>QNUK01000155.1:425000-872500 GCA_013621035.1 Clarias magur
ATCACGTCTTCACCTCCAGACTGAGATTCTTTTTATGCATGTTAAATAAACTGTTTATTTTAGGAAAAGAAAACACTGTTTTACCAACTTTCTTCATTAACAGAATTGTCTGCTATACAAGTCCCTGGGAATTACTCGTCAGTACTGTAGATGCTTTTCCAGAAAATGAACCAAGCAAAATACTGCTGTTGACTCTGAAGTTTTGGTGAAAGTTTGCTGAAGATCATATGAGCTGCAGAACCTTTAACGTAAACATGGATCCTACTGTATTTCTTTCATTGAAACAGGTTTTACATGCTTAACAGGATTTCATACTCTTCATGCATTATTTCATAAAATAAATTAAGTGTTTAAGCACAAGCGGATGATGTGGTAGTATAATAATATAGACTATAATAATATGGTGTTCAAGTCAAACCGGGACTTGTGATGAAATTTCTGGAGAATGAAGATGCAAAACAGGTTGACCTTTACGAAAGACCTCGATCTAAGCCGTTGACATGGCATGGCATGTTTGGGGCATTAAACGAGTTCCTGGTACTGTAGACTAGTGTTTCAGACATGAAGCAGACAGCCTGGTCATGGCTCTGGTGTACTGAGAAAACTTTCTACCTTGACGGTATCGAAGCACTAGTGAAACACTGGGTTAGTGCATTAGTCTAGCAGGGGATTATACAGAGACAAAAAGGGAGTTCTGTGTATTCTCCGGGTTTGACTATAATACAGACTATATGCTACAGTACATACTGTAGCTGTGAGGAAGTCAGGATGATCATACTGTAGCTTTGGTAACCTTTACGATTTTAACCACTATTTCAAGGAGGAAGTGCTCTTTGCTTTTTTTCCTTCAGTGTTGATCATACACACATAGACCTAGTGTATGTAAGGATGTGTGACAGGTGTTGATTGTGGTTGAGAAATATTGGTTCTGATGATTGACAGCACTAATCTGAAGACTTAATCCTCCTTTCTATACATCGTTTATTTTCCGTCTGACCAACAGAAAGTAATATGAGTGCGTCCTGGTTGACCTGGAGGAATCTGCCCTACTTAAAATGCACCATGCGGCAAACACTATGAATATTTACAGCCAGGTGATGTCAGGGTGTTTTATGCCCTCAATATGTAAATATTTATCAAATAAATATCCTGTAAGTAGTTTACTGCCGTACACATGCTTTATTGAGTGTAACCAGTGATAGGGACAAGAAACCGTTTTACACTAAATGGGTTTTACAACAAGGCTCTTTGACTGAGTTACGCCTAACCAATCTTTTAACTAAATACAGCCTTCAGGCCAGAGAGTGCATTAAAACAACATTATCTACAATGCCATGCCATTAAATAATGTTAGATTAGACAAACATAACGATGAAGCAGTCTCCAGGGGGAGTATCGGGCGAATACAACCTCAGACAAACAACATATAACTTTTTTCACCATGCCATTATTTATTTAGCAACAATTAAGCCAAACAAAACAAAAAAACAAAACATGCGGGCAATATTAAGTACACCCCTGATTCAATAGCTTGTAGATCCACGTTTAGAAGCGACTTGAAGTTATAATTTCCTTTGTGACTTGTTCAGACTCTCACATCATTTTGGACCATTATTTTTTACAACATTACTTCAGTTCAGGCGGCACGGTGGCCTAGTGGTTAGCACTGTCGCCTTGCACCTCCAGGGTTGGGGTTCAATTGATTTCTACCTCTGAGTGCATGGAGTTCGCATGTTCTCCCTGTGCTTGTTGGGTTTCCTCTGGGTCCTCCGGTTTCCTCGCACAGTCCAAAGACATGCAGATTAGGCTAACTGGTGGCATAGTGTGTGAGAGCGTGTGTATGTGTGTGCCGTGCGAGGGAATTGGCACGCTGGTATTCAGACGAGTTCATGGTCATGGCCCAGGTTCTGTGGCTGCAAAAACAAATGCAAGTCATCACTCCTCCACTGCTATGATTGACAGTGGGTATCGGGTGGTTCTGCTGAAATACTGTTTGGTGCCAAACTTGGCACTGGGCATTAAGGCCAAACAACTTTGTCTGCAGAACTGTGTCCTTTGTCCGATGCAGTTTTGTGAACCTCAGTTGTGTTCTGTTCAGACAGAAGAGGTTTTCTCCTGGCAACCCTTCCAAACAAACAAGACATATTCAGTCTTCTTCTAATTGTGCTGTCATGGGCTTTAACATTCAACACTGATGTCTGTTGTTTGTTTTGTTTTTTTTTGTACTTCTCTGAGCATTGCATGGTCTGAACTTTGGATGAATGTGTTGGGACGTCCGCTCCTGGGAAGACTGACAACGGTCTTGAATGTTTTTCCACTTGAAAACAATGATAATAATGAACGGGAATAATCTCTCTCACCATAGAAAGCTGAACTCTAGGATTGTTTGGAATTGGTTTTATACCCCTTTCCAGATTGATATACAGCAACAGTTGCTGCCATGAGACCACTGCTTATGTCTTGCCCTCTTGGCATTGTGTTAACACACACCTGAATGCTCCAGACCAGAAACCTGCCAAAACCTTTGCTTTCAAGGGTGATCTGCACATCAAAACTATAATCAAATAAGTATTTATACAGGGTGGGCCATTTATATGGATACATTTATATGGATACACCTTAATAAAATGGGAATGGTTGATGATATTAACATCCTGTTTGTGATATCAACACAATTTCGATCCGGTCATCACGTGTTAACCTCTTCGACATGTCAATGGCTGTGAACAAAGAGAAACTTGTAAATAACTCATGAAAGAATAAAGTTACGTTAAAACCAAGCACACCATTGTTTTTCTTGTGAAAGTCCCAATAAGTTTGATATGTCACATGACCCTCTTCCTATTGAAAAAACAAAAGTTGGATCCAAGATGGCCGACTTCCAAATGGCCACCATAGTCACCACCCATCTTGAAAAGTTTGCCCCCTCACATATACTAATGTGCCACAAACAGGACGTTAATATCACCAACCATTCCCATTTTATTAAGGTGTATCCATATAAATGTATACTGTAAATAAGCACGCTAAATAAACAAGTAAGTAAGTAGACGGCACTGTGGTGTAGTAGTTAGCACTGCGGCCTCGCACGTTCAGGGTTAAGGATTTGATCCCCGCTTTGGGTCTGTGTGCAGTTTATACCGGAAAACTAGCACTGTGGGTTCTAATCTGTGTGTCCTGAGATGGATTGTCACTCAAGGTGTACACTGCATCATACTTCCCTCAACTCTGCACAGTATATGTGGTATGTAAAACAGAAATCAATTAGGTTCATAAGATAGTTTGGATGAATTAACATACGGTATTTAAGTAAGTAAACTACACAAGAAACAAGATAGTAAACCAGAAATGAAAGTAATTAAATGATAGTAAGCAAATACCTTGAGTGATGTAATAAACTGTATATTAAAATGTATAAAATATACACTGTATATAATTAGTTCTGCTAAAATACTACTAATATATATACAGTACAGACCAAAAGTTTGGACACACCTTCTCATTCAGCGAGTTTTCTTTATTGTGTTCTTGATTGTGTTCTTTAGCCCAAACGCGTCTCTTCTGCTTGTTGCCTGTCCTTAGCAGTGGTTTCCTAGCAGATCTTCTAGCATGAAGGCCTGATTCACACAGTCTCCTCTTAACAGTTGTTCTAGAGACGTGTCTGCTGCTAGAACTCTGTGTGGCATTGACCTGCTCTCTGATCTGAGCTGCTGTTAACCTGCGATTTCTGAGGCCGGTGACTCGGATGAACTTATCCTCCGCAGCAGAGGTGACTCTCGGTCTTCCTTTCCTGGGGCGGTCCGCATGTGAGCCAGTTTCTTTGTAGCGCTTGATGGTTTTTGTGACTGCACTTGGGGACACTTTCAAAGTTTTCCCAATTTTTTGGACTGACTGACCTTCATTGCTTAAAGTAATGAAGGGCGCTCGTTTTTTTTTCTTTACTTAGCTGCTTTTTTCTTGCCAATTCAACCTCTTTGAATGAGAAGGTGTGAACTTTTGGTCTGTTTTGTACTGTATATATATAGGAGTTGAAAGTGGTTGTCTGTTCGCACTTGGACAATACTGAAGAATTTAGTACTGGACTGTTTCCTCGGTCTATTATTTCCTCTTTTCTGTTAATAGCCAGATCTATGTAATAGTGTATAAATGGAGCAAAAATAAAAAGAAAGTCCAGTTTCCGTCGCCCTCCTGGTCGCGGAGTATAAAATCGGTTCCGCTATCAGGGGAACAATAGAAGTTCTAAAAAAAATGATTATTGACTACATAATGCCACTGACTATAGATTTTGGCCGGTGTTCTCCAGGCTCAATAAACCTGTCAATGGCTTTGTAATCCCACTGGTTTCACATGTCCTGGAGTAGTTTTATAGAGGAGCAGAGTGCTGTAGCTAGAGAGTTAAAAAAAAAAAAAAAAAAAAAGGAAGATGTTTGAATGTGTAAGGGATAGATCAACATTCTGAGTAGAGGGAAATGTAATCATCTTGTTCATCATCTCTAATAAATAAGATTTGAAATGGAATGCATTCCTCCTGTAGTTTGTGCATATGGAAAGCTTTTTATTCTTATTATTATTATTCTTCTTATTATTATTATTATTATTATTATTATTATTCAGGCAAGGGAAAGAATTTAATCCATACATTTAAGTGACTTACTGAAGATCACTGACGTTATTGAGATTATTAATAATCATTAAATAAAGTCCTAAATTATTTTTTGGACCATTAATATAGGGGTAAATGTTACATTTTTAGTTGCACTTGATTCCGTTCCTGCTTTCTCCATTTCTTTTGTTTTTATTTCCCTGCGCTAATTAGGGGACAGATGGGTAGCACGGATAAACCTGATCTCCGGATGGTCCATCATCTGCACTTCTTTACATCATAATTATCAAGGAGAGACCTAGTAGGATTATGCCTTGGCAGCCAGGCACGTCTGGCACATTCTGCCTGATAATCACCTGTGTCGTGCAATATCCGGTAACGATGTTGCAGCTTCCTGTGATTTCCTGCCTTTCTGTTCGTCTGTAGGGAACGGAAGACTAAGATCATGTTTTATTGTATCAATGTGGAGCGTAGCTATCACTGCCAAGGAACTAAAGGTAAAAAAAAAAAAAATAATAATAAGGAAAAATAAGTAAATCTCTAAGGAGAGCCGAGAGACAGAGAAAGAGAATGAGAGAGAGGGAGAGAGATAAAGACAACGACGGGAGCTTCATGAGAGGAGACACACCGCCTGCGGGTGATTTGTTTAACTTTGAAAGGTTCTTTGGTATGTGCTAAATTCGCTCCGAGCTACATGGCAGCAGATCATCTAGCTCTTTTCCCAAGTGGCCGCAGCACACAGCGCCTGGGTGAAATGTGTGGCTAAAGACATGAGATTGCCACGGGGGACTCCGCGACACTGCTGGTTTTGGCAATGTCAGCCACAACAGTTAGGAAATAAATTGAGCGAACATGTGTGATTTATGTAAACTCATAAATCACACACTGCAACACATTTTTTAAAATTTTCTCGTTCATCAGTTTACTCAGCGCTCCGCACACCTGGTGGACAGTATATATATATATATATATATATATATATATATATATATATATACACACACACACACACACACACACACACACACACACAATCTTGAAGTAGGGAAAAAGATTTTGCATTTGCATGAAGATGCATTTGCTGGAGAAGTAGTAAGAAAGAAAAAGAAGGTAGAGGAAAGGACAGAGACAGAAAGACAGACAGGGATTAGATACATGTCAAGAGAGTGTCAGTTCAGGCAGGATGAAGAGGCTTCTTACCTATCTATTATACACAGCAGGCATGTGACCACTCTCAGGGGCTGATGGGTAAAATCTCCAGAATCCGTGCTAATCCTGACCAGGCACTAATCTACTGAGGTGTGCATCAGATCAGCTGAAGGCATGCTTCAGTGTACGCTTCTTCAGGGAGGATCATGGAAAGGAAGGAGCAAAGACTTACACAATAGTCTAATAGTGAAGAAGTAGCATTGCCATCAAGTGTCCCTTCGCGTGAAGCATAGGTCCATAAATCACCGCAAGTATGCTTGTCATTGTTTGTGGGTTGGTAATGATTCCCTGGATGCATTTTTCTAAACTATAAGAATGCCTCATAAAGCTCTAAGGATGAGCTGTAAATAATACAAATAAACACAGAGTGCTTGCTTACTTGCTTCCTTATTCACTCACACCTACAGTATTACCCCATCTGGGGCACAGGGCAATGACAAGCTTCCTCTAAGCATCTCTGACCTGTGCCTTTCTGTCCAGCTGTCCCCAGGTGTAACCCACTCACTTATTGTTAGCCTCCTCATCTCGGTGCCAGATGTTGCAGGCTCGACCTCTTTTCCTCTCGCCACCTGAGGACTCACCTGGTGGTTTTTGGTGCTGGCTTATGACCAAGATGCACTTGCTTGAGAACTTGCCCTTCTGCTCTGATGCGGTCTGTTTGGTCTGTGGTCTGCTGTTGCTTTGTCGTGACTTAAGGGTTCACTCATGTGAGCACAGGGAGGATTTAATACTGAAACTGCAATACAATTATTTCTAATAAACTAATTCACTCACTCTCACTCATCATCTATAGCACTTCATCCTGTATACAGAGTCATGTGGGGTCCTGGAGCCTGTCCCAGGAGACTTAGGGCATGAGGCGAGGTACACCCTGGACAGAGTGGCAATCCATCATAGAGTACACTCACGTACTGTACACACTCATTCACACACTACAGACAATTTGGAAATGCCAATTAGCCTAATCTGCAGGTCTTTGGACTGTGGGAGGAAACCGGAGTACATGGAGGAGACCCACCAAGCACGGGGAGAACATGCAAACTCCATGAACACAGAGACAGGAATTGATCCTGACCGGGGGAATCGACCCCGGACCCTGGAGGTACAAGGCGACAGTGCTAACCACTACACCACAGTGCCAACAAACTAATTAAAAGTTTTATATTGCCCATATATTACATTTTCACTGGAATGACTGGGTTTTTGAGCCACCTCGGCCGGGATCATTATCCATGGATGTATGCACTTCTTTAAAACATTGGCACCATTCAAATATTTTACTGCAGCTAAGAGACTCATCACCATACTTTGTTTGAAGTCTTCTGTATATAAATGCATATCACTTTTCTGCCTTTATTAATGAAAAAAAATCATAGCAAGTCCTGGTTTGACTTGAACACCACACACACACACACACACTGTCTGCTTTATCCTTTAAAAAGGGGGGTACATCCTGGACAGGGTGCATCATGGGGCACTGAACACCAGTCTCATAAATTTTTTTGTGTGTGGGTGTTTTTGTTTGTTTGTTTGTTTATTAATTAAAGTGCTTGTGTTTAAAGGCAGTGGTCTAGACTCTCATTAAAAAAAAGGTGTACTACACTGTCCGGTATTATTACGGAGATTTGAAATGTGGTCAGAAAAAAAAAAAGAAATCATGGTCCACTTGGTGATGTTGCATGGTAAAAAAAACTCAAGAGACAAAACCAGAACTATTATTTAATAGTGAAAGTAAGAGCATTTCCATATGCACACAATGTGGGTCATGTGGTCTGAGGAGTCCAGAGTGGTTCAGACCCTAGTTCAGAGTGATGGGCGTGTCAGGGGAATAAAGTGATGCACCCATCATGCATAGTGTCCACTGTACAAGTTATGATGTGGGGTTGCTTCAGTCGCTCAGGTCTCGACTCAGCAACGTTATGTGGCAATAAAATGAAGTGAGCTGATGACCTGAATGTACTGAATGACCAGAATGATATCTATGGAGTTTTTCTTCGCTGATGGCATGAGGCATATTCCAGGATTCAAATTGTAGAGCACAAGGAACCATTTTCACACATGAACAGACACCACACTGTGTGCTGCAACCAGAGCTAAAGGTGAATGAATGAAATCTTATTGTGTGCCTTTTTTTTCTTTTTCTTTTTTTTAAAAATAGTATTATAGTAATCTTTTGATTTGATACAGAGCTGAAGTCTGAATATGTATAAATGTATCTGAAATAAGTTTTTTCCCCTACTCTGAAAATGACCATGAGTGGATTCCATTACTGAGGTATGAGGAGGTTTTTTTGTTTCTTTTACCATTGCTCTAAAGAAAGTTATATTTTCTGTATTGCAGTTAGTTTAGTCTTATTGATTGATTGATTGGTTGATTGATTGATTGATTGATTGATTGATTTTTGCACTTTTTGGAGCATCAACTATAGTCATAAAGCTGCGGTGTTTCTACACTGCTATCTAAAGAACTGGTCTTGTTATCCATAACTGGCCTCTGATTTCGAGCTAGCCTTAGAGCTCCTTAGTCATATTTCAGCTGATTCTATTGTAATGCAATTTGACAAGTAAATTGCTCGCCTTTCCACTGATAGCTCTTCACATAAATAATGAATGCTTAGTAATAGCTGCAGAAATAACGTGTACCCAAGAGCGACAGAAATGACATGATTATTACTGATGATGGGAAGAACCTGTTCAGATGTTACAAAATAATGCGTGTCTTGACATACTACTTTTTTTCTTTTTTCTTTTCACATTTATGGAAATTTTTTCATCTTTCACAGGAGCTCTAATGGAAACCGGGCTCTACCTCTCCACGCTCGACATCCATCTATTTATGAGTTTTGCAAAATCAATCAAGAATGTTAAAGACCAGCACTTTTGCAATAAACTTTCACTTTCCTGATTTCTTGATTTCCAAGTTATCAAGCCTCATAGCTATGGTTGACAAGTACAATGCCAAGGCACAACTCTAATCATTTCGCATACTCAGCTAATTCATTTGCTTTTGTCACAATAAACCTCTCAACATCTGTGATGTTCATGTTGCTTATATTCACTGCAGTGTTTTTTGTTGTTGTTGTTTTCTTTCAAATTCCTGACCTATAATGCCCTTGTATGAGCTTGTATGCTTTGGGTTTGAGAATTACAAATCAGTTCTATTTTATTTTTATAGCACTTGCGAATATATGCGAATACTATGCGAAACACATTTTCATAAAGTAACTTAACAAAAATTTAGATCTAAATTAAAAACCAATCTTATAACCCATTCTGAGGCGGTAGTTAGATATAATATAATTAATACAGTATAGCAGCGTAGAAAAAAAAGGACTGAATGAAAAAGTACTGAAGTACTGAGTACTGAAAAGTACTCAATGTGTTAACAGATCAAGAATAAGCATCCTGGGATCACCACAGGAAAGTCTTTACCTGTGTCTTAAACCCAAAGTGGTGGCACTGAACTGTGATGGACACAATGATGATTGTATGTGTGTGTGTGTGTGTGTGTGTGTGTGTGTATGATATATATATATATATATATATATATATATATATATATATATATATATATATATATATATATATATATATATATATATATATATATCATACACACACTGACACACACACACTCTCTCGCCTTTACACCCCCCTCCCTGACTTCACGCAGACACACACACTCTGCTCTACACAGAAACTCTGCTCTGTCGCGATTATTTTCAAATGTAAGGTGAGGGTTCATTTGTTTGTTTCTTTCTTTACTTTACAGCAGTGATTCCGTTGTGTGTGTGTCCAGGTTGATTTGTTTTATTTTTACTTTATGTATTGTATTAATTACTTTTTTTGGGCTGTGGAATGAATTATTTGACTTTTTATAATTTCTTATGGGAATATTTGATTTGGTTTACGAGTGTTTTGGATATATATTTAGGTAGCTTGATATATATATATATACATATATATATATATATATATATATATATATATATATATATATATATATATATATATATTCATCATATTGCTCATTTGTGCTGGAATAATGATATGACCTGTATAATTTTAACAATACAATATTGAGCCCTATATACTGTATATCTTTATTTATTTATTTTTTTAAAGAAAGAAAATGCTAAACAAATAATGGCTAAAATGCTCTGAGCTTTAAGGGCTACAGAAACTGTATAATGAGGCCAACAAGGTCATGTGGAATAAATCGAGAGACATTATTATAAACTTATTGTTTAGGAGTAAGGTGCACTTTCAGCTATGGTTGTTTTTTTGACCATGACATGTTGGTTTGAAGTTGAAATAGGCTGTTTGAATTATGTTGAAAACACTTTACATTTTTATTTATTTATTTATTTTATTAGACTTAAATCATTTTACTGCCAACTGTTTTGTGCGAATCAGTAAAAATGCAGACTGTTTTGTTATATGTGACCAAATTGGGTGTTAACCAGACAACAGGTCCACAAAAATTGAGGGTCTCTGTTCTTTTTAAAGAGGAGCCTTGTTCAGTTTGTTACTGCTGAGGAAACGGTTTTATGAAGAAGGTCCACACCAAAATGATGTGAAAATGAGCCATCAGTGACTCTGCAGTTAGAGCTCTGGACTACTAATGTCCGTGTTGCTTCTGTCCTGTTGGGGACATGACCAATCCTTTGAACCTTCACCTGCTCAGCTGAGCTGGACAATGCTCCTACAATTGTTTTGCTTTAAATAGTCATAAAATTGTTGTAGACTTTTTTTTTTCTTCAAATCTTGGTACAGAATAGAAATGGATTTAAATAGTTTGACAAGTTAATATAAAAAAAAAAAATCACACAATTGTTATAGACCTCAGATTATAGGTGATGACATTTAACTTTTAAAAAATTTGGACAAGTATTTAACTATTACTAGTTAAAAACATAGTGCTGTAAAGTTGTACAGTAAAAAAATAAACAAACTCTTGAAAACAATGAAGGTGTCCATGCCACTTAATCAATGCACAAACAATTTGTCACACTAAATAAAAAAAGATACAATGTCATAAAAAATAAAAATAAAAACAGGTGTTCAAATCAAACCGGGACTTTTTCATCGTGCAGAATAACAGAACACAGTTATGAGAGTAAAAACTCTCTTTAATTCTCTATATAGTCCCCTGCTACACTAATGAACTTATCACAGTGCTCCATGATGGTATCCACGGTGCTTGGATACCATCAGTATTCTGGAGCCATGATCGGACTGCCTACTTCACAATTGAAACACTGGCCTCCCAGGAACCCCTTTAATGGCCCAAACATGTGGAATTGGCTTGACGCGAGGTCAGGACTGTATGGCGGATGTGGCAATAACTCACAGCCGAGTTCCTGTAATGGTGCATGATTGTGTGTACAGTTTACACAGACGGATGCGCAAGTCTTCCCGCAAGTTAGCCAGAAGATATCTATCTATATCCAGGATCGGCACATCAGTCGATTGGTTTCAAATTGTATGATTGCTGATGTATTACTGAACATTATGCTGTGATATTTACATCACACAGAAATGCAATGTATATTTTGTGGAAATATACATTGCATAAAATATTCCATTTTTTTTTTGTTGTTTGTTTTTTTTGTCGTTGTTGTTGTTATTATAGTCTGTGTTGATGGATGAGCTGCATAACTGGAATATTTAGTACTGTTAGTTTGTCATTTTCAGCTGTCACAGAGAGAGAGAGCTTTATCTTATACAGAGTTGTCTCAGTGTTTTATGTTTCCTAAATGTAAATGAGCTGTGCTGTGAATGCCCTAGGTCATTTATCGCTGGTTTTCCTTCATCAACATACACATGAGGGCAGGACAAAAGTCAGCATTGCATTTTTTAAGCCTTAGTTCAGTTTCAGTTGGCCTCAAAAACATTCACACACAATTTATGCAAAAACACAGTTCAATCACTGCTTTTTTTTTTTTTTTTTAGCAGCAGCAGCATACTCCGTTGGCTTTCCACTGTTATTAAATCAACTAAAAAAAAAACTAAAAAAAACAGTAGCGAATCAGTGTTTCTCAACCACACGCGACAACGTGTCATATATCCTGAGGTAAGCCATTATGCTGAGCTCATCGGTCCTCTGGGTAGCGAGACCGAGCATGAGACAGCAAGGAGTGTGATTGGAAAGGCAGCACCCGCGGACACGGGTTTATTTTCTTTGGCTGAGAAGGTTGTTCTCCCAGTGGCCAGATGACGCATGCTCGCTGCGCTACGAGTAATGATGATTGTAGCAGGAATAATGAAGGACGTGCTGGCAGCGGGCGTGATTACATTTAGATCAGTATCTCCCCTGCTAATAAAACAAAACGCCTGCTTCTCTGAGCTGCTTTTAAGTGCCGGGATTAATTCAATCAAAGATAACAATTGATCATTATCATGATTGTCACAGCTATAGCAGCGTTTTTTTTTGTTTTTTTTGCCATTTTGTTGTTTGCGAAAATGGCAAAGAAGTTTTTTGAAAAGAAAGTAACCGTTATTTCGCTGATGCAGCCGTAAACCAAGAGAGAAGAAAATCGCAATGTTTATCCATCTCATCTACCACGCCGCCGCTACATCATCATCATCATCATCATCATCCAAGGAATCTCTAAAAACCAGCACTTTGACTTCATCGCCGTGGTCATCAAAGAGGTGAAAATATCCCGGAACCGCATTGCATGAAACACAAAGTGGATCTCATTCCTCTGATGTTCCACTGAAGAACACCCAGAGCTATAAAAGGCATAATGACCACATTATAGGCTTCATAAAACTCTGTTTTTGTAGTCCTTCAAAGCTCATCAAAGAGTGATATCAAACTTAAATCATACCCTTGAATAACTTTGTCTCCAACACCCACATTTTTTTTTTCTTCACTTTTTTTTTTCACATCTTTCTTCTAAAGGCTTTGGACTGATTTGGTATTACAAGCGTCTTCATCCATTTTCCCTTTTTAGTTTTTGCTGCTTTTTTCCTCTAACTGGACGCATTAATCTTGCATATTTTATGCAAAAAGTACCCTTTGGTGTTAATCCTTCATGCACATAAATCAGGGCTTTTCGAAATGAGCTGATTCGTTTGTGAATTGGATTTCTTTTCTTTTTCTTTTTTTCCCCAACTTGTGTGGCGCTTATGGTTTACCTGACACTCTGGACAGACATGCTGGAGTGGGTATGGTTTTAACCCAGGGATATGTCATGTCTTTGAGGTGCTGTGATGAGTACCTGTCACACACACTGTATTTTTTTATCTTTTTTTATTTATTTAGGAAAATTGATGGAAATGCACAGACTGGTTGGTTTTTTAAAAAGACACATTTATTGTTAGTGTAGAATCATAGAAAGCTCTTCATTTTATTTCAAACAGGTATGCCAAAAACATCGCAACTAAAATCTAATAATGATTGACAGAACAAGACTTCTGAACCTGATTATGCTGCTTGTATGAGTTCTCTCTTATTGTCATCTATACGGCTTTGTCCGGTGTACAGGGCTGCTGAGGGCCTGGAGCCTATCCCAGGAGACTTTGGGCCTGAGGCAGTTCACACACACGTACACACATTCACACTCATTCACACACTACGGGCAATTTGGGAGAGCCAACTAGCCTAATCTGCATGATTTTGGAAATCAGAGTACCAGGATGAAAACTACCAAGCATGGCAACCTCCATGCACACAGACGCGGGAATCAAACCCGGACCATGGAGGTGCAAGGCAACCAGTTTGAAAACCATTACATTTTTTTTTTTTTTATATAAATGTATTAATGAACCATACATTGTAATTTGTTTTCATTCACACTTGCATTTAATGATCTGGATTGTTCACAAAACAAGCTAGTTCTAGTTTTTACTTAGAGGTATTGGTAAGGAATAACCCCCTGAGATGAAGAAACATTGATGTCCATAGAAAATGGACATCTATAATATCACCCACTGCCGGATTTAAATACGGGCAAAATCTTGCCAGGTGGCACTGAGAACGTACTGTAGTAAAAAATAGAAAATTAAAGTTCAGAAAGATTTGCACACTCTATTTACTATTGCTCTTTCGCACATCACATTTTTTAATCTCACTGTTTGGGTCAGTCAACCTCTTTGGCACCTTAATTCTAGTTTGTGAGTAAGGCAGGATAATGACTGGCAGGTATGTCTACGAAGTTAAGAGATGGAAGGAGATGGCTAAAGTGGATATCATTTCTAAGCTTCCACTGGAAGTCCAATGGAGTGGTGAGCATCAAAAAAAAAAAAGAATCTGTAACCACAGTTAATTTATAACACTGTGAATGTATGCTGTACTCATCATTTCTCAGACGCATTTCATTCTTCTGTTTTTATGCAAAATTGTTCCGAATATTATATAACCGATCAAGGTGAAATGATTTATCTGACTTTAATGGGGTGGATACCGCATGATGCTTATCAAACAAACATAAATAGTTTATCGGAAAGTCGTTCAGGGAAAAAGACGAAGGAAAAAGACAACCGTGCATGAAGGTATGAAGCTAGGTTATCAGTTTATTATATTACTTATGTTATAAAACAGGATAGTATGACATGTATGATTGCAAAGGTAAAAAGTATTCTTTTGTTTGTTTGGGTGTTTGTTTGTTTGTTTTTAGCAGGGCACTAAAGGACAGTTTGCCCAGGTCTTCATACAGTACACACTAGAATTCATATTTTCATGAACAGTCCTAACTGTAATGATCACATTAATGAGTGAAAATTCAGTTTAATTTAAACTAATAACATGGCTTCCTTTCTTATTATAGACTTATAAACTAGCACCTGATCCAGCACATACTGTTACTTTTCATATCAATATTATTATTGGATGGTTGCAAGGGGCTTAAGCTTATCACAGGACGCTCAGGGCACAAGATGGGTAAAGCCTTTGGATGGGTGGCAAGTGCACACAGACTCACACACCCAGTCATACACTATGGGCAATTTGGAAGCACCAGTTACTGTATAAGTTCATGATAATTCTCTACATCCATGAGTCACCTGGCTATACTTGTTTACTTAAGGCACATCTATTCACAAAAGGTTTGGCTAAACGAATAGGTTTTCAGACTTGAACACTGAGACTATGTCGAACATTGATTGGAAGGCTATTCTTTAACTTTTGGCCATTGAAAGAAAATGATCTGCTCCCTGCTGTAGTTTTCATAGTATGAGGTACCAACAAACAGCCTGCACCCTTAGATCAAAATAGGCTCGGCAGCTCATAAGACACTAGCAGTTACCTGTGTGAGATCATTTATTGCTTCATGAAATTTCACTGGGAGCCAATGCAGTATGGATAGGACAGGGTTGATGTGCTCATATCTTCTGGTTCTAGTAAGGACTCTGATTGCTACATTCTGGACTAATTTCTTTATGCACATAGTTAAACATCCATACAGCTTCAAAGAAAGAATGAAGTTAATAATCACGCCAAGGTCTTTTCCTGATGAGACAGATAAATAGAAGGAAGTGAATAAACATCCAGTGTCTAATGTCACACGCTCACACGCTCCTCAATTTTATTCATAAGTGATCATGTTTGTACACATACTGATGATAAAAAATAGATTTAATTATGTTTTATGCAGTCATAATGTCGAATGAACAAAGGCTTATTTCATGCACATGCTGTATGTACAGTATATACCTATTTCAAATAATTGTTGTCCTACAGAGCATATCAGTCAAACAGTGGATGCACATTGGTCATGAGAACACATGGAACATTACAGAGTGAGGAGAGCAGCCTGTGTAGAGCACTGTTTACACGGGGAGGAAAAAAGTCCTGGTGAAAAATGTTCATCTGAAGTCTCTCTGTCATCCCACAAAACACAAGACAGTGGATAATGCCATGGTAGATTTTTCCATTACTGAGGTATCTAGCAGACAGCTCGGGATGAGTATGATTGAATGCCTACACCAAAATAAATAGTACAAAGCCTTCTTTATTATATTGGTAGTCCTGGGCTGCAACGAATTTGCCAACTTGGAATCACAAAAATGTTTGTTATAATAATGATCAAAAATAATGTCTATATATAGTGTTCAAATCATTATTACATGCTTAAAAAACTCACTTATAGCAATTATGTTCAAATGACAATATAAGAGGAGGATGATATATATATAGATGATATGATGATGATGAATGATTAATGATGAGAGACATTAATAGATGATGATGATACATGATATAGGATAGAGGAGGACATAGAAGAGAGGATGATAGACGATGAAGAAGGATGATATAGATGATATAATTAGATGATACTAAATTAATATATGATAGATAGATAGATAGATAGATAGATAGATAGATAGATAGATAGATAGATAGATAGATAGATAATTGTAAAAAGCCAGGTCTGTGAGTTGTATGAGGGGTCTCTAGATTCACTACTAGGATATTACATGGGTTTCATTTACTTGGGATTCAAGTGATTAGCCTAATCATGTCTTTGTGTTTTATTTCTTATTTGGGTTCTGTGTGAGGAGCTGCAGTGGATCATGCTCTTGGTGCTTTTTCTATCATGGTCAGTATTGACCTTTTTGATGATTTGTGCTGCATTGCATTGTATTTAAAGGTCTAATAATATCATTTTTATCTTGAACAAGTTAACATAGATCTCCAAAGTGTGTGTTAATGCTCCAGTTGAAATCCCCCTCAGATGAAATTCCTCCTCCAAATGTGCTGTTTTCAGTGTTGATGCAACAATGAATCTGCCTTTGAGGCACTAGCCCAGAGGACAAATAGCTCTACTGTAGTGGAATACTTATATGAGGTCACATTAGGGGAAGATTTAATTGTTTCGTTTAAACCTCGACAGATACAAAAGGACATGAAACATGACCAAAAAACATTTCACTTTTTTGTTGTTTGTACCTGCACATTACAGACTTTTGAGTTTCTAAAAATGTGTCACAGGGCAACCGGAGGCGAATCAGAAGACTAGCAGTTTGTCTGTAGAAGCGTGGAGGATAACCCAACGCTGAAGAAGCGAAAGCAGGCAGGATAACCACACGACATTCTTAGAACTTTCACATTAGAGCAGACATTAATTAACTCAGAGATTTTACTCAAGACACACTCTAATCAGGAAATGCAATAAAATGGTGAGTAATGAATTGAGAGAAGGAAGACGGTATTGAAAAGTTAATGATTGAGCTTATGTGGGGCGGGCGCTTTATTTTGTTTTTTTTTATATACTTGATCATGAAGGTGATTACGGCCAACTTAGTAATGGTCATGTGAGGCGTGAGGATTTTTTTAATGAAGGAAGGAAGGAAGGAAGGAAGGATGGATGAAGGAAGGAAGGAAGGAAGGAAGAAGGAAGGAAGGAAGGAAGAAGGAAGAAGAAGGAAGGAAGGAAGGAAGGAAGGGAGAGAAGGAAGGAAGGAAGGGAGAGAAGGAAGGAAGGAAGGAAGGAAGGAAGGAAGGAAGGGAGAGAAGGAAGGAAGGGGAAGGAAGGAAGGAAGGAAGGAAGGAAGGAAGAAGGAAGAAAAGGAAGGAAGGAAGGAAGGAAGGAAGGAAGAAGGAAGGAAGGAAGGAAGGAAGGAAGGAAGGAAGGAAGGGAGAGAAGGAAGGAAGGAAGGAAGGAGAGAAGGAAGAAGGAAGGAAGGAAGGGAAGGAAGGAAGGAAGGAAGGAGAGGAAGGAAGGAGAGGAAGAAGGAAGGAAGGAAGGAGAAGGAAGGAAGGAAGGAAGGAAGGAAGGAAGGGAAGGAGAGAAAAGAAGGAAGGAAGGAAGGAAGGAGAAAAGGAAGGAAAGGAAGGAAGGAAGGGAAGGAGAAGAAGAAGAAGGAAGGAAGGAAGGAAGGAAGGAAGGAAGGAAGGAAGGAAGGAAGGAAGGAAGGAAGAAGGAAGGAAGGAAGGAAGAGGGAGAAGGAGGAAGGAAGGAGAAGGAAGGAGAAGGAAGGAAGAGAAGAGAAGGAAGGAAGGAAGGAAGAAGGGAAGAAGAAGGAAGGAAGGAAGGAAGGAAGGAAGGGAAGGAAGAAGGAAGGAAGGAAGGGGAAGGAAGGAAGGAAGGAAGGAAGGAAGGAAGGAAGGAAGGAAGAAGAAGGAAGGAAGGAAGGAAGAAGGAGGAAGGAAGGAAGGAAGAAGGAAGAAGAAGGAAGGAAGGGAAGGAAGGAGAAGGAAGGAAGGAAGGAAGAGAAGGAAGGAAGGAAGGAAGGAAGGAAGGAAGAAGGAAGGAGGAGAAGGAAGGGAGAAGGAAGGATGGAAGGAAGGAATAAACTTTAAGTGAAGGAAGAAGGAAGGAAGGAAGAAGGAATAGTTGAAGGAAGGAAGGGAAGGAAGAAGGAAGGAAGGAAGAAGGAAGGATGAAGGAAGGATGAAGGAAGGAAGGAAGGAAGGAAGGAAGGAAGGAAGGAAGGAAGGAAGGAAGGAAGGAAGGAAGGAAGGAAGGAAGGAAGTAAGGAAGGAAGGAGGGAAGGAAGGAAGGAAGGAAGGAAGGAAGGAAGGAAGGAAGGAAGGAAGGAAGGAAGGAAGGAAGGAAGGAAGGAAGGAAGGAAGGAAGGAAGGGTGGAAGGAAGGAAGGAAGGAAGGAAGGAAGGGTGGAAGGAAGGAAGGAAGGGTGGAAGGAAGGGTGGAAGGAAGGAAGGAAGGAAGGAAGGAAGGAAGGAAGGAAGGAAGGAAGGAAGGAAGGAAGGAAGGAAGGAAGGAAGGAAGGAAGGAAGGAAGGAAGGAAGGAAGGAAGGAAGGAAGGAAGGAAGGAAGGAAGGAAGGAAGGAAGGAAGGAAGGAAGGAAGGAAGGAAGGAAGGAAGGAAGGAAGGAAGGACTCATTATAATGCTTCTTCTTATCCTACCTACCAAAATAATTCAATCAGAATCTACTGATTTGTATTTATTATTTCCTTCCCTTTTTTCCTTCCCCCCTTTATTCAATCATTTCTCTCTTGAGGAAACTGAGCAAGACTTTTCCTTTCTATTGTTCTGACTTTGCTCTGTCTGTTAATCTAAAGTTTACACTCCTTCATGCTACGGGAAGTCAAAGAGCAGAAAAACACGCAGCTCTTAATCAGGGAAAGGCTGGTCAGACAGCGGATTCATTAACAAAGGCTCAACAAGGGTCTGATTAGCCTAGCGGAGCTCCCAGAGGAGTGGTGGGAAGGAGAAAGCTTAATCCCTGAGCCATAGACATACTAAGGCTGAAATGAACACGCTAACAAATGAGACTGAGGCTGCTTGTGGTATATTCAGCCTCAAACCTATACCTTTCTAAAGCAACCTTGAAATAAAGCTGAGCAAATAGGCTGTATGTAATGCAGCCATTCATTTTAAGTGATGAAGCTTGCTAGAGATTTCTCTTCTTTAAAAAGGAAACTAGTAACACCTTCACAGAGAGGCGTCATGGAGGCACGGTTTGCTGCGCAGCGCTGTTCCCACACCTTGAAAAGATTAAAGCTTGTCTAATGATGTGAAGAAGTAAACGTGTTGTTAATAGGCTGCACCTTGGCGCTGTCACCGTCTTCCTCCTGAGCTCTTTCTCTCTCGCTCACTTTCTAACAAATTCATCTTTCACAGAAAATTGTGCACAGGTAGTTTTTTTTTCCCCTTACATTTTAAGGCATTTGAAACTTGCGCATACACAGTGTAAACCAAAGAACAACCACTTACTACATAATCTACTAGATATACCCATTATGATAACTGACATACAAAATGATGTCTAATTTCAACTGACATAAAGACTCTCGTTTTGGTACTAAGTTGACATCCAAACCTTGATGACGCTGGTTTATTTAGACAGAATATTTAGTATCATAACATAATATTATATGGAGAACCGTGTTCTGTTATTATGCATAATTAAAATTCCTGGTTTGATTTGAACACTACTGTTATGTAATAAATCAATAAATAAATAAACATTGTAGATTTAATATAGAGCTTTCAAACTGTAGAACATCAAACGATCCAGCTACAAACCTCACCTTTGCATGTTTCTGCAGGTTGCGTGTTAATCTGCAATATTTCTGGCTTCCATCATTTTCAAATCATTAACACGATGTTTTGTTAAAGCAAGTCTTCACTCTGTCTTCACTGTCTCAAACCTCAAACTTTGCTAAGGCATTAGGCAGCAAACTTAATTATTTTGATTAAAAAAAAAAAAAAAAATATATATATATATATATATATATATATATATATATATATATATATATATATATATAAACTGATGATTCATATAGTAGATAAATAAATTATTTAATAAACTTCTGCCTTAGAGGATAGGTTTGATATACCTCAATTTCAATAAATAATAAGTGTTTGATCGATGAGGTCCTAACCAAAGACCGGCATGCTGTACAGTACTTTTCCAAATTTAAGTACGGGGCAGAGGATTTCCTCCAACATCATTGCACTAATTCCTGCCTTCCTTAATACCAAAAGAAGTAAAGAAAGCTCCCAAGGAACTTACTCAATGTAGCTTCAGCTCACAATATCTCAAAATGCAAAGCCTGCATGTGAAGGCAAATTTTGGCGCTGCTGTCTCATTAAAGCATTTCCTGCTTGTGATACAGAAGCTTGTTAGAAAGCAAGGGCCAGGAAGCCGATCAGCCATGGTACAGCATCCCTAGAGCACAGAGGGTTAAGGGCATTTGCCCAAGCGCCCACTGTGCCACTCTGCTAACAACTCACCCAGACAGTACTTGAACTTTACTCTCAGACAACCAGAATCCCTTTGCCTTATACACTTGATCTCTGGGGCTCTGCAGAAGAGGGCCAAATTATGTTCACAGGCTGTCAGTTGATACAGAACCAGGAAGTACTACAAAAACAAACAAAAAAAAACAAACACCAGAGACAGTTATGTCATGGTGCTCAATTTCTCATGGGCCTAATATCAGCAGGAACTTTATTCCAGTCCGCCATCCATTAGTTGCATTCATATGGCTCCACTGAGGATCCAAAGCTTCTGTTTTCCATTCATTTTGTATGATCTTCTTGTATTATGTTGTGAATTGTGGGTCCACTGCGTTGATTGCACAAGGAAGTGTAGAAAACCTCAACTTCTGGAATGGCAATGCAGGCACCAATGCAATCCAATCAAATCATGGAATATACCAGGCTAGTTATTTTGAATACACCATGTGTCAGGCACACCCAACATTAAGGAACTTAATTGTGAATGCAGCCTTGTGACTTTTGACCTAACAAGGGTACTGCATATAGTAACTTAGATTAAATAACAGTTGTGTGTTAGACATTTTCAGAAAGTTTGTGGTTACTGGTTCCTGCTACTGTACCCGTGCTATAAAATAATTTCTATTTATAGGTATTATATCTGGGTAATATCTTGAATTAGTTTTCTTGTTTGGTTCTTCGTGGGTTGCATGATATGCAATTTATATTATACAACTGTAAGTTTAATATCTGATATAAACTACAGCTGCCATGAATTTGTATCATGAGCTGACCTGACAAGTTTCATAACACAATGCTGAGCAATTAAAAAGAAATCTGTCGATTCATTTACGAAAATCTGTCAGTGACAAAAGTAGTGACAGTCACAAAAGTAGTTCATGAGAAAAAAAAATGCCACTGGGTGTCACTGAGTTCTGGAAAAAAAAAAAAAAATTTTAACTATGTAAACATTACTATGAAAACAACAAATAATGCAATGCATGTGCCAATAATATCCTGTACATCAAATCTAAATATATTTTACCCAACAGACAAAGAAATGCTTTAGTTGATTTCTTCTACTGTCTTGGCCCATTTTGTCAATTTTACTGGGTGTGAATAAGTGTTGGTGAATTACAAACTGTGCTGAACACTTGCCCTCCAGGACTGGATCTGAAAACCCCTGAACTGTAGCTGGTGGATCAACTGGATCAAGGCAATGAAGATCAGACGACACCTCCACAGTCATGCTCTTTATGAAGGTCAACTCGGTGACCCTCCACTGTCCCACATCCTGGCAAACCCACATGCCACAACCCACAAGCCTTCAGAGGAGTTCAAGGAGAGGACTCACACCAGAGGATGGAGAGGTCTTTGACCTTCTTCTACGTCATCATGAAAACTCCAACCCATCATCTCCACACTTCAAAGTCATCATTCAACTTCTCTGCTCAGCTGAGACCATCAGTCCACCACTCTGCCCTGCTGAGAACTTTGCTCTGCCCCCACCACCACACCTTCTCGCTCTGCTAAGGGCATTGCTTTGCAGTGCATGTCTTTATCCCTGTTCACAGTGGGAAGGTACAGGAGCTTGCCCCCTTGTTTTGTGATGGATGTCAATAGGGACATTTTCTAAAGATGGTTTCAGTTTGTTTCATAGATTGTTGGGAAACCACCAGGAAAACAACTAAGTTTAAAGTTCTTGTTATTAGATGTAATAAGAAAAAACTGCACACTCCCTACGCTTCAAGCAGCAATAGTGCGAAACTCAATTTTGTAGTAATCCACAGTACCTGGGGTGACGTGATAGACACGGTCCTCTAATCCGCTTTGCTATTCTTGAGAATTAAAACCAATTTAACAAATAAAGTGCAAATACAAGGCAACCTGAAAGAGACTTTTGCGACAAAAAAGAAAAAAAAAAAAAACATTACATTTGAAGTTGTTGACTTTTGTAACTATTGCAGCTAAACACCCTTTAACGTCGCCTTATTTGTTAGGCCGGCGTCAGGACATGTGTGTAAGTTAATCTCAGTGTTTAATTACTCCCTGATGATTGAGTCTCTAAGGGTTCAGGGCTCAGGAACAGAGTCTTTCCTCATCTCAGCTGTATGTTGTGTCAGGTTGTGGCATGCAGCGAGCACAGAAACCTCGTCTCACTCCCCCATGGAGAGCCATAGAGGGGACACTTGATTGAAGCGGTCCGAGGAATAAATAAGCTTGACTTTGTGACATTATTCTTAAGTTTTGACAGCTTAAGCAAACACTTGGGCAGGCGCGATTAATTAAAACATGCAGCACACAGCATCAGGGGATTAATTTTTTTGAATTTAGCAGTGTGAAGCCGTTGCTGCCGTGTCATGTTTCTTCATCTCTCCGCTTTAAAGAAATTGTTCTGTCAAATCAAGCAAAGTTAAAGACACAGTTTGTGGACACGGTCATCGTAAACACTGCGAATTTACAACCTCCGCTCATGAGTGCAAAAGTTCAGATTAATGTTGTTGTAAAATCTGGGGTAAATATATATCACGTTTTCAGGACTTATACATTTTAAAAACTAATATGATATCACACAATCATACAGTATATTACATGCTTTATTCTGGTCAGGACTGTACAGAAGAGGATTAGGGCCGCCATAAACTATTGATGAGTTCTTAATGAGTCTAACTTCAAGATCAAATAAAACCTTCTAAGAATATATTTATGATTCTGGGAACTAAATATTGGAATTCTGAGATTAAAATCAGAATATAGGGTTTTTTTTTTTTAGTTAAAGTCAAAACTCAAATAAATTGTTGAAATTTATATATTTTATTGTGGTCCTAATACTCTTCCATGGGATTGTGATGATCTGGAGCCCTGGATAACATTGTGAGAGGACAGAATACACCTTGGATGCAGCTTCAGCTCATGTGCACACACATGCACGCACACACACACACACACACACACACACACACACACACACACACACACACACACACACACACACACACACACACACACACACACACACACACACACACACACACACACACACACACACACACACAAAACACACACACACACACACACACACACACACACACACACACACACACACACACACACACACACACACACACACACACACACACACACTCACACACATTCCCACATCCATTTTGCAATTTTGCATAGCCAATCAACCTCCTGTCATGTTCTTGAGAGATGGTTGAAATCACCATGCTACCATGGCCAAAAGTGTTTCTGTAAAAATGTACTTGGATTTAAAGTAATCTAAAAATGAATCATGTCCATTAGTCATAGGTAATGTATGTAATTATATCATTAATCTTGCTATATTCAACTTAAGTAAGGTCTTTCATTCGTTTAAATATCTTAATAAGGTACCTGAATAAAGAAATTACTAATGTAAAAAAATGCAGAAAAGTAATTGGCTCATAATTAGGGACATGCCCTCTACATAAATGAAATGGTTTAATAGTTTGTGCTAATAAAAAATAGAAATTCAAAAGTAAATATAATTACCCTCCAGTGGTGTTGGTCTTGGTGCATCTGTTTGGATTTGACAGAAAAAGAAAATAATGAATTGGAAAACTAAACTTCAACAAAGAGTTTTTACAAGAGAGCAAAATAATAATAATAATAATAATAATAATAATAATAATAATAATAACAACAACAACAACAAACAATAATAATAATAATAATAATAATAATAATTTGATGATGTGCTTATTATTATTATTATTATTATTATATTATTATTTATTATTATTATTATTATTATTATTAATCAGATTTCTGGTGAATGAAGGTGTAAAACCAATTGACATTTACAGATGATTTCAAGCACAGCACTGTGATGAGAGTCTTAGCAGAGTATAGTATAAAATCTACAGTTTAAGTTAATTTATTTAAGGTGATGTAATTTAATCATTCAACATAAACTTCAAACAAGGCTGTTCAAAGTAAAAATATGTCAAGTACAGTTACATTCAGCTAATACATCTATTTACTCGTTTGTTTTAAAATATTATTAACACATTTTAAAGTATTCCCACTCATTTCTGTAGACTCAATCACAAACAAATTTTTTTTTATTATATGGAAAATATAATTAAAAATATATATATAAATATATAATTACAAGCAATATTACATAACATGTCTTTCAGGCAAGATTTTTTACTTGCTAAAGTGTAATTTTTTTGCAGTGTGTCCGCATTTTTAATATAAGGTGAAGGTAATGCAAAATTATTCAAAAATGACTCCACAAGCAGAATGTTGAACGGCGTGTTCGGGATGTCCCGTGTTTTTGAAGGTAACTTTACCTCTCAGGAAAGACGAATGTGATTTTACCTTCATAATTTTGATAATAATTCTTCCATGAGGATTGTATAAATCATTTTTGGCAGGATAGTAATATGGATACTGCATCAAGTAGGAAAGTGTATATCCAAGCACAATTGCAGCCGGTCTCTCTCTCCCTCTCTCTCTTTCACATAGTGTATATACTGTACAGTGTATATATATATATATATATATATATATATATATATATATATATATATATATATATATATATATATATATATATACAGTACTGTGCAAAAGTCATAGGTGCCATATTATCTGTAGTACACATTTTGTTATATAAGTTTATTATGTCTGCATTATTATGTACAAGACCATTCCCTACAAAGATAAACTAAAATTAATGAATAAACAACATTACAGAAGAATATTTGCATGCCTGTAAAGAAAGCGACATATTACATGACAGACCAGTTTTCAGATGGGAAAAAAATCAATAACGTACACTCCTTCGTTGCATGTAAATATAAAGGAGCGAGTGTGACACAGTTGCCAAAAGAACTCATATTCTCCAGCATGCTCAGTAAAACCTAACAGCTGTTTTATTTAGAATACTGCACACATCTGTATCGGACACTACCGCTTATGTTCAAGCAAAGAGTTTCCACACTAAATATTGACCTTTTATTGTTTATGTTATGACTTAGTGCTTTTTATAGAAGTACCTTTTAATGTAGAAATGTTTTCACAAGCATCATTGCATCTGGCTTTTGTTTGGATGTTCCCAAGACTATTACTGTAAATAAAACAGCTGTTAGGTTTTACTGAGCATGCTGGAGAATATGAGTTCTTTTGGTAACTTCATCACACTCGCTCCTTTCTATTTACATGTAATAATGCAGATATACCAAATATATATATATATATGTACTACACATGTGTATATATATATATATATATATATATATATATATATATATATATATATATATATATATATATATATATATATATATATATATATATAGTACTACAGATAATATAGCACTTTTGCACTTTTGTCCAATGTGTTATATATGTATATATGTATATATATGGATTTATGGACTTCCTTATACATATAATGCGGTTGCTGATGTGCATGGTCGGCTCACTTTGAAGTTAAGTTTTGTTAGTGAGTTTCGCCACGGTAAAACGTTGTGTCCTCCTCAGACAGGTTGGCAAAGCTTTTATTCACCAGATTACTGGAATGAATGTCATTCAGAGCTGTAATCAGCATGCTCAATCTAGGATTTATTCATTCATTCATTCATTCATTCATTCATTCATTCATTCATTCATTCATTTATCTCTTGATTTGCCTCCCTACTTATTTTAGAATATTCATGAAGACTGTTTGGGTAAACACAGCTCAGTTCAGCAAAATCCCAAGAAAATCCTGCACTTGTGCTCATGTGTGAGAGCGTAAGAAAGGCTTAGAGAGAGAAAGACTTGAAGTCTGACTGAGCGGCCTATCTCACAGACAATATTTATGGACTTCCTGCAAGATAGCAGCAGGAAAATGGAATGGCCAGGCGATATACAGCCACCTCCAGGATCCTGTAGAGTGCAGCGTGATTTGTGTGAACCACTCACAGTATCTCATGACATCCCGATCATAACGTTCATCTGGATTATTACACATACTTAAAGTGTAAACAGATGATTTATACCCTGTAAGTTTATATCCCAGAGAAGTTGAGTTCACGATTCTGGTTGGTCAGTAGGGATGAATTCAGTTTTTCTTTCTTTCTTTCTTTCTTTCTTTCTTTCTTTCTTTCTTTTTTATAACAGAAGCTCTGACACAAGTCTGAGCTATGAATCACAGGTTTATATTAATGTACTTGTTTGAATATGTCATTGTTTCTATGGTAATAACTTACACAGGGACGTGTATAACAGTCAAATTAACAGATATTTAAAAAAAAATAATAATAATAATAAATTCAGGTCAAATCGAACCTTTGTACATTACTGTACATTATACCAGATTAAAGCAAAGGGATTTTTATGATATACTGTAAGACAGCAAAACTTGACACTTCCTGGTGCTCTATAGGTAACCGCTGTGAAGATTTTAAGCTTGATAAATTGTGAAAAAAATAAATACAAAAAGTGTTTAAATGAATTTATCTAAATAAGGATGGGTTCCACTTTGGAGTCTGGTTCCTCTCACGCTTTCTTCCTATTGACTTCTAAAATAATAGGGAGATTTATTTATTTATTTATTTGTTTATTTATTTAACTTTTTTAAATCTGTCATTTTTACTCCTGTAATGCTACTTTGGGACAATGTGTTATGCCAATAATATTGAAATATACTCACTGCCCACTAATTAGGTTAGATACACATTGATAGTCCTGTTTTGAACTGAACCCATTTTTGCCTTCAGAGCTGCCTTAATTCTTCATCCCTTAGAGACTTTGGTCCAGATTGACATGATAGTGTCACGCAGTTGCTGCAGATGTAATGGATGTGCGTCCATAATGCACATCTCCAGTTCTCCCACATCCCAAGGGTGCTCCATTAGATTGAGATCTGGTGACTGTAGAGGTCATTAAAGTACAGTGAACTCATTGTTATCATCAAGAAACCAGTTTGAGATTATTTTAGTTTTGCGACCTGGCAAGTCATCCTGTGGTCATAAAGGGATGGACACGGTCAGCAGCAATACTCACGTAGACTGCGGCATTTAAACCATGCTTAGTCGGCACCCAAAGTGAACCAGTAAAACCTCCCTCACTCCATTACACCCCCACCAGCCCGGACCGTTTGTACAAGGCAGGATGGATCCATGATTTTATGTCGTTGAGGCCAAATTCTGACCCTACCATCCGAATATCGCAGCATAAATCAGGGTTAATCAGACCAGACAATGTTTCCTCAGTCTTTTATTGTCCAGATTCGGTGAGCTCATTAGAATGTTTTGCCTCAGTTCCCTATTCTTAGCTGTCAGGAGCGGTAGCCAATGTAGTCTTCAATAACTTGTAATATATTAGTTCTGAACGAAGTTATTAGTCTCGGACAACCTTCTGGAAAAAAACATTGCCCCATACTTAATTAAAACATTGCTTCAGTTTATAGGCTTATAATATAGGTCATGTGTTTATATAGGGAAAGTTTGCAGCAACTAACTGCACTTTGTCCTGAATTCAAATTAATATTACAGTACAGTATGATGCTTTTTGTAGGAAAAAAAAAAAAAAAACAATGAGTCAGCTATAAATATCTTTTCATCTCCAGTCTTCATGCACCATCACAGACAGAAAGACTTTCAGCTACAAGCTCTGCAGCCCAGGTTGTGGTTTTTCTCAGCAGGAATATTTGCCCTTCTATTAGTTTGCTTCCTCACACGAGCATCGGGTGGAACCTGACACTATCTCTACCTTTCTGTCCCCGCGGAGAGCTTAGATATTATTTTTATCTGACATCATTTCCACTCAAAGTTTTGTAAGAGAGGACGAGAATCAGGGCCTATTCTTTGGATCTTATACATGTACAGTAATTTGGTCAGGGTGAGCCGGTGTTAGCAGATCCAGCCTAAAAACGGCGACAGTCTCCCATGCTCCTCTGAGGCGAGATGAAAGCGGCGGGTCCAGCATCGAGAAAGTCCAGCCGGATTAACCTTAAGGATTTAAATGTGCTTTTTTTGTACTCCTTTTTGTTCCTTTATCTCACTTTGTTCTGTCTTTTTGTTATAAAGCATGGTGGTTTATCCTTACTTAAAATTAAAGCCCCAGAAGAAAGTGAGAGACATTAAAAGTTGTGGTACATTCCCATGCCCTTTGTTTGAAACTTGAGATTTTTTTGAATGACCAGGGGCCCAGAACAATTATACATACTTCAGCAGTTGTTATCTATGCCCTTCTCATGGCAGCAATGTATAGTATATATATATATATATGGAACAGAAATAACAAGCATTTATTCGTAACATATACATTAAGTTAGAGTTACATTATTTCCTTCATATTTCAGAGCTTGTTGATACAGTGCCCCTGGAGCTGAAAGGGTTAAGAGTCTTGCTCAAGGCCCCAACACGGGCAGTATTGCTGTGCTGGGGCTTGAACCCTCGACCTTCTGATCATTAGCACAGAGCCTTAACAATTGTGCCACCACTGTCATTACATTGCAATCATAACTACAGACACACACACGCACGCACGCACGCACGCACGCACGCACGTACGCACGCACGCACGCACGCACGCACGCACGCACGCACGCACGCACGCACGCACACACACACACACACACACACACAAAGGTCATGAACTTAATTGTACAATCTGACATCTGACACCAAATATTGAAGCTATGGAGACAAGATTGTTTTTCTGTTTGTTTGTTTGTTTCAGAGAGAGAGAGAGAGAGAGAGAGAGAGAGAGAGGGAGAAGATGCAAGAGCATGTGTTAAAAGAGGCAGAGCGGCAAAGTCAAAGGTCTGTGATATTATTTTTATCTGACATCATTTCCACCCAATGTTTCATAACAGTGGACGAGAAGCAGGGCCTATTCTTTGGATCTTATGCATGTACAGTAATTTGATCAGAGAAAGAAAGAGTGCAGTTGAAAAGTAGATGATTGAAAAAAATAAAAAATACCACAGAGGATCATTATATGTGCACTTCATATTAAAAAAAAAAAAAAAAATGCATTAAACATAAGAATGATTCACTTGCATCATCATTATCTATGATGAACACCATTTCAGTCTCCTTTATATAGTGGTTATTACCATAACACTTTAGAATATGATTAAATAAATGCCTGATTATTGACATGTCTGAATAAAAATAAATAAATAAATAGAAACCCTGCAAACCCTCTCTGATGCCGTCTGAGGTCTGTGGGATAGATGGGCTTTTGCAGGCTACAGATACACACTCCTCCACAAACATTTCTAAATGTTTACTACCACCATCTGCTGTTCATATGGAGAAATATGATTTCCCTCCTTTGGAAACCCGGGAGTGCTGTAACTCTTACGGCCACGCAAACGCATAACTGGCAGTGGTAAATTTAAACAACATTATACGTCCTACCGTAAACTTTAAGAGCCCTAGCAAAAAGCTTCATCTATCCGAGGTGTCCTGTGGATTATGCATCTAAAAGGTTCTGTGTTTGCGCGGCTCTGCTATAGTAGAGACAGTATAGAGCAAGAATCTGCCCTGTTTGCAGGATTAATTGTCAAGAAAACATTTTGTACATCCATTTAAAAAAAAAAAAAAGAAAAAAAAAAGAAGTATTCTGTCTGGCTTTATTTTAACCTCTATCTGTGATTCATCATAAAGCATATTATTATGAAACTGTTATGAATTATTCAAAGCTGTACTTATAAAAGTGACGAATCCGAGTCTGGCCTTACTGACCGAGGTTTTAAAGGGTTAATATCATTTAATCAGAAACATTCTTCAGATCCATATGTTCAATGTTTAGTTGCCAAGGATACGCCATCACCATGAAGGTTAAATCACTTCTAATAGTAATTTCATTAATTAGACTTGGAGAGGATGGAAAAAACAAAAAGGAAAAAAAAAAAAAAAAAAAACAACAACAACAGGAGAATACAGTGTACTGGTATTTCTTTATGTAATACATTTCATGTAATAACATCTCCTAATAAATATAATGGAATAAATATGATCATGTAATACTGTACATGTCTTTGTGATAGTATATGTTTATTATACAGTAATTCTTAATACTGTAATAAAGTACGTAAATGAGCGTAATTCTATCAATAATGTCAGTATAGTGTTTTTATTTTTTCACTTTCCAGCTGATCAATGTGCTGACATTTAAATGTTACAATGCATTATAATATAGGTATTTCAATAGGAATATGTTTTCTTTCTTCCTGTGGGATGGAACACAAAGTATTGTAATGTTATGTTGAATTAGGAGTTGTTTATTAATAAGTAAAGAAAATAAAGCTCTTAAGGATGGTCTCACTCGTCGTCAACCCTGTATGCAGGGTCATGAAGGGACCTGGAGCCTATACCAGGAGACATTGGGCGCGAGGAAGGGTACACCCTGGACAGAGTGCCAATCCATCACACTACAGGCAATTTGGGAACCCCAATCCGGAGGAAACCGGAGCACCTGAAGGAAACCCACCAAGCACAGGGAGAACGTGCAAACCCCAGACCCGAGGCAGGACTCAAACCCTCGACCCTCAAGGTGCAATTCGACCTTAAAGACTAGTCAGAAAAACAGGATGATGTAATGTGAACAAAGGGTTTTATTTGCTCTTACACCTTGCTAACGTTTTCTTTCTTTGCTTCTTTCTTTGTTTCCTTGCTTTAAAATGATGGCATACGTTTTATCGATTTACAGTTGCATTAAATGTTTCTTTGAAATTAACAAATACAAATAAAACAATAAATTACAGATGGTCATGCTTTTCCCGTGGTGGAAAAAAAAAAAAAAAAAAACTCTTGTACTGGAGACTCCTTCCATAAATGTTATATACACACACACATACACACACACACACACACACACACACACGCACACATATGGAAATCATATGAAGAATCCATTTCTGTTTGTTAAATAATAGATGTCTGTGTTTTTTAATACCTTTATTATTTGGTCTTAGATTATGTGGAGCTTCTGCCACCCGAGCCCACGAGCTGTTACTATAGAAACGAAAGAGCTCCTTAATGTAAACCTGTGATTTGCATTACAAACATCGCAGCTGTGGTTATAGAAACATTCATGCCTTTCTGACCAATCATATTCAAGGATTCAGTACCTGTTGTATTAGAGGTTTCAACGTTCAGATGACTTACAGAAATTGTTCAGGCTTTATTAGCATGTCTGTGCATGGCATTTATTTTAATCTTAATTAATCTGACGGTGATGCATAGACACCTGAAGAAGAGCAACGGGTCAGAGAGCCAGGAAGTCAGGAACAGCTTTCCGCTGGTTTTACAAGAATGCATAGGCTGAGACCTCATCAATACCCCGCAGAGCATTTCTCTCTCTGTCTCGCTTTTTTTTCTCTGAAACCTGCCTTCCGATTGGATTACAGTCAACGCGGTTGCAATCAATGGGGTCTTGTAATCAGTGACAGGGAAACGAGGCTTATGGTGTGGCGCTTACTTTCTCTCCGCACCTCCTCCTTCTTGCTTCTTTTCTCAAGCAAAGCAGTATGGATCTAAATAGACTCCCGCACACCCAGTGCTTGGCGTCCCGGTTGATGCAGTAGAATAGCAATCATTAGCCTCATCTGGGGCAGCAGAGGGGGTTCAAATGCAGTCATTATGACCATTCAGCATTTGATTGTGATTTGGTCTGCTGCAGTGAAATTCCTTGTATTCAGAAACGGGGGGAAGGAATGGGGTGGATTTTTATTTAGTTCACATTCATGACTCCTGGTTTAAGGTTTATTCTCTCGACTGACCCAGAGTCAGTTATGTCATAATTAGTTGTACGCAAATACAAGCCACTCCTTGACCATACACTGTATAATTACTCTGTGTAGACATCAAAACCTTAAAGTCACCCTTATTCATGTGTCATGTCTTTTTTTATTATTATTATTATTTTTTTTTTTTTAAAGGGAGTGTGACTCTCATGGAAAGATCTGAGACGCATGTTATACCACAGTGCTATTGGATTCTGAATTCTGATTGGTCAGAAGGTGTTAATTCATTTTCAACTACAGGCTAATAAGAATAATGCGCTCATTCTACAACGTTCTTTCTGTAGTAACATTTTCAGCAGGGACTTGTACAGCAAGTGCTTAAACAGGTTTAAATTATTGATAGGGAGAAGTTTTCACTAAGGATATGTTAATACCTAACAGTTAGGGAACGAGGCTTCACTGTCAGAGCTTTCTAACAGAGCTTACCAAAATTCTTCACAACAGAAAAGTTTCAAAAGACAAAAATGAAAAAGAAAAAAAAAAGCGATGCTGCTGAGGGAAATTATTGTGACATAATGCATGATATGAACTTTTTTTGTTTTTGCGACAATATTAAATGCATGTATATTATTCTCAAATTTTAAAAAAAGGGTTCAATTTCTGAAGTGCCATTCCAAGACCGAATAGAATAGGAGGATCAGGAAGGGAATCCAGCATAAAACCTGTGCAAAGTTGTGTGCAGAGCGGATGGCCCGCTGTTCCGAATCCTCTAGCCGAAAGATTAACAACAACATTCTTCAATTTAAAAAAGCAAAGTGGCAGCACGAGGGCATAGTGGTTGGCACTGACTGCTGGGTCAGGGTTTGATTCCTACCTTGCATAGCATTCGCATGTTCTCCCAGTGCGTGGTGGGTTTCCTCCGGGTACTCTGGTTTCCTCCCACAGTCCCAAAATATGCAGATTAGGCTAATTGACGTTCCCAAATTGCCTGTAGTGTGCACATGTATCTGTGATGGATTGGCACTATGTCCAGGGTGCACCCTGACCCATGCCCAATGTCACTCTGTACATGGTAACAGCAACTCTGATGTACATTGGACGACATCACATTACCATGTCATTGATTATTTCCCTATAACAGCACAGCATTCGACATGTGTTTTATTTCAGAGGTGTATGTACTGTATATGTGCATCTTCATTTGTACCTGAAACACGTTAGCCTACATTTGGACAGGTCTGATATTTCAGTGATGAATTAATAAGTCCAGTCTTGGCCTGTTTTTTTTTTGTTGTTGTTGTTTTTTTCAGCACAAGACTGACCTGTTTAAACAAGATCTTCTGTGCAGAATAATGGAGGATGAGATTTTCTCTGATTGTCCTTTTGTATGTACAACCTTTAGAAAGGTACGTGACCCTCAATTTAAAATACTCATGACTTGTATGAGTAGACCAAGACCTACATTAACCTTTTTTAATGATTCACTAATTATACATTATACATCATATACAGTAGTATAACAACAAGCGGCGTTCATGTCAAACCGGGACTTTTGAGTGTGCATAATAATAGAACACAGTAATGAAAGTAAAAATTCCATTTATTTCTCTGTATATTTTTTTAATCATATTTGTATGATTGTTGCATGATGATAAAGTGAAACCTGCACTTGCCTCCTCACCACCTTCGGTGTCTCTGAGTTAGATTGTATTAGTCACAAGGTTGAATTTTTCATCACCTATACAGTAGCATACCTGTTTCAAATCGCCTTAACGTAGCCAGATGTTTCAAATGATTTACTCTGTACTGTGTGCTAATCTAAAACATTTTTAACCTTGTGTTCATTTTGTTAAACTTACAGAAAAGTGAAGTTACAAATGCATGTAAACAGATGCACTAAAATCCGGGGTGTAGAGCACTTACAGAGTGTCATGTAACATATTACATGACACTCTATCACTGATGTAGCTTAGCATCACTTTATGCCTTCCAGTCTCCTGTAAATCTGCATATGGTGCTGATGTACTTACAGCAGCAAACTCAAGGAGTTAGGGTTTTCTCAACGTCCATGACAGAGATCTGTGGTTTACTGAATGGCTAACTAAACTGTAGTGAAAAATATGTCCGGTAAACCTTAAATAAATCATATTGCATTATTTCCATTATTATTGTTGCAAATCTTTCTGTATCTCTCTTTAGCTGTCCATTTCTGACCATTTTAGAAGCTCCTGATGTTTTTATAAATCAACAGTCGGTTTATTCATGTCCTCGAGGGATCTTAAAGGTCAACTCTAAAAACGCTGCAATTGAGAGATTATTACACCAAATGAGTTACTGGATTAAAAGTGAAGTTTCATGCTCGAAATTTTTGAAAATCATAGCTGAAAGTCATTTTTTCTCTAGTAACATCTCATTCACAGTGACAGACTTGAGACACCAGTGTTGGGTGTAGAGTACTCTGATTACTTTTTTGATGTAATGAGTAATCTAACGCGGTGTGTCCGCCAATCAAGTACAGTGGAACCTTGGATTACGAGCATAATTCGTTCTGGAAGTGGGCTCGTATTCCAAAACACTCGTAAACCAAATCATCATTTCCCATAAGAAATAATGAAAACTCAAAGTATTTGTTCCACAGCCCCAAAAAATAAATACATAAAAATAATTAATACAATCTATAAAATGAAAATAAAACAAATTAATCTGCACTTTACCTTTAAAAAAAAAGTACAAATAAATCCTGACAGATAAGTGTTTCCGTTGGTGCGCGCAGTGTGTGTGTGTGTGTGTGTGTGTGTGTGTGTGTGTGTGTGTGTGTGTGTGTGTGTGTGGAATTAGCCCCTTCCCTCGCCTTGTTTTACACAGTAACACTCCTCCTCCCTCTCCCCACCTCGCTTTTTAAGATTCACAACAAACACACACACACACACGAGAGTGATGCTCGGTGTCAAAATAAGAGTCGCATGTGTGATACATGATACTCGGCGCTCGTAAACTAATACTTGCTCGGTTTCCGAATAAAAATGTATTAAAAATCTTTGCTCGGTTTGCGGAACACTTGTAAACCACTTTACTCGCAATCCGAGGTTCCACTGTAATCAGTTACTTAGTTACTTTAAAAAAAATAGTCCGTGAGCCAGAGAGCAGTCATTCCCAATCCATTAGTGTGTGTGTGAGAGGAAGTCGTCCTACAAGCCCCGCCCCCGATTACTCACCCTCCTCTGTTATTCCTGCTGTTATACCCCTATCTCACCTATGCGGTTTCACTATATGAGGACCGACGCGCGGAAAAATGGAAACCTGATCACAGCGCCGAAACTCGCAGTGAATCATGATAAACAAGATCAGAAATGGATCAAATAGAAAATAAAAATACGAAAAAGGAAAAACTAAATCAGTTTAAATAATAATAATGATAATAATAAAATAATATAATAATAATAATAATAGATAATAGAAACAAGTAAATAAATAAATAATAAGCAATGATAATGAAATTATGTAATAATAGTAATTATAGTAATAAGCAATAATAATAATAATAATAAAAATAATTTATTTAAAAAATTTATAATGACTTTGGAAAAACTGACACAACATTAAATGCGGCATGCCACAAACTCACAGTTTTTATACTAGATCCATGTATAAGTTGAAAGTTTCGTTGATATAATGTCCAACAAGTACACAGCCCATGTTCGTCTGTCCATTGTAGGAGGAGGATTCCAAAAACAGTTTTTTATTATTATTATCATTGTTTGCTCAGAAAGTTGTAATGGATAAGGGTTTGTATAAATGCTTTATTATTTGCATTTTGTGTTAATTATCATATAATAATGTGTGACTTGGTTAGTCGTTGCTTTATTTAATCCCGCCCAGTTTTTATTTAATTTGTCGTTTGTGTTAACTTCTACCGTATGTCAATTCTTATCTTATTCCTATTTACTCAACTTTGTACACGTTACTAATTTTAAAAAATGCAAACTATCAGTTGTGGTCTTTTTTCTTTTTTTCTTTTGGCTTTTTTGAGTGTATTTTGTTTTGTTGGCTCATTTAATGCATTTATTTTATTCAGTTTACACCACCTTCATGTCAACACTTTTGTATTCGGTTGTGATATATTAACAGACACACACATTTTTAGCTTGAATAATTACACATTATAAATGAACACACAGCTGTTAGCACTGCTCTCACCCATTAGCTCCCCTCTCTCTCTATCCATTGTTTATGCTTCACCATGTACCTTTATTCTGGTTGTGTTTCTGTCTCCACCTGTTCTAGCATCATTGGGTTCTTTCTTGATTGTGTTAATCTTTTTAGTGAAGAGTTTTGCTTCGTTATACATGGAGGTATAGACATCTCGTCTAAGTCTCCATACATTCGTCTGTGTTATTGGTTATTACTGTAGATATTCCAATGACACTCGTGTGTACTTTACACTATGCTATGAACTAGCTTTGAGAGATATGATGATATAATACCATTATATATATAATATTGTGGTCAATTATTATATGCCATAATACACTTCTGGAATATTGTGAATTTTTCCAGTGTTTTTAAGAACAATTAGAAACTAGGAATTAAAAGCATTTGAATTGATTTTTTTGTTAATTGTAAAATATCGTATGGATGTTACATTATATTCAGTGGAATACCAATTGTCACATAAAATAAGTAAAATATTTTTCCTAAGCAACGTCTTTGTTGTGTGATCAGTCAAAACACAGAATTGATGCAGATTTTTTTTGTTTGTTTGTTTGTTTTTTATACATATAATACAGAAAATGGAAAATGTGTGTGACCAAAGAGGCTACTTCTGAAATGTATACAACATGCAAGTCACCAATCTTGAAAATCTTAAAAACATCACGTTTCTAACTTCAGCCGTTATGGAGAGATGGTTTTATATGTGCCCCAAAAATGGTCATTTTTCAGTGATACTCTCTCACTTCAAACAATAATCATTTAAAATGCTAATTATTTCCTAATTATCCTTTTTTGGGGGATGGGGATGGGGGGGATTGTTTTTTAAATTGAAGATTTTTTTTTTTTATGTGTAGTGTCCACAGCCATATCAAATTCAAATTCAAATATCTTCAATACAATTTTGCATTTTAGAACAATAAACATTTTCAAGTTTATCTCTTTTCATGTGGGCAAGATTCATCTGAATGACATTTAAGATCAGTGAAAGATTTGAATTCAAACGTTACAGACACTACACATCCAGTATGTGAGAGACTTTTTAGCACCACTACCGTGATACACATCATGTAGCACTGAAATGTCTGCGCTCATCATGATTTGATATTTTTGTCTATAGACGATGGGCTATGAGTGTTGAATTTCCCATAATTAATCACATGCTAAAACAATGTACTTGCTTTCTGCCTCATTCCCTTGTCCAGTACATCACATGCCTCTGTTGAGTCAGATAAACACCTAGCCAATGGCTTTGTTTAAAGACTTTATTGATCTCCCTATAAATTAGCATTGTTAGGACTTGGGCTGGAATCCCAGTGGCACAAATGGTCATGTTTATTATTTTTCCTACTTCATTACAATGTCGTAGGGAGTTGTGCACAGTTGTCTGTATGGGCTTAAGGGACTGATTCTATATCATATAGCGCAATTATCCAATTCATACTCAGTGCCTGCTGGCAGCGATGCAGAGAAACGAGATTTTGTGCTGGATCGGCTTTGAGACCGGCCACAGTAACAGTGCATTAATAGTCGAACTCAGCTGTTGCATTCACATTACAGAAAATAAACAGGCTTTTAAGGAAAAGTGTTAATGGATGTCTTAGAGCTCTTAGATTTTGTGTAGAAACAATTGCTTGTCCTGTCTTTATATATTCAGTGTATCCTCGTCTTCTCCAGCCTTCTTCCTTCTGCCTTTTCTCCTTCACCTCGTCCTTGTCGTGTGTTTGTCATCAGGTTAGAACCATTGCAGTTAATAATGTTTAACCGTGGAAGTCGAGCCTGGATGTGCTGGGAGAGTCTATGAACACACACACACACACACACACACACACACACACACACACACACACACACACACACACACACACACACACACACACACACACACATACACACACCATGTCTAACAGATGGCTCCTCAGTAAAGTGGAAATTGTCTTCGCTTTTAGTAAAGGCACACATGGCATGGTTGTAAAAGACCAGCACTTTTCGTGAAATGGGATCGGTGCTGTATATCATCCAACTGTGTTCACTCACTACACAGAATATTACACTGTATATTAATGCTATCTAATGAATTTATCATTACATAATGGATTAAATGCGTTTTACTGTATACACACTATCACGCTATACTGATAAAATTGTATTTGAAAGAAATTAATGAAAGTTAAGAAATTTCAGGGAGCCAGCTTGGAGCTGCTAATAATAATAATAATAATAATAATAATAATAATAATAATAATAATAATAATAAATAATAAAGCAAAAATGAATAAAAGTTAATTATTATTGCCCACAAATCATATATTTTTAAAATGTGTAACAAGTGAATACATGCTCCTTGTTAAGATTAAGATGACGACTAACTAAAAATTTTTTAAAGTATTTTATCCATTCATCCATCAATGCAACCAACACACCATCACATTTGTTTCATTTACTTATCCATTGATTTATGCCTAAACATTTATCAATCTATTATTAATCCACACATTAATCCTACCACATATTCATCCATCCATCCATTAATTTATGCACCAATCTCCCTCTCTGCATCCACCCATCCACCTACTCACCCTTCCATACATCTGGCCATCAGTGCGTCCGGCTATACAGTACCAAGCTGCCATTGTCAACCCCTTTAAGTCCAATAACTCTTTCTGCTTCATATAACGGCTGACCCTGGATACTGACCCCAGTTTCCTAGTCATACAATTTCTGCCTTTTCTTCATCCATTCATCCATCCAATATTTAATCAGTCTACCCATGCGTTCATCCATGCTTGCATCTGTTCCATCCATTTATCCATCTAGTTTTTTCACCATTGGAATAGGCACAAACATAGGGGTTGTTAATTATTTTGCTCTTGCTTACAATGATATAAATTATTATTATTATTATTATTATTATTATTATTATTATTATTATTATTATTATTATTATGCACCCTTACTGTATGTTACAGATGTTGACATATATATTTTTTATAAAAAAGGATACGCTAATACATTCACTCACACTGTGTTACAAAGTCCAGTTCCACAATCTCAGCCAAACATTCAGTCTAAAGTTTTTTGTTGTTGTTGTTGTTTGTTTTTAAATTGACCCTGACAGAGATCACACATTTACAGGCACAAACACACAACGATGTTCTGGCTGAAGCCTCACTGGCCTCTCTGATTAAAGCTGGCAAAGTCAGATGTGTGAGCTCAGGATCTACACCTCAAGCGCTCTCCTCCTCTCACCTGCCTCGAAAGATATACGTTCCTCAAAGGCCTGTAACTCCACCAAGAGGAAAGAAGTCCCTGTCCACAAGCCTTACTGTCTCGTAAACTTGCTGTGTATAATCACGTTGCTGGGCCACCTCTCTTGTAAATACTACTCTAATTTATGCCCTTTCATTTTTTTTATTTTTTTTTGCCACAATTTCTCCTTCCCTTTCACCTTTCCTGCCTCTGCACGATAAGCCGCACAGACGGTGAAGACACACAATAGTGCTATTGTTGCAGGCCAGTGAGCTGATAATGCTATATGACATTAAGGGCACTAATGTCCATCCCTATTCAGACACAGCTTGAAGTTAAATAAAGAACAGATCAACTGACAAAGACGGGTAGGAAATGGGTGAAATATAAATACTGAATATGTTATAATTGGATATATTGTCACAGGTAATTTTGTTTTATTACTTCATTATTATATACACTAAAGGGAAGCCACTACGTTTTATAAATAACATCTTCAGTAAGCTCTTTACACACACACACACACATTGCTAGGTACAACCTCAAATGCATATATTCAGGGATTCATCCATCTGTACATCTATCTATTAATTAATTAATTGATCCATCCATAAACATAACCCATCGCATCAAATCAGATATTAAGTCAGATTTGGGGTGATTTCAGTTCATATGCATTATCAGATTCCCAGGTCAATAAGGCTCCTTATTACTGTAAGGCACTTTATTACTGTATCATGTCCGATTCCTGAGATATGATCAATGAGAATTTGTTTACACCGAGGGTCCTCGAAAAAATAATTCTCGAAATCCTATTTTTGGAATTTTTAAACGTCCTTGACAAAGTAAAAAAAGAGCTTCATTTTGACACCGGAATGTTCCTGCTACTCGTAAACATAACTTCACCAACAGTGTGGATTTATAGACAAGAAATTCATGGTTTTCTATCACAGCTGCTGTATTTAATTGCTTTAAAACAATGTTTAGGATTAAAACTTTCTCAATTCTGTTGAAGGACCAGGACGATATGATCCTTCTTATGATGGGTCACATATGTGTAAATCCATACTGTATACCCATCCCTCTGTCCATCCATGAATCATTCAGCAACACATCCATCTAGTTACTCAAGCTCAGGATTAAGCTGAAGACCAGAAGCTGTAAGGCAACAGTACTCCCAGGCCAAGATTATTGAATTAATCAATCAATTGATCAATCAATAGGTTAGGCAGTTACTAAATGAAACACTTACAGTATGTAATTGCATTGCGCTATCTGCAATATAGCGTACGATTTCTTCTGTTCCTTCTGTTCAACATATAAGAATTCTTCTGTCATTCTTGTAGATGAATCTTAACGTTTCTATATAGAACCTTACAACAAATTGTTTTCTATCTAAAAGCCTTTGTTCGGTAAACGGTTGCAAAACAATATATGGCTTCATAGCGACTCAAGCATTCTGTTTGCAGCTGTTCATGTTTATTAAACCCACAATATTGTTTCAGCCCAAGCGTCCTCTCCGTTCTGCTCCACTTTTACACTGCACTAACACACTCCCTCTCTCCCGCGGGAGAAACATCCTGTCTGAAATGTTAAACACATATTGAGTTTCGTGTCTGGTGCCCTGCGATGCGGCGGACGCCATAATGACTGTCATTTCAAATTAACCTCAGTCCTTTCTACATCTCCCACCGCTGGAGTGATTCAGCTGCACCCCACACCTCGCTGACACACACAGTCAATCGCTTTAGATTTATGACAGGGCCCTTCGCGTGCCTCGTGCAAAAGGCTAAATCTGAATGTGCCATTCCTGCTGTCACTAACTTCTTTATCTTCCTCGTCTAAATGCCAGGGTCACCGCGAAGCAGCGTTTTCAGATCAGACGGAAGAGCAGGTATTTAAAAAGCAGACGAAGGAGAAAAGCAGAAACAAAAAGGTTTCAAAAAATATTGTGCAGGAAGAAAGGACAGTTGTAAGGTTTGGTGTTTTTGATGGTTTATTGCTGTTGTTTTTTTTTTTTTTTTTGGTTTCTACAATATCCTAGGATACCATTTTTATCAGTTAATTAGCAGCAGCACCACCAATGGCCACAACACCAATACCACCAATGGCCACAACAGCAATAATAGCACCATCAATGACAACTGCCACAGCAAATGAACCACTAACAATCACAAGAACAACAACATCAACCATGATAACAACAAAACCCTGTAGTAGTAGTAGTAGTTTTGTTGTTGCTATTATTGTTCTTGGTGATGATGATGTTTAATATATATTTATTGTCTTTTCAATTTAATTACTTGGACATTTTAGTAAGGCTTTTTTCAAAAACCTTTTCTTCACAAATGTTTTCTTTCATTTGTCTTCTTTTTTTATAATTTTGTCCCTGATTTAATATAATATATATTTTATATTTATATTTTGTTTGTCTATAATAATAATAAATATTATTATTATTATTATTATTATTATTATTATTATTATTATGCTGTTATTGATAATGATGATTCATGTTTATTAATTATTTTCTGCAAACTAGTTACTGGCCCTTTCATTTGACTTTTTATATTAATATATATATATACTGTGCAGGCACTTTGGAGAAATTCATGAGAAATTTGCAGAAGTACATCAATTCCACAGGGCACACCTTAATGATGATAAAGAGATGGTAATACAGACCTGCAGCCTTTATTTAAACATCTGTAAAAAAAAAAAAAATACTGCTCCAAGATCATATTATAGTTTTCAAACATGGTGAAATTTTTTTTAATTAAATTATGTAATAATAAATAAATAAATAAATAAAAATAAATAAATAAAAGTATATATATATTTATTATTACATAATTTAATACTTCACATTTAAGAAAATTTCACCATGTTTGAAAACTATAATATGATCTTGGAGCAGTATTTTTTTTTTTTTACAGATGTTTAAATAAAGGCTGCAGGTCTGTATTACCATCTCTTTATCATCATTAAGGTGTGCCCTGTGGAATTGATGTACTTCTGCAAATTTCTCATGAATTTCTCCAAAGTGCCTGCACAGTGGCTACTTCATTATTCTCCTACAGAGCACGGGCAGAACTCGGGAGAGTTACGTCCCAATTTTTATGAGCTAATTTCAGCCTCTTTCTTGCGACTACGCTAATGCGACTGCTCGCTGTGACGAGTGCCTACAGTACGTACGTGTACAGTATGTATATGGCTTCCTCATACAGTGTAGACGTAAATATTGACATATTTCAGATCCAGATATTTGCTATAGAAGAAGCATTTCTTTTTGACTCCGTAGTTTAGGGGATAGCTGTGAGTCGACTCTTGTTAGCAACAGACGAAAAGGAGGAAATATAAGTGATCTGTTCAAAAAAGCAGGAAGCTCCACATCTCACACATCTCTGTACTCACCTGGGCCTGAGCCTCATCTGTCCTCACACCAATCCCAGAACCGAAAGTGATAAAGCCTCACAGGGGCAGACAGACGTGGCTTAGAGATTGGGCTTTTGCTGAGTGAAGGTGGGAGTAAATGTGTTTGTAGAGTGTGTCTGTGTGTGTGTGTGTGTGTGTGTGTGTGTGTGTGTGTGTGTGTGTGTGTGTGTGTGGAGTGAAATGTCTGTGGAGGGGAGATGAAGGCAGATCTGAAGGTCTCTTGCAAGCGCCATGAGAGGGGGCTGAGCAGGAGATAAGGTGCATCAGCTTAATCCTTTGCAGAAAGCTTAAAAGTCAATATCTACACACACACACACACACACACACACACACACACACACACACACACACACACACACACACACACAAGTTTGCAGTATTTGCAGTCAAGGGACCCTACACCTGGGAAAAGTAACCAACATATCAACTACTTAAAAAATTTTTTTTTAAAAAACCAATATCCCAGGAAATAGTTTTTAATTAGTTTGGTGGATTTTTCGGATATTTCTTCTCTACTAAGAACCCATCCTAATGGGGAAGTAGTCTGTCGCAGGTAGCTACACAGAAAATGTTCCCCATAAAGTGGCTGATCATTTATAGGGACCTTTAAAATATCTGTGTACGGTGAGCAATATGAGGAGAAGTATATAGTGCCAGCAGTGACCGCTTCTTTGGTAGGTGGTGTGGAACGGTAAAGGAAGAGTAAATACACACACTGCTTAGGTTTTGTGTAGCTCACAGAGTAGAAACCAGTTTTAAATGCCTGTACAAAGCTTTTTGGCTGATGGCAGCCATGATTTAAGTAACTCCATCATCATTAAAAATAAATAAATAAATAAATAAATACACTTATACTTACAATTAACATACATTTGTTGATAGTTCTATACGGTCTTACATTTGTTAGTAGACAAATCTGACATAGTTTACAGCAAGAGAGAATATTAATGTCTACAAGACTTTTTGAAAGGCTGGCTTGAACAGGAGGCTTCGTGGTCAATGCCTTAGTCTGGCCTTGCACCTCCAGGGTCTGGGTTCGACTCCTGCCATGGCTCTGTGTGCATGTTCTCTTCATGTTTTTTGGGTTTCCTCCCACAGTCCAAAGATATGCAGATTAGGTACACCCATTGCCCATAGTGTGTGTGCCTTGTGATGGATTGCCACCCCATCCAGGCTGTACCCTTTCTCTGCCAAAATCTCCTGGGATAGGCTTTAGACCCCCCCATAACCCTGTAGACAGGACAAAGGGGTATAGATGATGAGTGAGTGCGTGAGTGGTTGGTCTAAATGATTCCTATTTTATAAATAGTTTTAGATATTTAAATTTTAGGAAACCGCAACAGCCAGGTTTCATAAAGCTACATCGCGAACAATTAATGCCTGGATGGCCGCTAGAGATTTTGTTAAAAGATTTGATGAACTGATTAGTTTTGTTATATCAGTTGAAGTTACTGTATGTGTGTAACCATTTATTTTGTAATTTGCTCATTATTTATTTTGTTTTGTTTTTTTCAACTCCCGAAGTATTGCATTTGTTTGTTTGTGTATACAATTTAATATTCAATAAAAAAGTAATTAGCAAATAAATTAATGAATTAATCGATTAATAAATTGATTAATTCTATAAAATAATCCAGTTACAAGTAGAATAACCGTTAACTCAAACTGATAGTTAAAAAAAGTTCTTAAAAAAACAGAAGCTATTCCTCGATCTTTGAGAAGTTCCTCAGAGAGGGCAAACTATTATTGGCTACAGATGTGCAAAAAAAAAAAAAGCTTCAACCACTAGAAATGCTTAGCATGGCTTTAGCATTCATATTATACATTTTGTATTTATTTATTTATTTATTTATTTATTTTTATTATCTTTTTTTTTATTTTTTTTATTTACGATTAAACCCTATTTTTATTATTTAGGTGGATATTTTGGCACAAATTATAAAAGAGGCCTAACCAAATCTAATCATGTAGTTTCATTATTATTATTATTATTATTATTATTATTATTATTATTATTATTATTCAGTGAAATGGTTATCTGTGTCTCCAAGTAAAGGAGGTGTGGCCCCTTTGTCTGTTCCTCGAAATAAAGGAGGTGTGGCCTCTCTGACTGTCTCTCCAGGTAAAAGAGGCGTGGCCTCTCTGTCTGTCTGTCCTAGGAAAAGAAGTGTATTCTCTATGTCTATACTATACTGTATGTAAAGAGATTTTTGCCTCTGAATCTTTCAACCATCTAGGAACCTCTGTAGTCCAACTAGGCACTGTGGAGGCCAAAGGTGACCACTGTATTTATTCCCCGGAGGAATTATACGACTGTGGCCTCAATGTCTGTCTGTTAAGGTGAAATATTGGTGGTCTCTAAAACTCTAAAGTGAGTCTATAGTGACTGGGTTCCACTACTGTAGAACATGTAAATAAAAGTGTCACCTAAACGCAGTCATTGCTCTTCTTTCTCTATTAATTATATGTCGCATTGTTAACGGGTTCCAGTCGAGTGTCTCTTGAAGCATCTGCAAATAGGTACATTATATCTGTGATGGTGAGGAGTGATTGAAATTGTATTACAGTTTATTGCAATATGTTTACAATGAGAGAGTTCCTATGTTCCTTCAAACTCTTCTCTCTCTCGCTCACACACACACACACACACACACACACACACACACACACACACACACACACACACACACACACACACAAGTGGAATGAGTTTCATTCCTCCAGGGTGCTGTGTTAAATAAATGGTCCTCCAGGCCCACTCGGAAGAGAGCGAAATGATCATATCATTAAACATAATAGATCTGTCATGGAAAAACAAGACCATATTCACGATGCTACAGTACATTCGAGTAGCAGCCAAGACAAAATGATGCATCACATTAACAGCATAGTGAAAGTGTGTAGCTCAGAGGTTATGATATTGTTTATAATTCATAAGTCACTGTGTTGTTATAAACTGTTTCAATTGGACTGCAGTTCCCTGAGATGTGCATGTTTTTGGTAATAAAATCATAATAAGGAGCTATAAAACTATTCAAATCCATGTGCAAGGACATTTAGCAGTTCAGGACGCATTCGAGCACAGAGTTAAATACAGTGCAATGGTTTTCTGAAGAAAAAAAAAATCGTCAAGCGTGCAACAGGGACTAGTAATGACAGGCGAGATGGCAAGACAAAGCGTGAGGAGAGACGGTATAGAGCTCTGAGAGCTCCAGAATAAGGAAATGATGAAGGGGTACCCTAGGGTGTCAAAGTAAATGCGTTCTGAGTAGCTGCCGAAAGCAGCAAAAAACAACTGTTGGATGATAAAGAATGAACCCTAAAAGGTGTCCTGAAATGATTTGTAGTTGTAAAGCCCTGTTTGGTTTCATTCCCTAAATTTTCCCCCCCATCATCATCCTACATGGTAAGTGCACTCACTGAAAGCTTGTCTTCCAGATGTTGTGACATAACTCATAACTCAGAAATGTCTTCAGAAGCAATGCATCGTCTGTAATGGTGCACTTCGACATCTCGGACAATGTCTGAGGCTTCCTCTGTGCATTACAGTCAGCGGAGGTTACATCACAAGAACACAAAATCAATCATCAACCTGTATTACAACTGAGGAAATAAAAAACAAGACACTTTTTAATGCATGGTCTTCTGAAAGAAAAGGAAATATATTACAAACATTCTTGCAAAACAGGCTCCTTACTGAAAATCAACATCAGAAAAAGACAGCAGGAGAGATGTTCACAAGTTTCCTGTAGACATACTGTAATAAATGAAACACTATGAGATTAAAAAGCTGTGTATTTGTGTTTTAATCCCTGGCTTGGCGGAACTAAAAATAAAAATGTCCTTTATTTTGTTGTTACTATGATTTTTGTTCAGTTATGACTTTTACTGCAGAGAGTAATAAAGAAATTATTTGGTATTGACTTAAAATGACTGGCAATTTAGAGCCATTGTGCAGTAGCTCTGAAATACAATACTCAACATAATTTCTTAAAACACAATCGCAGCTTCCACAACACAAAAACATTTCACAAAACACAAACTACATTTCAAGAAACACAACCAAAACATAAAAATATTTCACAAAGCACAAAAGCATTTCCTAAATCACAGTATCATTTCAAGAAACATGACCACATTCCCTGAAAAAAAAAATCATAAAAAAACAAAAATGTTTCCCCAAATACAAAAAACGTTTTACAAAACACAAACGTTTTCCACAAACACACAAAAAACACTACAAAATTTCAGAAAGCACAAAAATGTTTCAAAAACACAAAAACATTTTTAAAAAACACAACCAAATCTCAAAATCATAACATTTTACAAAACATAAAAATATTTCACAAAACACGAAAAACATTTCCTAAATCACAGTGACATTTCAAGAAACACAAACATATTTTATAAAACACAACCATATTTCACAAGACATAAAAACATTTCCGACAACACACCTACATTTCACAAAACACAACCACATTTCCTGGAAGAAAAAAAAAACACATTTCATAAAAAAAAAAAATAAAAAAAAAAAACATTTTACAAAACACAAAACTATTTTACAAACCACAACCACACTTCACAAAGCATAACCAAATGTCACTAAACACAAAAACCTTTCACAAAAATGTTTCTCCAGATACAAAAAAGTTTTACAAAACACATCTTTTTATAAAGCACAAAGGTTTTCCCAAAACAAAAAAAAAGACAAAAGTACAAAAAAACACAACAAAATTTTAAAAAGCATAAAAATGTTTCACAAAACACAAAAACATTTCGAAAAATCACTACCAAATTTTTAAATCCTCAAAGTTTACAAAATGTAAAAATATTTCACAAAACACAAAAACATTTACTAAATCAGTGACATTTCAAGAAGCACAAGCACATTTTATAAAACACAACTACATTTCACAAAACATAATCACATTTCATAAAACACAAAAATATTTCATAAAATACAAAAATGTTACCCCAAAAGTTTTGCAAAACACAAAAATGTTCCTAAAAAAAATTACAAAAACACGACAAAATTTCAAAAAGCATAAAAATGTTTCACTAAACACAAAAACATTTCACAAAACAAAACCACTTCATAAAACACAGAAACGTTTTAAAAAGCAAAAAAAAAAAAAAAAAACATTATGTAAAACACAAAAACCGTTCACAAAACAATACCAAACTGCAACAGTATGGTATTGGTAGGGGGCCTGTGCTTGTATTTGTTTGGACAGAACCCAAGTCGAGTCAGCGTTAGATTGACCAGAATAACCGCTTTAATAAGTTTCCATGGTTGAGTGCTTAATTATGAATAAAAGTGCCCAGTGCTTTGCTCCTACTGTAACATATTTATTTCATGAAAACCAAGGCCTTATTGAGCAACTTTATAGTACTTGTTCATCTTCAAAGTAGTCGGTAGAATTTTGACATAATTACACTGAAAATGTGGAGTTCTGATTAGTTGGGTCACTTGTTGAAGGGTAATGCACTCAGGATGTGTTTAAGAGTTGACGGCATGTGGTGTATTGACAGCATGTCATACAGTAAATAATTTCACATTAAAAACCTTCATTAAAATCTGCTCTAATTAGTTAAATCTCTTCTTAGATAGTTTAACTAGCTGCTATTATCATGCAGTGATACCACTAAGGCATCACAGCAAGAAACAGGAAGCAAGAAATTAATTGATGAGGATGAACTGAAATAATGATTTTAGTTTTGCCCAATTTAAAAACCAAAATGTTTTCCAAATTTTTTCTGTAAGTTTGAAATGTGGTTTTGTGTTTTGCACTTCTGTACAAACAATTGGGACCACAGACAATGACAACAACAACAACAAAAAATTCTTTGGTGCTCAGACCCCTGAAAAGCATCACACTGTTCAGTTCACACTGAATATTTTTCTTTTATTTTCCACTTTAGGTGTACGGTAAATCCTAAAAGTGCCAAAATATATTTCCCTTGTTCCTTGAGTAGCACTATCAAGATTGGTTGTGTTATTAGAATACATCATGAATGGTACTTAAGGTGTACCTTAATGGAACTCTGTCAGCCAGGAGAAAATTTGCAATTTTGTATCTTTTTTTATTAGGCATTTTATTACGTCTCTATCTTTGTAATAACTAGGGTGTTATTTGATGTTTCAGTGGATTATACTTTTTAAAAAATTGTATAGCCTATTACCTATTCTAAACCCAAAATAACCACACTTTCCAGGTTCTACCCTTACACCTAGCTTATGACAATAACTCAATACTTGCTGGATATGTCTGTATGGAGAGGATGACGATAAAAATCGACGTTGTGTTATCAGCGCGTTTTCAGAAGTTTCTTTCCATAGATCACATGATACAGATTGTGATGTGTGCTTACAGAAAACAATTCAATATTCAGTGTATAATTCTAACGTAAAGTAGCATTGCTTTATATATCATATATGTGAACAGTTCAGTGTAAAGAACTAATATGATATAAAGGAGGGGAGGTCATGCATACTTTTCATTACTTGACAGACACACAGGCCACACCTCCTTCAATGAAACTGAAAGATACCAATGGGCCAAGTCATTAAATAATACAGATAGACTACTACTGTAAGCCACACCTCCTTCTGTGATAATAACACACCCTGAAGCCAAACTTCTTCTTTGGAACTGACCGACACAGCGGCCACACCTGCCTCACTGGCACTGACAGACACAGAGCTCATGCGTCATTCACAGATAATGATATGCACACAAGTCCATACCACCTTCAGTAATACTGATAACCAGACAGGCCACGCCTCCTTTAATGGATTAGCATTTCACTGAAACTTACAGAGATAGGGGCCACATTTCCTTCACTGGAACTGCGTTCCATTCTGAAGTGCACTTCACAGGGTGCTCCCTACTCCGTGCTCCGTTTGCAGGGAATGTCGGGGAAGGGAAATTCCCCCAACAAAACTCCACCATTCGGGACACCCTGCAAAGTCACTTTCGTGGCTGACGTCACTTCATGCGTGCGTTACCATGGTGACATGAGCACCTCGGATATCAGTCGCTACTGCTGTGGAAATTTCACACTACGGACATTAAATATTGAATATTTATTTAAGTAAAAACTGTTAAAATGTAAAGTTTTTTGTCCCTTAATATCATGTCGTCCTCGATAATAATGATAATAAATATATGAATTCTTTTTAAAGCTCCTTTTTTTTTCACGCTCCATTGAGATGCAATGACTTATGGGAAATTTTGCATTCAGTTTTTCGGTGACAGGAAGACCTGTTGTTCACTCGTTCCCTATACCGTTCTCAGTTACCTTTGAACATTTTCTTTACTTGGATAACCAGAGAGACCACACCTTTTTTATTTAGATTAACAGCCAGAGAGGCCACGCCTCCTTTATTTAGAGTAACAGCCAGAGAGGCCACGCCTCCTTTATTTAGAGTAACAGCCAGAGAGGCCACGCCTCCTTTATTTAGAGTAACAGCCAGAGAGGCCACGCCTCCTTTATTTAGAATAACAGCCAGAGAGGCCACTCCTCCTTTATTTACAGTAACAGCCAGAGAGGCCACGCCTCTTTTATTTATAGTAACAGCCAGAGATACCACAACTCTTTTACCTACAGTAGAATGAGAAAGATGCCACACCTTTTTTACTTGAAGAAACAGAGACCACGCCTTTTCTACCTGGATAAACAGACAGGGAGGCCATACCTCCTTTACTTGCAGGAGTTTTGCTCATTGTTTGATACTGACAGACACTGACAGGCCACACCTCCTTCACTGTAAATAACAGATGGCTTCATTTGTTTGTGCATAATTTTTTTACATTCTTGTTGATGAACTAAAAAAAAAAAATCAACAAAGTTGCCATGGCGAGAGGCTAAAGCAGATTAATCAAAATTATTTATACACTAATTTTATGTATAATTTGCTACACTTACCAAATTATACCATCCGTTCAATAGAATCAGGGCATATTTTATAAGCCCACATACCAATTTACTTGATTGTTCCATTTTTCTAAAGCTTTTTCTCTGCTTCTAAAATTATACTTAAAAATAAATAAATAAATAAATAAATATATAATATAAAAAATTTTTCACATCAGTATATTTTCTAAGGCATACAATCATAATTCTCTTGTTTACCAGGCATTTTCTCCAACATGGTCTCATACTTGCAACCTCATAGCAAGTCATATTAAATCATATGAAGCTTAAGGTTTGGTTGGAGCTACTGTAGCAGTAGGACCTTTTTTATTACTAAAGCCATGGGGGTGTGGTTATAAACACAGGGTTTGAGGCAGGGGAAAAGTCGTGGACAATGAGCAGGTAATGAGTGAGTGTTTACACCTGTGGCTGGCTGATGAAATCTAATTAGCTTTGTTTTCTGGGACAAATCTAGCCTCCTGTGTCCTCATTCCTCCTGCTCCGACTTCCTAGTCTTCCGTATTGGTGTAAAATGAAACACAATGCAGACACATCATGTTTCTTATTCAGATTCTTTTAAAAATATAAATTACATGAGGTTTTGGCACAGTGGCGTACTGGTGAGCACTGTGGCTTTGCACCTCCATCCATGGTCAAAGATTCGATTCCTGCCTTAGATGCATGGAGTTTGCATATGCTACCTGTGCTTGTATTCTCCCACAGTAAACAAAAAAAAAACATGTGGATTTGGTATTGATTGGAATTTCCAAATTTCTTGTTTTGTGTGTGTGTGTGTGCCCAAAGTCTCCTGGTACAGATTCCAGGTTCCCTGACCTTACGCAGGATAAGTGGTGGAAAATAAATGAATGAATATTGAATTACTGTAGGTTAAACTTTGCTATTCAGTTAGAATGGTTGCTTAGTGACTTTGATTTCATTGTCCATCGGATGAACACGGATTTATTTCTGGTTTTTAATAATGTCTGTTTTATATACAGTATATTGTAAATATTAGCCCATTATATTGAAACTCATCTTTAATCCCAAGAATTGGTGCACAAGTAAATATAAAGAGTCTAAAAAGTGTTTAAGATATTTCTCCAAGTTTCTGCATGGGTTTCTATTGGGTTCTTCTTCTCCTCCAAAAATGTGTTGATGCATTTGTGCTAGTAGGTGGATTGGTCATGTGCATGCAAAAATGTCTGAATGTGTATTAATATTCGGTACTGTATGTGTTTGAGTTGACTTGTGACAGATCCCACGTCTAAGGGTGTATTTGGGTCACATTCTTAAAATTGGCCTCTGGTTAAATGATGAATGAATGAATGAATGAATGAGGGGATAAAAAAACACAAACTTTAACTTGGCCCCTAATCTTGCTAAGGCAATGCTACCTCCAACAGCTTGAATCTTTGAACTGGTGAATTTTTACTCCCCTGGAAGCAAGTAAAATCACAAGTTGCTGCAATAATTAGCTACAGATGAATTAATGGAATAATCGTTCATCTTTATTCAGTGGCATATACAATACTACACAGGCTGACTTTCCGTCACTGTCATATTAAAAGAAGGAGCAAACCTGATGACTCGTAATCCCCTCAGACCTGATTCAGAATCAGTACTAAATCCCCAGGGAGTCAGGATCTTTCTCAGTCTTTTATTTTGAGCCTCGCTCAATCATTTTCTTATTGCACCGGTGTTGTTGTTGTTCTTGCTCTTCTTCCTGCATTTTGTCTATTTCATTCTGTCGTTTTTCTTTTATTCAGTTGGAGTCACAGCAAAGTGCACATTTGGACAATTGCCACTCACAGACACACACACACACACACACCCTGTGGCAGTATCCGGGCGCGGATGTTTCACCCCGCTGCACCATTTTGTCCCCTGATAGTGGCATTGGCAACTTGTCACCGCTATTGATTTCTCTTAAACTTCAATTTACATGGATATTTGTGGGTGGCCCTTGGGCAAGCAGTGTCCCAAAGGACTGTCCAACATCCAAGACCACCTGCACACACACTTAGACTCACACACACACACACACCCTACAGCCTGAATGAAAAGGTTCCTGCCATAAAATAGCCACCCCAAAGTGACTTATGCTGTCTGGCATCAGCAAATATGTCGTGTTTCCAAATGTACATTTGGTTTCGTTGTTTCTTACTTCTTTTTTTTTCCCCCTCTGTAAATGTCACCGAGTAGTCGTAGTGTTCATATTTCAGATGAAGCCTAATGATATTTGACAAGGGAAAAAAAAAACCTTTTGTTTTGTTAGAAAAATGTCAGCATCAGTGGATTGTATGTTTACAATTATTTCAGTTCAGCGTTCGGTCGATTTGAATCGCAGGCGTTCTCCTCTTTACTCTTTAGAACGGAGCTTTCTCAAAGCGGACGTAAAGAACACGTATCGTGGTGCGAAAACATTTACACTACATCACAGGGATGTAGACCAAGGTAGACCACTGAATTTTTTGGTATTTCAAAAAATTGGTATTTCTTTCTTATTTATACCATAGAATCTTGAATCTGATTGGTCGGATGTTTATACATTTCCTGGAACAGCAATATTATAAGACTGTAATATAGAAGATATGCTTATATAGTATGGATTAGATGAATACAATATGGAAAGGTTTATTCAACATTTATGGAATGTTACAATCTGAGTCCCGGAATATATCTGCGCCATCGAGGAAGGAAAACTCCATAGATGTGATAATCTGATCATTCAGTACAGTCAGGTGGTCAGCTGACTTCAGTTTTTTTTTTTTTTTTGCCACATAAGTCTCGAGCTGAGCGACTGAAGCAAGCCCAGATCATAACGCTGGGGAAGGAGTAGCTCAGTGGTTAAGACATTGGACTACGGTTCTGAAGGTTCCAGGTCTAAACCCCATGACCACCAAGTTACCACTGGAGTGCGCTTGAGCAAGACCCTTAACCCTCATTTGCTCAGATGTATAGTATAATGAGATAAAAATGTAAATCGCTCTGGATAAGGGCGTGTGCCAAATGCCTGAATGAAATGTAACAGTAATCATGATGTGTGCATCGCTTCATGCTCTTCCCTTCTCACCCTGGCACGGCCATCGCTCTGGAATAGGCTCAATCTGGACTCATTAGATCACATGACCTTTTTCCATTGCTCCAAAGTCCAGTCTTTATGCTCCCTAGCAAACTGTAGCTTTTCTTTTAAACGATGAGTCTTGCTAACAAGTGGTTTTCTTATGGACACACATCTGTTTAGTCCCAATCCTGAGAAATCTCTATTCTACTTTCAAAATTAAACCATTAAACCATGCAATTTCACTACACAATTAAGTGATCTCCATTCATGTTTTTTTTGATGGCTCAGCACTATTCTTCCAGGTTTTGATAACGTGTTGAAGAGTTCTTAACCCAGGTTCAGGAAGTTATTATTTTTTTTTCTTTTTTGCTTGGTGCAGTCGAATAATTTTTCTGAAATGGTGGCATTTTTTGACAAGCAACTAGAAAAAAAAAAAAACAGTGCCAATTCCATTGCACAAGCACACACACTCACGTACATTAACTATTCATGTCTGATGGGAAATTTGGAGAAAACGATCACCACTGTGGGAGGAAACTGGAGTACACTGAGGAACCAACTCAACCCTCACAGACTGGAGACCACAACGTATAATTTAATAACAAACGGCAATCATTGACCGGTTTTTCATGACAGGTTGTTGTAGAAAAATATAATTTTGTGGGGCAATAAGAGCGATTGGTTGATTGATAAAGCACCTAAGTGGTATATCGCTTAAGTCTTTTAACACTAACTGGATAAATCTTCCTAGGATGGTTGACTGGGGGTTCTACAATCTGTATTAGAAGGTTTTCTATGTAAAGTATTTAAGCACTTCCCTGTGAGACGAAGTCAAATGAATTGTTGTGCAGATAAGAGTGCTATCAAACTTTCAGCCCAAGTTGGAGAAAGTGTGGTGGATGCACAGCATGTGTGTTTGCTGCTGGAGTTTCAGGTTTGCAGTAGAGCTGATCTATATGACGTCTGCCTCCAAGTCGTTTTTTTGTCGTGTTTGACGTGCATGACAGACCTTCCCTTGGGATGTTTGGTGCTTTCGTATCATTTACATTTCTCTTCATCAGACACTTTTATCCAAAGTGACTTCGAGATGAGATAGAAAGTAATATAAGCAGTTGAGTTTTGAGTCACTTAGGAGTTTTGCTCCAGGCTTCATAACACTCACTGGGATTTGAATGAGAGCTTGTGAAAGCTCTCTTTCACAAATCTACCCTTACATTAAGTTTAAGTTAACCTTTATTTGTGCACATGTGCATTACTGCACAGTGAAAGTTGTTCTTTGTATACCCAGTTAGGGGACAGGGGTCAGAGTGTGATACAGCACCCCTGGAGCAGGTAGGCTTAGGGGCCTCACTCAAGGGCCCAGCAGTGGCAGCCTGATGGAACTGGGGCTCAAACTGCTGACCTTCTGATCAGTTACACAACGAGTTACCACCACCCCATCCACAGTGTACAGATTTATGCGTATACAGAGTTTTATACATCAGTACTATAATTATTTGGACTTTTACCTTCTTGAATGCATTGCTAGTCTGGGGCAGTGGTGGCTCAGTGTGTTAAGGCTCTGGATGCTTACTGATCAGAGGGTCTCAGGTAAGTCTAGGTCTAAGTGAGACTCAGAACATGTCCTAAATTAATATCTCGATTTGACTGACGATCAGCGCATCCGCCATACCTAGCCCAGACATGTGCTCTTCATTTTATTCACAGTCAAGCTGCTCCATACTTGATTCAGACTGGTAGAAAAACGGGATTTGAGGGTGAACTTGTCCATTTTTGAGACAGACAGAGAGCATGACTCACTCATAGTCCAACCCCACACACACACACACACACACACACACACACACACACACACACACACACAGAGTGTTTAAATATATAAAATGTCATAGAATTCAGAAGTATGACATTGCAGGATGTTGAATGCTGGAGAAAAACCCACTCCTTGACCTTCATCCAGTTGATGGACAGTGACGAAATCAGTCATCACGAGCAGCCTGGTGGGATTGACAGAGATGACACAGATGAAAAAAAAAAAGGTAGCATTTATTATTAGATGAGTTTATCTTTAAGCTATTTATATCAGGTATATACTGTTATTTAGTGTAACATGAGTTCCCGGATTTAATGTACGAGGTACTCATTGGGTGGCATCGTGGTGCAGTGGGCACCATTGGCATGTCATCTCTTTAGGATCTCATTTCGTTTCGGTGCATGTTCTTTATGTGAGGGTTTCAAATAAGTTTTAAATGAATAAAAATTCTAATAAATAAAAAAATGCAATTAAGTACAATCTGCTGTCTACTTTTAATTTTGTGTTGACTATTTATAAATGCATGTTTGTAAAGCACATGCATGTTTCAATGTGCATTCCTGCTTCCTTCCTTCCTCATAACACATAACCAGGATAAAGTGCTTAATGATGATGCCTGTATAACTGATAGATTATAGGGTCAGGGGTAATCAGTGGTTAAAACCCTTCAAACTCAAGTGTACAGATACGTGCCGGCAACACAGCATAGATTAATGGCATTTAAAAAGAATTACCTATATGGAAGCCTTGCCAGTGTGTCTTAATGGAAAGCTTCAGACTTTAAACCGTGTATTTGGGATTTCGGAAATGTCAGGTAGAACAAAAGTTGTCATTACTTTTATAACGGGTATATTTTACCACTACCAGTATATGGGCATTCAATTAAATTAAATCAATTCAATTCAATTCAATTAATTTTTTTTTCTATAGTGCTTTTAACAATGGTTATTGTCTCAAAGCAGCTTCACAAAATGTCATCACAAAAATGTAGAAAAGCTAATTTTTTTCTATATTTCTGCATAACTGTTTCCTCTTAAGTCATGATTTATATTCTTTATTTGAAAACTTTATTTTTGAATTTGTAGGTCATCACCAGTCGTACAAGCATTTCACTTCGTATCATACTGTGTATGTTTCAAATGAAATTACATTTTTAAATTTGAATTTAGATTTTTATTTTTTTTTTTACTTTTGAAAATGAGCCTATTATTATTATATTTGTGGTCATAGAAACACCTGAAAACAGCCATAAAAACGTGTGATCATGTCTGTCTGTGCTATTTTCTATGTGCTATGCTACAGTATGTGACCCATTTTCTACTTTTTTTGCTCAGTCATGTTTGTAAAGTTGGCTATGTACTAAAATTTCAGTTTCAGTTTTAAAATTCAGTTCATCATATTTCATATTGAAAAAAGGATATGTCACTCTGTACTGCACAGTCCTGAACACTGTATATGTTTATTAAAAAAAACAAACAGTAAAACGAATAGGATAATATACTCTGAGCTTTAAGGGCTATGGTGTACCGTGTCGGCTTGCCCATCTGGGACTTTCTCATCATTTTCATTCATACAAATTTCCTCACATTTCATACACATTTCCGCAATTTCCCTTTTTGATTCTGTAAAGCTGCTTTGCGACAATGACCGCTGTCTAAAGTGCTACGCAAATAAAAATTAACTTGTTCGTACCCGACTACCACCACCATGTTCGCACTGTTGGGCCCTTCAGCAAGGCCCTTATCCCTCAACTGCTCAGATGTATAATAAGATACAAAATGTAATCGTCTGCTGAATGCCATAAATGAAATATATATAATGTAATAATGAAACAAAACAAAACAAAACAAAAAACAATTTAAGGTGATTAGATTTGTTTTGTATGTACATATTAAACAGCCTCAAAATGGATAAAAAAAGCAACAAAAAAAATCTTGACACAAACTTTTTCCTCTCACCTTTTATTTATTTTTTTATTTTGGATAGGGGGCAGGGCTCGAGATGGAAAGGGTGGATGATTCCGACGTCACAAAGCTTTCTCTGGTTCTGATTGGTTCTTATTTGCATATTCAGCAGCACATGGATGTGATTGGATGTCACTGTGTGTGTGCGTGTGTGTGTGTCCCTCTCTCTCTCTTTCTCTCTCTCACTCACACACACACACACACACACACACACACACAAAAAAAGAAAATCAATCGCCGAGACGCAGAAAAACTGGAAGCGCTTGTGTACAGAGTGAGGTGCGAGCGAGAGAGTTGCTGCGTAAAGAGGGGCAGTTAGAGAGCAGGTTCTACCCCGAGGTGAAGCAGTGAGGACAGGAGGAGCGAGCCTGAGCGGATGCAGGAGAGAGATCCACCGATGCGCCGCGCTCAGCCAACCTGAACAAGTTTTTTTTTTTTGGTAAAACAAAAGCGCGAAGCGCGTCAACTTGTCCCGATCCGCACCGATGGCTTCAATACTCGGCGGCAACAACAGCAACGGCGGCGGCGGCGGCGGCGGAGCGGGAAGCGGCCAGATCAGGTGCAAGTTCAAACGGAGACGGAGGAGAAGATCAAAGCGCAAAGGTAAAGTCGATACATTGTATCACACGCGGCATCATTCATTTCACCTTCACACTGCCGGTGCGGCACTACTGTTATATATTTAATACCTAGAATTCAGCAACGTTATTAATCACGTCGTTTCTTTATGTTCTCACATGTTCTCAAGTGTGCCCTGTGTGTGTGTGTGTGTGTGTGTGTGCGCGCGCGCGCGTTTTGTGCCAGCGCAGTGGTGCACTTGCGCGTAACGCACACACGCGCTTCTGGAGATTTGTTCAGTTTTCTTTTAAAATTCGAACTCCTTTGATGATGAGGGGGGAAAAAAACGGAAAAAAGAACCACACGCACGCGCATCATTTAGAAACATTCCCAGATGTTCTTTTTGTTATTATTTTTTTCATTCTTCTTATATAAAAAAACAAACAAACAAACAAAGAAACAAGCAGCGTTTATTCCCAGGCGCGCGGATCCTGTGCGTAATTCTGCATGTTGGTGCGTCCAGTTGTGTTTTCCATTCTCTCTCTCTCTCTCTCTCTCTCTCTCTCTTCAGGCACTCCAAGCTCCAAGCAAAGGAATATGTAAAGGAATTTAATGCTCTGTATAACATCATATCACATCACATAACATAACATGTCACACTCGGGTTAAGCAGAGGGCAGGCGGTGTTTTGTGTATCCACCGGTCTGTTTGTGTTGCTGTAGGAGATGATCAGAAATCACATTATGGCACATTAGGATGTCTGAGACTGTAAGGTCAAACATTTTCAGTACAAGGACATCTCACTGCTGGGCTTTTGTGAGATATATTAAAGCAACTTTTCTTTTTTTTCTCTCTCTTTAAGGTGCGTTATTAATGCACTTCTATGAGAAGACTTACAGAAGTGATTAGGAATGAGTAGATGTTTGAGCATACTTTTGTTTAATATTATTACATATACTGTACAAAACAGTAACATTAAACATTATTTATTATGATTAGGATTGTTATTATTATTATTATTATTATTATAACCGTCCAATCCACAGAAAAACAAACTTAAACCAAATCCAGACTTGTTGCACATCATTGCAGAATGCCCTTTTCCACCCCCTCTTTGTTATCCGGCCACTTTGCTTGCCATCTAGTTGCGCGATCACAATCCGAAATTTCATCACAGGATGCGAGGAGTAAACGAACGAAGCAGAGGCTGAGGTGAGTGACGGCAGCCGTGGCGCTTCTTCATCTCTCTCAGTGGTAATAAACGAGAGCACCCGGGTATCAAGAACACCTCTGCGTTCACCCTGACAGGTGTGTGTGTGTGTGTGTGTGTGTGTGTGTGTGTGTGTGTGTGTGTGACAGTTGCTTATCGCCTGTCGTGACGGACCCCTCGGGGCTGATAACGTGTTGGTGATCAGACCTCCCGCTCCTGGACACACTGCCTCTCTAGCTGCTTCGCTTTGACCGGCAGGGACGTGTTGGTTACACTTATTTAGCATTTCGTGGTTTACAGAGGATAGAGGAATTACCAGAAATTAGATAATTTGATATCAAAATTGATCCAAACAATTGGTGACAGACATTCTGTCTTAGACGCTGTCGATACGCAGCTTTGCTGTTTGTCCTTCTTTTTTTCCCCTCAAACACACATCCATGTAGGAAGTGTTAAAAGATTCAGTTCAATTTGCTTGTCACATATGCCAGCGGAGGTGTTGGGGATATAAATAACACCCTCTCTAAAGCGACCTCAGGGTGGAGAAATGCGTGATGTAAATTAAACCTATTATTATTATTATTATTATTTATTATTATTTAAGGCGAGGCCTGTTCTGCAACCTGTGTTATTAATAACGTGTGTAATTGAGAAAAGAAAGATAAGTGCAGTGCTGAGTCAAATGTATTTACATAATGGAAGTGACAGAAATGGTCACAGAGCATTAAGCATTGCATATGAACATTGTGTGTGTGTGAGAGAGTATGTGCATGAGTGTGATTGCCAATTTCCCAGCTGAGCTGATGGGCTCTAATGGTGACCGTTCCTTCATACACTGACACCCCAGAACGGCAAAATACAGTACGCTCGTAAAGTGTTGAAATTTTACAGCTGAAATTCTTGAGATTTGCGCATTAACGGGACACATTCTTATCAAGAGCACCAGAACACATTTTTCCTCCTCTTCTTCTTCTTCTTCTCCTTCTTCTTCTTCCTCCTTTGGCAGCTCATTTGTCTCTTATTCAGCATTTTTCATGATTACGCTACGTTATGTTATCACCCTGATTCAGATTTCCATCGGAATAATAGAAAGCGCACTCCGAGGAATGTCGACACAATTAATTCCACAAAGCCGGATGACGTCAGGGCATTGTTTTAACTTTTTTTTTTTTTCCTATCTTTTTTTTTCCCCTGCTCTAATCTTCCATAATGGAGATGGAAGGATAAATCTAAGTGTTATTCTAATATACTGTACGCCCGTCTTTTCCAGTGCTGAATCAATTACGTTTATAGTCCTCTTGGCAAACGCCTGACGTTTTTCGGATTATCTTGATGCCGTGCATTTAATGCACTTGATCCTCATAAAATGCAACAGATTAGAAGAACATTACAATCTATGTGAACCCAAATCAGATTTAGTGGATTTTCTTCCCCCATCTGATTGCAATAGATTACGATGTGGCATTGTTCGTGTAGGGACTCCAGCGTAACAAAATGTACACACCTTTCATTTAATCGTACATTCTTTAAAGACAGATTACTGGAGCTTAAAGGAGTGAGAATCAGGCAAATCAAACAAAACAAGACATATGAGCCAACATAGCAAAAACAAAAAAAAGCGCATTGTGCATATCATGATCTTGATTTGTTCTGCAACACATATAAACACCTTTCTAACACTCAAGGTCGCTTTAAAAAAGACTAGCTGAAAGAAGAAAGGCAAAAGTGCGAGGGGAAAAAAAAAAAGAATGTGTTTTGTGTCACGGTTAAAAATTACCTCCTTTTAATTTTTTTTCCTCTGGATCATGTCAATTCCTATGTTTTATAAAAAGACCTGAGGAAAAGGTATTAAATATGAGAGCATTGCATATATTCTTTTTCCCCCTGGATCACATAGAAGGCTGTGTATCCACGATTTCAAATCAGATTATTTTATATATATATATATATATATATATATATATATATATATATATATATATATATTTATTTATTTATTTTTAAATCAGACTTCACTGCAGCTTTGCACACTTATGTCAGCATCGAAATCATCCTCTTGTCTCGTCCACGTCCGATCTTCCGTCTGTGGCCTCGCTGTAGAAACGTCGTGTGTTTTCCTCCTTTCCGTGACGCAGGGATGTGGATCATGTACGTAATGCTCTGGATTTGGAGGTTGTTTCGGGGCAGGGGGAGTTAAGTTCATTCTCACGGCATTGGTCATCACCGTGAAGTGTCGAGTATAGAAAGAGCGGAGGAGTAAAAATAATAAGGATCAAGTACCGTAATTAGGGGTAATTTTGGCATAATATTCCGATGGGTTTGGAACACAGTACAGGTTCTTATGTAAAAAAAAAAAAAAAAAAAGAGAATCATACATGCATTTTCTAGAAAGGATACGCTCATGAGGTAAGCCTGGTGTTAATCTTCTAGCTCCGACGGACATTTCTACCAAATATGTCTTAGCCGTAAGGGGTAAAATTACATCATTCATAGTTTTCATAATAATAATAATAATAATAATAATAATAATAATAGTGCAACTATGTAGGTCAAGGTCTGTATTTTCTTTCATCTCGCTATCATCAAAGTAAGATATCACAGGATTCTAAAGGATTGTGAAGCTGTGGTTGGTGTCTTTATTTTGACGTGTCATGCTGTTTAGACTGTTCTCCTAAACCTGTGTGTGTGTGTGTGTGTGTGTGTGTGTGTGTGTGTGTGTGTGTGTGTGTTGGCTGGTTGTCTCTTTGGAGTCTCTGCCTCTGCTTCCCCTGTGTGTCTCGGTGTTTCTGATTCAGACCTGCAGCTCGCCAGGGCACAATCACTTCATGGTATTATGGCTACATTCAACATTTCCACATCAACATTTCTGTCTTTCTTTCATACGGCCGTACGTCCTCTCCTCCCTACACGTGGAAGATTTCGGCTAACATTCAGTTCCGCACGATGTGGAGAGGGAAGGAAAACAGATATACTTACATTTAGGTTTGAAAATCCTGCCTCTCCGTGCGCTTTTGTTGATAAGAGTTTTTTTTTTTTTTTTTGTGAGGTGCCGCTGGCATTTAAAAGGTTAATGAAGGTCGTCTGCGGCACACGCCGCAGCTGCAGCGTCGACTTGCGCGGCCACTTTCCTGATTAACTGTGAAATCCTTCTCGATTTAGGACACGGCGTCCTCCTCTGGACATCCGTCCAAGGTGGTGGGGAAAAGAAAAAAGACAACAACAAAAAAGAAAGAAAACCTCTTATTAACATTAAACGGTTAGTGCTCCCTGTGGAGGAACCAGCTGATAAAATGACCAAGGAAAGAAAGAGCACAACTTTACAAATTAGCATAATTAGTCATTATCTCCTAACAGGCCCTGCTGGCTTTTTTGAGATGTAGCTGCTTGAATTTTGCTTAAAGTTCAGCGAGGGGAACAGAACAGATTTCATGCTGAAACGTCTCAATAACACATGATGAGCTGATGGGGCGATCGTCCGATTAACCCTCCGTACATTGTCTTAAGGATTAAACCGGACAAGAGGAGAACCTTCTAGACCTTTCAGAAATGATATTAGAAAAGGCTAACTCAGGTTGTGCATCAATGCCCTATATACAGACATGAATGTTTTATTTTTATTTTTTTATGATGAACATTTATGTTCTATTTTTTTTTTAAGATAAAAGAACTTGACTCTTTTCATTACGTAACAAGTGCTAGCATGAGAACAGTTAGCAGTTACCTCTCACCCTGCTTAGCTTTCGTAGCCTGCTTTGACCAACAGAGTAATAGCGTTGGGAGGTGTCTGACCTTGTACCTGCGCACACACACACACACACACACACACACACACACACACACACACACACATAGCGAGGACGAGCCTACAAAACCACATCTTGAAAGTAGAAACCAGCGCCGTATTGCAATGTGGGCCACAAATCAATTAACAAAGCCCATGAGCTAGCACTGGGACGACACAATGAAATAAGGCTAATGCCGCGACACTTTTTCGTGTCTGGGAAAACGACACGATTCTTTGAAGGATGTGGGTAATTACAGAGAGCTGATACTGTATAGACCTGTGCGATGCCACATAAAGGACAAAACAAAGAAGATGAAAGAAACTACAAGGTGCACGTCCATTCTTCGCATTCGAGTGCATCGTCTTATATCCTTTAAGATCCTCTCAGTTGTAATATTTACTCTCTAAATAATCCTCTGGACATTTTGGAACCAGCTTTCCTGTTAATGTTACTCGTTTACCTTTTCCAGCTTGTAGAAATGTTTAAAAAACAATTTTTTTTTTAACATTTATTTTATTATTATGTAAATGTCACGTTCTTTTTGCATTTAGCAAACAGTAGTGGTTGGTGCAGACAATTGCGCAATACTGTAAAGCATATGTGCGTACTGTACTGTATATGTGTAGTTGATATTGAGAGTTTTTATGCGCTTAAAAAAATGATAAGGCAAGCCGTTAGTATGCTTGAAATTATTTACCGTAAATATCTGTTTTCAATATCAGGTTTTTGGACCTGGTTGATATCGTCGGACGTTTTTCGGATGATACTGTTGCAGCATGCAGTACATCTATTTCTCATTGTTTGTGTTATTGGTTTGGTATATTTTCATAAATGGTTTGTAAAATCCTGGTGTTTTTTTTTTTTGTTTGTTTTTTTTTTTGGATTTAAGCAAACGTGCACTTATGACTTACGACAGGGAAAATATCCGGTGACCGGCTACATTATTCATATCCTTATTAAAAACAGTAATGCTATCATATTTATTTATTTATTTATTCATTTATTTTTAATTGTTATTCCTATCTTGTTTGAGAATATCTGCCTTAGTAGAAAATGAAATAAAATGAAATAAATTGCAAAATAATCCTCATATTCCGCAGACCGCAGGGGTGCAAAGTTTTGCACAGTGAGAGACCGTTACGTGTGTATAGTACAGTATGTACAGTATGAGATATCTCCTGACACGTTGTGTCTGCTTTAGTAACACCACAAAACGAGCACAGACAACCAAAAAACAGTGATTCATCGTCACGTCCCCGCTGAAGCCATATTTCCTTGGCAGACTGTTTTGACATTTAATGATCTGGCATAATATTTCTCCAGTATGAGCTGTTAATTCCTAATGATTATTAGCCATCTTGTCCTTGTTTCATTACACATCCGGCCTGCAGGCAGAGACTCGAGACATCTGTTTAACCACAGCGCTTTCTCTAGGTACTCTTGATTTTTTTTCTTTCTTCCATCTTTTATCTTAATAGGCAGTGCCGAGAGACTGCTTAGTGCGGCTGACTGTATCTCCGCTCGTTTGGCGCGCATGTGTGCGTGCGCGCGCGTGTGTGTGTGTATGAAACGATGGTGTTATTTAAACATGACTCAGTGTGTAAGAGAAGCATTAGCTCAGCGCGTTGCTGGCAGGATGTGCACTGAGAGAGATTCGGTTTGTAGATGATTATGGCTGTTTGAGTAGATTAGGTATTTTGCAGTAGTTTAGGTTCATCACTCCTCTGACGGCGACTGTTTTCGCTCTCTCTCTCTTTTTCTCGCTCTCTCTCTCTCTCTCTCCTCATGCCCTCTGGTAAATCCATGCTCATCCATTGATTCCCAGCTCCTCCAGGGTGTGTGTGTGTGTGTGTGTGTGTGTGTGTGTTTCTGTTTGTGTGTATGCGCGCACATCAGGCTTATTGAGCAAATCCTTTATAAGGTGTTTAAACCAATCTTTGTCTGTATTAGCTTTGTCTGATCCGATGCAAAGTAATGAACGTTTTATTGACTCGGGGCGTCTCTTTAAATTTTATAGCAGTACAGTTGGGAGATTTGTTGTAAATACTTACTTGCTTTCACTACACACACACTTTGCTTGAGAAAAACAAAAACCTTGCCTATGCTTGCAAAGCATATTGATGAAACATACAGTATATATACATGTGTGTGTGTGTGTGTGTGTGTGTGTGTGCGTGCGTGCGTGCGTGTGTGTGTGTGTGTGTGTGTGTTTTTTTTAAATCAGTTTAGTGTCTCAAGAAAACCTGACATTTTCTACTGTATATAATATTACGAAAATTGTTTTAGTCATGTTAAGTCCAGTTCATGGCAAGAGTTTGGAAAGACATTTGTGTGTGATGGTCAGGTGTCCACATATGTTTGACCATATAGTATACTATAAATCCTTCATCGTTCATACGGCTTTTTCCTGTATATAGGGCCGCTAGGCCAACGAGAAGGGGTACATCATTACGGGCGCAGGGCACACACACACACACACACACACACACACACACACACACACACACACACACACACACACACACACAAACACACACACACACACACCCTATATAATTCCCTATAATATCAACTATATTACAGGCATACAGTTGTGCATAATAAGGGGGCGTGGCTGAGTTTGACTGACAGCTGCATCACAGGTGCCAAACCTGTAGAACTGGAACTTGTAGTTTAACTTACAACTAAAAACGCTAACGCTAAGCTAGCTAGCGTTTGGTAACCGGGTGGGGGGGGTAAGTAGTCGTGTTGCAACCGAAAGCCAGGCTACATTAGGCGGAGTCGACTCCTGCCACGATGGCGACGACCAGAGCGCTCTCAGTTAAGCCTCCGTAGGTTTACTTTCAGCGGTGAAAGACAGAGCTGTACGTTTTACGTTTTATACAGAGAGAGTCGGAGGATGCACGAGACCTGAGAGATTTAAACACCATGTTAAAAGTAGGATATGTATAGAGGGACACTTGCATGTGTGTGCGTGAGTGCGTGCATGTTTCTGTGTACGTGTGTGTGTGTGTGTGTGTGTGTGTGTGTGTGTGTGTGTTTGCACTGACTCTATGGCCATTCAAAAGGCGTATCAAGGCTACGGCAAGGAAATGAACCTGCCAAGCTGAAAAGTGTATAATATTGTAGAATGGAGGACTTTTTTTTTTTTTTTCTTCACAAAAGCAATAACAGAATATTAACCCAGTAGTCATTTCATGAGTCACTGAAGAACATTTCATACACTTGCATTGTTGTTTTTCAAGTCTCTCTCAGTGAATCTGAGCACATTTGTAAAAACTGTAATGTATACTCGGCTACACACTCTTTATAATTTTAACATAGTAAATACGTCTTTTCGTATTGTTCTGACCCAGGGAAGGGATATCTCAGGAGGTAAAGTACTGTAAACGTCTCGTATAACTCACCGGAACAGATTCTGCCTTGATTTTAAGTTGCGTTAAACGATGTGATAAACGTTCAGTCTGATCGAATGTAAGTGTAACAATTACCGTGATGCATAAGAACTAGTCCTGGGTTTTATAATACTTCATAACAATATTTACTGTTGGTATGTTCACTAGTATGTTTGCAGTAAAAACAAACAAACAAACAAACAAACAAACAAACAAACTGTAATGTCTTTAATGACTACAATAAAGATAATTATTTGTATTTTTTTTTATGTTAGGAGTAAATAAATAAATAAATACTTTAACCCTGTAAAACTTGATAATATTTTACAGTTTCAATATTTACTTATTATATTTATCAACTGCTTCCTGTTAGTGAGTAATTAAGCACACATCCTATCACTTCTTCCTATTTTGCTTCCAAAGAGAGAAAGACTTTCTCGTATATAATACGAGGAACAGTTCGCCACCCCAGGCCTCCTGAAGGACGTTTCTGTCTCTCATTTTCAGTCCAGTCCCTGTTCCCGTACCTGAGCAGTTTCGGAGGAATGATTTTTTTATGGTAAAGACACACAGTGACGTATGAATCTAACTTAAGGCATGAGCCAGTGAGAACCAGGTGCAGATGATGACAGACGATCAGGCGGTGATTAGTGTACTGGTGATGCTACTGTAAATACAGTACTGAGTGGTTGGAACAGACGAGAGGGGAAATGAGGCCGCCGCCGAAGCTGTTACATAAATGACCGAAAATCGTATCTTGTAAAAACTGTAAAACATTAGTTCCTATTTATTTAATTAAACCTACTTGAGTAAATTTAATTGGAATTTCATTTGAAGAGGGGCGGCTCAATTCTTTCGGACGCTAACGTAGGTTGAAAAATGACGGAATATTAGCATCTTATTTGTGTCTGATAAAAGCATAGGGACTAATCGTAGTTCAGCAAGTTTCCAGGGAAATGATAAACAGATTTTTAACACAGAAAAAAGTGTGTGTGCGATGGATCGGCACCCCGTCCAGGATGAACCCCGCCTAAAGTCTTAAATATATACAGTATAAAATAAGTCTAACATTTTAACACCAGCTCTATCGGTTCAGTTTGTAATAAAACATTTTTTCAAAATAATGGAAATGTAAAAAAAAAAAAAAAAAAATGAAGAAATATATCATAAAACCATATTAATATAAAATATAATGATTCACATTTTCCATTGAATGAAAAATGTAGTTTCTCTGGAACTAACTTGACAGCTGTTGTTATTATTGAAGCAAACTGTAATTACTTCATGGATTAATAAACATGCCGTTATTGTAGATGTGCTGAGTTGTAATGTGCTGATATTGGGTGGAGAAATTCTTCATTACAAACTGACATTAATGCTATGGTGTACACACACACACACACACACACACACACACACACACACACACACACACACACATATATATATATATATATATATAGTATATGGTCACATTTATTTACAGTATATTTATATAAATACTGAAAATGACTGAATTCAACACACTCTTCACTCTTCTTCTGTCCTGTTTCTTAGATGAACGGATAAACTTGTTGATGTTGGATATCGAATGCAGTGTTGGGCGTAACGCGTTACTTTGTAGAGTACTCGGATTACTTTTTTGATGTAACGAGTAATCTAACGTCTAATTAGCTCCGCCCTTCAAGTCCTCAGTTACTCTTTAATCTGAAAAAATTTAATCCGTTATTCAGACAATTTATGTAATCCGTGGTGAGCCAGACAGCAGTCATTCCCAAGCCATTAGTGTGTGTGTGTGTGTGTGTGTGTGTGTGTGTGTGTGTGTGTGTGTGTGTGTGTGTGTGTGTGTGTGTGTGTCGTCCTACAAACCCCGCCCCCGATAACCCGCCCCCACTCTGTTATTCCTGCTGTTATACCCCTATCTCACGTATGCGTTTTGACTATGTGATGACCGACGTGCGGAAACATGGAAACCTGATCACAGCGCCGAAACTCGCTGTGAATCATGATGAACCGGACTTACGGCCACCGCGCGAAACCGCGTAGGTGAGATAGGGGTATTAGTAGCTAACAGATTATGGGCCAAACTTGGCTGAGTGATGGTAGAATAATTATAAAGGTCTTGACTAAAACAACATGCATGAGGAAGCACAAAGGAGTTTTAATTTCCTGCAATGGGAAAGTACTCGAACTGGTTACTTTTATCAGAAAGTATCGCAGTAATGTAACGGATTACGTTTTGAAGACAGTCATTTTGTAATGTAATTACTTACTTTAAAAAGTAACGTCCCCAAACACTCTCAAATGTTTGCCGTAGTGGTGATCCCTGATATCTCTCTCTCACACACACACACACACACACACACGCACACTGAGCCGACCGGTTCGCTCGTTCCCCATGGCATGAGATCTTTCCTTTTTTCGTCATCACATCGCTGTCGTAGAGGAACAGCAGGGTGTGAGGCTAAGATGTGTGACAAACCTAATGATGTGTTCCAGAAATTCTCAGTCCCTCGCTAATGGCGGAAAAACACAGACACAGCAGAATCTGTTCAGGGAACGATTCTTGGAGTTTTTGGCCAGTAACAGATGACGAAGGGTGTCTTGTGCGTATGTCCTGGTAGATACAGTACAGTCAGGAAACATTACTCGTACATGCTGTATATACAGGATGAGCGTTAATCTCTTCCGTCTGATCCTACAGCATGAAGTGGATCGGTGACCTTTTGGTTAATGTTTGATCTTTTCTTTCCTTTATTTTACATGAGCATGAACTGTATAAGCTGAAAAGCTACAATTTTTGAAAATGTAGTTCTCGCTTAGAGAGAGAGAGAGACACACACACACACACACACACACACACACACGCACGCACGCACACACGTCAGATCATGATGATGATGATGAAGCCGCTATTAGCGCTAGAAGCAGCAGCTATTATCTTGTTGTCACCTTTTCCTGCTGTTCCCGTACCTGTCACTCTCAGCTTGAGCTTACCAACTACTGGGAAGTTTTAAAGAATGAGAGTGGCAGAGAAGTAAAAAAAACAAAAAAACAACAACAACAACAAAAAAACAAGCTGGTTAAGAAGGAAAGGAATGATGTATACAGAGCGAGAGAGAGAGAGAGAGAGAGAGCAAGTGAGAAAAACTTCGGTGTCTCGGTACAGGAAGGTGGTACTTAGCTTTCCGTGCCGTACCGTGTGTTTAGTAGACGGCAGCCTTGAAAAAAAAAAACCCGCGTAAAAGCAGGCCAGGTGGTGGATATATGTTCACTCAGGAGTGACTTTGTGCACCGGGTTGGTTGCAGGAGAAGGTATTTTTGTCACTCTCATCACCCCACATTGAATCTGAAGCTCAGCGCGTCTTGTTGCCCACGCTAGGAATGAAAAGGAAGGAGCGTGCGTGTAATGCGTGGCTCTTTATTGAGATCCATGCGCTCCGGCTCTGAGGAAGACAAAGAAGCCTGCCGAGAGCATCGAGTGCACCGAGAATCACACAGCTACCTGAGCTTAGCTTGACATGAAAGGCTACGACAGGAGTTTGGGTCGAGAGAGATGAAGAGTGAGCAAGGCAGAAAGAGAGAGAGAGAGAGAGGGGGTGGGGGGGGGCGTTGACGAGAGCCTCGGTAGCAGATGGAGCTCCTAACGTGACTAATCTATGTCTGCTTGTTGTTTAAGTGTCGTCGAGAAGGGCTTGTGACAGGAGCACAATTCGCTCCCGTGGCTGGGCTCTGATGATGTTTGTGTGTGTACCTCGCCTTGCAGCCCTCTCGACAAGCCGGCAAATCTTGTTTGATTCACCGAGGCTTAAGCAGACATGATGTAAGTTTTGTAATATTCCTGTCTCTTCGTGAATGATGCCTTTAATTTTGTTGCATATTTCCATTCAGCAGCAATCTCGCAGACTCTTAACACCCTTTCATGTTCCCCCCCATCTTGGATCTGAATGATCATTATGATTATAAGCTTGTCAGATGTTGCTAAATGCAAAATCATGTATTTCAGAAGTGCGAGATGGATGGCAGCTGGAAATATTAACGTGCGCGGGGTAAACGCTAATGCTGGAAGTGGTTAGGATTGTGCAGGATTGAGTAACGTATCCTTTTTTTTTTTCAGTGAAAGTAGGCCATGTGATGAACTGAACTTTATTTCATATTTTAACCAAACATGACTGAGCAAAAAAAAAAAAAAAAATGGGTCAGGCAGGCAAAGAAAAAGCACAGACACACATAATCACGCTTTTTATTGTTGCTTTCGGTTGTTTCTATGAAAAAATGTATAATAAATAATAATAATAATAATAATAAATAATAATAATAATAATAGTCTCATTTTGAGAGTTCTACAGTTTTCCAACATCATTCCCATATTTATCCTTCATAAAACTAATGAGAACTTTTGTATCTGAAAACCCAAACATACAGTTTGACATCCGAATGTCCACTGGCAAGGCGTCCAAAAATCAATAATGATTTTATTAATCATTATAGACCTTTGCTGTGTTGCCGGGGCGTATCTGTGAAAACCCGCTTGAGTTTTAAGGGTTTTAAATTACATTGGTGTCGCATAGACTGCGAGGGAACAGCAACGGACACTTCATTAAGGCGAACATGCACGTGCCGTACAGCTCATGTAGATGGCTGTCAAAGCATCCACAGCTGCATGGCTCAAACCCAACACAACCATAAAACACCTGGTACTGTATAACCAACCCTGTTTCAGGTTTTTTTTTTCCCCCGTTTTATCTCTGGGGGGGTGCCACAGGGTTGAGAGACTGACAGAAAGATGACTAAGCTGGCGTTTCCTGAAAGCTGAGATGATAAATTGTCAGTAAACACTGGAGTGCCAGACTGGCAATATGTCCATCTGTTACGTAACGCATGAAACACTTGGACGTGTACTGTCATAGGAAGATAATCAACCGCGGCACTGCGTGATGACGATGGTCTGACATGAAGCTAATTTACCACTCTTACCACCCTGAAAATGATTCTTGTGAAAACTGGCTACAACAAGAAGTCTTATATTCTTCTTATACGCAGCAATTTCCCAGGGCTTGCGTTCATTGGGAACGAACTAAATATTTTGTCTGTTTAATGTTCTGAGTAATAATAATGTTGTGACACAAGTTATTCCTTTCCTTATAGCGCCCCTTGTGAAGCGGTGGATTGTATGTAGCTGTCTGCTTGATTAGATATTATAATACCATTAATGGTTATTGTCTGATTTTTTTTTTTAAATATGAAAAAGCTGGTATCAAATAAATATTTAACTGCTATGTAACTTGTATTTTTAATTGTTTAAATGTCACATCTCATTTAAAAAAAAAATTTTTCTCCTGCCACTCCAGTTCACTAGGTGGCGGTATTGCACCCACATCCCATAAACTTAAAAGAAGAAGACACATAACTGCGATATATTTTTAAAGAAAGAATCTAGACATTTTAGACTAGCGGCCGATAAAATACCGATTGCATTGCTGAAATCGTTACACTAGACATGATACTGTATTAGAACGAATGAAATAATCATAAAATTTGAGCTGTTGTGAGGAATCTAAACTTAATTAAGGCATTTTATTCGCAAGAATGCAGAATGAAAACATCTGTTTACTGGTTTTGTCAAACAAATTGCCAAAATGGCCCTTTTCCAGTTAATGCTGCAAATATCAACACACACACACACACACACACACACACAATATACAATCCAACAGCAGAGGTATGCCAAGGATTCTGGGTAGAAATACAAACAAAACAAGAAATGAAGAAAGAAAGCCCATTCACTGGTTTTTCAATCATTTAGAGACAGCATCCTGCGCGAATTTGAGTCCTGCTGCCCTGGTGCCTCGTGTCATAAATTCCGAGCAATCTCCAAGAGCATGTCAGGGGACGCACCGATTGGCCCTCTGCTGAAAGACTAAGATGTAATATCATTAGGTCGGAAACTCCATAGCCAGGGAGGCGGCAGAATGGATTTATTGTCTCATTTTGACTCATTAGACTTCCGTAATGAAGAAACCAGTTCACCACCTGAAGAATTTCGCTCGGTGATTGAAGACATCCTGTGTGGCCCTGCCTCGGCTGCACCTACAAATTCTCCTGGCATCCAGTCTTCCCAGCAGCGAGAGATTGCAATTTGATTCTTCATTGGCGGTTCGCGGAGGGCCATGGGGCCTGCTGCCGGAATGGTAATTATCGTTTACTAAGCAGGTGTTGCGATTTATTGCTCCTTTATCACAATGCAGATTTGTGGTGCATTGGGCAATCCATTTTCAATTTGGTTCCCTGCCTGAGATAAATGAACAGATGTCCATTGATTTCCCCCCACTGCAGTCGCACGCCTTGTTTACACCTGACAGCCAGGACTTTATAGCCCAATGATTATTCGAAGTAAAGCGCGTTATAATTAGCAATTTTTTAATTAGTCTGACAATTGGCAGGCCAGTCACTAAGCCTCTAATTTTACACGTCTCTCATACGCCGCCGCTTCCTTCTTCAGTTGTCAACCTTCATTGGAGCGAGTTAGCTCAAGCGATAGCACGGCTCTTGAGCTGAATCAGTACAGCCCTCCACCCTTGCCAAGAGCCACTCATCATTTATCCCACTGCCCTTTAGACGCTCAGGTTTTTTTTTTTTTATTATTGACCAGCCCCAAGCACTAACAATTCCGCCAAAGTGTTGTCCGTTCCGACTTAATTTGCTGATTATTGTAGTCTGGGCACATTTCTAAAAGTGCCTGTGGCTTATTAACATTGACACAATGCCACTTCTAACCAATCTCTGTTTAGATTTCTTTTTCCTGACTAATGAAGGCCCAGATCAGATTTCTATCTTCCAAACCCCCCGTAATGCTGCTCTGTTCCGCAGTTATTTCGGTTTCTTTCTGTAACAGCACGGAAAGACCCTGCGTGCTTGTCACCTCCCTTTGTGCTTCTGATTCTATTTGACAAGATCACAAAGCTCCGAGCAGCTTTGCAGGACGCCGCTCTCCAGCTGGTTATCAAACTATAAATATACATGTATTCGACTAGTCCTGCCAGTCCCAATGCGCACTAATGAAAGAAGTCAAGTGGCGCATGGTGGTTCTGACCCCTCGTGTGCTGCTGTCACCGGTGATTTAATTACGCCTCCGACAATGGTCCTTTTGTTTTATTGTCTGCGTCCTATCAGTCTTCATTCTCTTGTGGCTCTGACTGTCAGAGCCAAAGAGACATGCTGTGCATTCCTGTAATTTGCCGTTTCTTCATTTCTGACTGACGCTGGAGTGATGCAGGAGGTCTTGCTTGAAACCAGATTAACCACAGAACATGTTTTTACCTGATTCTTGACTCAAAAAAGGAAGAAAGTGCAGTATATAACAGAGGACCCTTCGGGCAACGGATGAGGGGAAAAATGGAGCGTTGAAATCCAGGATGGAGACGGAGGGATGATGAATGTCGAGCCGGCAAGTCGGTTGCAGAAAGGTGAGGGGGCACACTGGGAAGTGGCGCATACATGACGTCTTTGCTACAGACGTCCCGCTGGGTCGGCGGGTTATCCACAGCTGGTTCCTCAAGGAACTGCCTGGGCTTCAGGGAAACGGAGACTTGCAGGAGGTGTGCAACAGAAAGATGGATGTCGAGAGGAGGAAGAGAAGAAGGAGGAGGGAAAGTGGGGTTAAGCGGCGAGGTGACTTGCTGTCCTAGTTTACGGAAGGACAGAATGATGGATGGAGCATGGAGGCTGTGAAGTAAAGACAGAGGGAGGTTGAGCAAAGAGACGGGTAAAGCACGTGAAAATGGAGACTTTGACTTTTATTTGTTTCGACAGCTGATGGGAAGGTTAGATATGTTTTTTTTTGTCTGATATTTTGTCTGGTTTATAAGGACAGAAACCACAGACTTTGCATCAGACTTTGGCGAGTTGATCTCAAGCTCCCTGACAAAGAGGTGACCACCATATCAGGACAGTCTTTGGTTTACACTAGGAGCCTGGGGATGAGAGGATTCTGTCAGGCTTATCTGAGGTACCTTATATGGCCAAAATTATTTGACCAAACCTGCAATGACATTGTATCTAAATACATATACTTCAGTATGGAGTTGGTCCCCCTTTTGCACCTGTAACAGATTCCACTCTTCATGGAAGGCTTTTCACAAGATTTTGGAGTGTTTACGTGCCCATGCCCTCTGTAGAGCATTTATGAGGTCAGACACTGATGTTGGACCAGAAGGCCTGGTTGATCCCAAAGGTCCATAAAGTGTCGATTTCAAAAAGGCAAAAGTGTTCAGTTGGGAACCGTGGAGTAGTTGATTTCAACTACTTTGGAGGAAACCGAGGAAGGACTGCTGCACGGCTGAGGTTTCTCAGCTTGAGGTTGATGAGCACAATCTTTGGCAACTCTCAGTAAGCGATTCACTAAGGCCCTGCTGTTTCAGCTACACAAACCACTGCACTCCGTGTGCTCCCTGTAGCGCTGCTGAGAAAGCATGCCAGGCTGAATTAGCCAATAAACATACAAATATTCACCTATCACTCTCCCCCCATGAATTTTATTTTTATGCTGAGGGGAAAAAATGACACCAACAGGGCTTTCAGAAAACTCGGTGAAGATTCCCAGCATGGTTACAAAAGGACCTTCTGCAGCATCGATTTTTATCGTTAATTCACCACCAGAGTTTGGAAGAAATTCAATGTGTCATTGCAGGAAGGGAATTCCCCAGCCGCAGAAGAGGCGTCAGATGGAAGAAGACAGATATGAGCATCTGAATCTAGGAAAGGCAGATGTTTTATGAGATGCTGACGCACTGGATCTGCGGAAAGTTATCCGCTGAAGCGTATATGCTCATCGAAGCGGGTACGATTTCGAATAAAGCCCCATGTAGTTAGAAATACGAGCATGCCTTATAGAATGCAGGTTGTGTTGCGAGCGAGAGGGCTAGGCTGAATTGGCGATGGCTAAAAGTAGAGCAGCTACACAGCTGTGAAGCCTCATCAAGGGACCCTGTTATCGGTGCCACTGTGTTTTCTTTTTTTTTTGTCAGTGGAAAAGTAAAGACATGTGCTTGCAGGAGAACGAGATCCCTGTTGCAACTTGTCTGATGGCACCTGATGGTGAAATGTACGTGTGTATTTTGGGGAAAGCGGGAAGACGCGGAGTGGAAGTCAGGGAGATCTCACCATCAGTGCCTGGGAAATAGCAGGAGCTCGCTCATTTCCATGAGGCAAAGCTGTCTGGAGCAATCCTGGAGGTCTGGCTGGTTCCGCTTCAAGTTGACAGTTGCGAGGCTATTAGCCGCATGGTGTTGGCTGAGCTCCTAGAATCGTGGCGTACATCCTCAACTGAATAAACTAGTAAGCTTCAAAACCGTCTAGTAAACTGAAATGTTGCAAAACACCTGATTCTGTCCAGCTTCTTCTGCTTGTTATTGGTGAACGTGGCATGTGACCGTTTCAAAGCTTGGGAATTTAATGATCTGGGCAACTACTGTACATGATGACCCATGATTTGTGTTAAAGTAAAATGCTTTATCGCCGCAATATCTCATTTTTCTCATTGGTTTCTCAGTGCCATATACAGTATTTGTTTAATAATCCATTTCACTTGATACCTATTTGATCTCCTCCAATATGAAGTATAATTTAAAGCTGTGTTTGATTCTCGGAGCTGCTTGTCAGTAACGGACCTGGAGTGCCGGTGTCTGTGAGTGATGGTGCCACTATATTGCATCGACTCCGTGCTTAAATATACGGGACAGCCGAGGTGATGGCAGATAAACAGGACCCAGGAGAGAGAGTGCGTGGAGTCACTCCAGATCTAATCTCCACGTATTTCACTCTAAATTATCATCCTGCCTTACCTTCGAGATCCTCTTCTCCCTTCTCCGTCTGCATCTCTCCTCCTCGTTTCTCCCTCCTCCCATTCGAGTCAGGTATTCACCTGTGGGTCAGTTTTTCAAAGTACGCTCCGCTACGCAAATAAACGAAGACAGATTGAAATCGAGGGGTTCTGTTGATTTCCTCCGTTTATTTAACCTCCGAACGGCTCCTAATGGAGTCATCAGGCACCTCTCATTGGCTAATAGCTTAATTGGGTCCATCTGGAGGAGGCTGCTGTTGGGAGGTGGCTGCAGTGTGAAGTCTCATGCAGGGTAATTTGTCATACTGTACGCGTTGACTGGCATGCTTCGGTAGGGAAAACGCCGACTCTGGCAGCTGTCCAGCCTCCTTTCTTTCCCATGTTGCTCAGTTTCTATTTGGATTTCATTTCACCTGAAACCGAGGTGCCTTTCATAGCACTCGCTGATACTGAATAGTGATGTGCTATTGAGGACTGATGCAAATATCTAGAAATGGAATGATGCCCTTGGTTGGTACAGTGTACACACACGCGCGCACACACACACACAGACACACACACACACACACTTGCGCACACACACAGACACACACACACACACACTTGCGCACACACACAGACACACACACACACACACTTGCGCACACACACACACACACACACACACACACACACACACACACACACACACACACACACACACACACACACACACACACACACACACACACACACACACACACACACACACACACACACACACACACAATGTGTCATACAGTCATTGCTGAATATATGAACTATACTTGGCATCTACAGTAGGTGGCACATTACAAGCTACATTGCTTAATTCCGATTTTATTTTTTGTTTTTGGTCAGATTGGATTGGCTTGTCAGGATGGCTCGCATTTCATAATTACAAGTGACTTTTATCTGACTTTAATGTAGATGTGTCGGTCTTCAACTACCTGCTGTCTATTGCGGCTGATGTTCACATTACCAGTCTGAAGTTTATCCAGAGACTAAACCTGAGGTTTTTCAGATCCGACCGCATACTTTCGTATGTCGTCCCAGTTCGGACAAGTTTGCGACTTGATTAAAATGGGTAAATAATAAAATCGCACCCATTGTTTGAAACGGATGAGTGCTCTCACAAACGTGTGACGTATGCTTATTTGACGAATGCGAGCTGTCTTCATGTGCAAATCCAGTCTGACCAAACCGTCAGAACTGGCCGATGTGCTTGTAAGGTGAACTAAGAGACTCATCCCCGTACTGTTCTGCTGCAAATGTCAATCGGCTCATGACGCTTATCTCCTGTTATTCTGCACAGCCGAAAGTCCCAGTTTGAATTGAACAGCCCTTGTACCATCAAGACTAAATTTCCTGATGCTAAAATAAAATGATAATAAATATGCATGAAAAGCATCGCAGGGTCGCACTAAAAAAAGCTACACAAATTAAAAATCAGCATGCATCAAGATGCATAAATAATTGATTTGTAACTGCAGTGTGTCACAGTGAACTACACTCACACGAGCCCTTTCTGAATAATATCCTACAAGCATTTTTCACGGGATACATTTATTAAAACGATACTAAAACGCTATTTGTTTCAATTCATTTGGTTTTAATGTATTTTTCGGTTTTTAAATCTAATTCTACTGAAAAAAAAAAAGAAAGAAAAAAAAGCTAAGACTTGAAGGTGTTAGGACGCGTAAGAACATTAAACAAGCATTAATACTAGGATTGAAATGTTATTTTTAATTGGTAAAATAAAATGAACATGCAGGTAGAGCATTATAGTTCAATCTTATCTGACGGCATAAGGGGCAAAAAACGTATGATTTAATTCATCCAACAAGATATAAAATGCATAGATTTTTGTCATAAAATAAAAACGAATCCAAATACTTCACCTTGTACTGAATTCATATATTCTATATGTTGATTGGGAAACTAAACTTATACCAAAGAATGTATTTACCTTAACATAACTTAAATGCTCAGATTTTCTTTTCAGAATTGACGTGTCCGTCAAACTTTTTTGTTATGCAGCTAGCTTTATATCGTTAATAAATTACAAGTGTGACTTTTTTTTTTTTTTAGTTGTTTAGCTGTTTGAGGTTGTGCTACATTCTCTCTGACCTATTTTCATTACACTCAGAGAATATACTGCATACACTGAGAGTTTTAAGAAATCATAGATGTGTATAAAATTAAAGCATTAGCCTCATTTTTATTATTGTACATTTACAATATTGTTTTTTTTTTTTTTTTATAGTTTATCTAAGCATGCATCTAAGCATGCAAAATACACACACACGCACACACATTATATATATACATGATACTGTATATATTCATCCTTTCATGTATTTCATCTGTCGTTTAACTGTATGGTTAACTTGTTTACCCTCCAAGTACTCTTGCTTTTAATTAAACACTCATTTCGAGTCCCATTAAGATCTGAGACTGAGCAGTTAATGGCTCCTTAAGTAAAGGTTTAGGTCTTTGGTGAAACACCTAATTGCTTTTCTTAATTAATAGCCATTCTGGACACTAATGCTAGTAATAAAACTGAAAAAAATAAATAAAAAAAATAAAAAAGAAACACGAGAAACTCCTCAATGTTTTTGTAGAAATAGAAAAAACGATTGTACATAGGGCGTTCAAGTCAAACTGGGACTTACTGCGCAGAATAACAGAACAAAGTTTTGAGCGTAACAATTTCTCTGTATATGCTCCTGATACACTAATGCACTACCAAAGTTACTCAGTACGCTGGAGCCATGAACAGCCTGCCTGCTTCATGTCTGAAAGTCTGGCCTCCCAGGAACTCCTTTAACAGACCACACTAGAAATGGCTTGGAGCGAGGTCAGGACTGATTGACTGTGTGTACAGTTCCCACAGACAGATGTGTCTCTTCTGTAAGTTGGTGACTAAGTTATTCTTCGAAAGATCGGGCATATGAATCACTGAACGTTCACGGGAACGACCGCAGCGTGCTCCGAGCCACCTCGGCCGGGATCGTACGGCCTTCTTTTAAAACCTTTGCACTAATCAAATATTTAACTGCGGCTAAGAGTCTCATCAGCGTACTGTGTTTTGGAAGTGTCAGTCGTGTTTATCTTCATTTACAAGAAATTTGAATAAAAGTCCCAGTTTGATTTGAACATCCTTGGTACCGTTGACACAAAATCTCCTGACGGATAAAATGAAATGATGATGAATATGCATTAAATTAAAAATCCGAATTCATCAAAAATATCATCACGAACTGAACGTCATGAATTATATTCCTATACAGTAATATACTTTGACATCTCTATTTTAAACAAGCATTTTCTTCTATTTAAAAAAAAAAACAGTTGACTGAATTGACATAATGGAAATAGCTCTAAACCCGTGAGTGCACACGCTTTGATCATCCTGTTAGATAGTTGCGTCTCATAGTGAAACGGACATAAGCCTAATGCCCCGAGTCTGTTTGTAATCAGATTCAATCTGTCAAAATGTCCGCCGTGCTCCTGCGCCGTCACATCATCATCAAAACATCTGAGAGCGTGTACTGTACACTGTGTGTCTAAATAACTGCCTCGAAAGAGAAATGAAGAGACTGAACGACTTGGAGGTCAGAGAAAACCATGTGACTGGCTTTTAAACGTTGCAAGGGTTTAAGATAATGACTAAAGTTGTTAGTGAGACGTCTTTAGAGTGAGGCGTCATTTCCAGTTGTAAGTATAGAATACTTCGATTTGGTAATAATTTGGTAATAATCACTTAATTGCTAATGATTAATGATGAAACAATTCCCCCTAAGTCTAAGCTGAATGTAAACCGTTCTAGCAGCACAAGTCAGTGTTTCCCAGACGCTGATTTATTTGTGATGTCCTGCTACATTATCAACCCTGACCTCCATGTATAATTTTCTTTTTCTTTTCTTTTTTTCATTTTTATTATTTATAATGGCTATAAACGTACTTAAATATTGAATGTGCACATGAAGCACCTGTAAAATGCTCATGATCACACTCACTCATGTTCATGCTGTTGACCTTTTAAATAGCAAAAGTGTGTTAGAACAACAGGGATGAGTTTTGTGACTGAGCTCTCAGTGAAAATAAAGATGGTGAAAGGTAAGTGGAACATCACATACACTAGGACTAAACACTCAGAGCTGCAGTCACATCCAAGCTTACTACTCATCATGTTGCACATTTATTATTATATATTATAATCAAATGCCATTTCACTTCTGTTCTATTTCTATTCTATTATTTTTTGTACATAGTGTGCATTTTTTACAGCTAAACTTTTTTTTTCCCCCCCTATATTTTTCTAGATTTTTATATTTGTATAATCTTTTTCTCCTATTTCATACTTTATATTTTTCATTTGAAAACTGTATTTAAAATTTTTAGGTCATGGGCGGTCCTACAAGCATTTCACTTCATATCATCCTTATATGACTGTCATGTGACTGAGTCAAATCCAAATTGACATTTTATCCGTCACATACACAATCAAGTGTTCACGAAGGGAATTGTGGAGACCCAAGTCATCTACAGTAATAATGTAATAGGACGCGTGTAATGAGGCTGTCTAGTAAGGATTGCTAAGCTAATGTTAGCTGGGTTCACAAGGTTACCACTCCCTATAAAACAAACATTATTGGTTAATTGATTAATGATTCATTATTAACATCTCTCCAGTAGTAAAGTTTTTTTTTTTTTTGTTTGTGCTTTTGATTTGCTTTTTAAATTTTCTCCCACTTTGTTCTTGCCATTTCCCACCCATCAAAACGCTCTCCCCAGAATACACCTTTATTACGATGCTCGTGCAGAGAGTGAAAGTGCTATCTGCCCACTTCTGCATACATGAACTCATAGGCATACACAATTAGTTAGTGTTACTGTGAATGATAAGGAAAAGAGAAAACTATCCTTCCCACTCTCTGAGCACGGCCATTGTCTACAGTATATTTTGTACAGCTAAGTTTTTAAAAATGTATTTATTTATTTATTTATTTATTTATTTACTTATTTATTTATTTATTTATTGTATCCTATATTTTATATTTTGTTCTTCTATTTTTTTCTGCAGCTAAGTTTCTCTATATTTTATTCTTAATCTATTTCGTAAGCGTTTCACTGCATATCGTACTGTGTGTGACTGTGTATGTGACAAATAAAATTTGAATTTGCATTTGATTAATCTTTGGAGCTTTGCTGTGGCATTTTTGGGACTCAAATTCCCTAATTTGTTATGTAACATAACGGACCTCCCTCTGTTTAAAGCAAAACTAAATATTAAATGCCATTATTTAGAATGGCTTTTAATATTTTGTAATTTTATGTGTTTTAAAAAAAATAATAATTTTATCATTTTGTTTTATTATTATTATCATCATTATTATAATTATAATTCAATTTTCCATTTATTGATTCATAATTGTGTGTTTTATTTTGTTATTTTATTTTTTATTTCTATTTTATTGACATTTTTATTGTAATTTTTAGTGCTGTGAAGCGCTTTGGTTCAGCTAAGGTTGCTGTAAGGTGCTATATAAATAAATGTCGATTGATTGATCGATTGGTTGAAATTTCTTACATTTTCCTTAACTACCGAACACAGTGACATTAAATACAATAATTGCTAAGTCATTGCTAATTAATTATAAGACCCACAGTCTTTCTCGGTATAAGTGGTATTTCAACTGTTCTTGTGGCACAATCTCAACTAATTGTGTTAGAAAACTTAATGAAGCATAAACAGAATAATAAAACGTACGTAAGGCTGTAGTACGTAAATGCTGCTGGGTTGTCAATCCTGATTTGAAAGTGTCCAATATTGGGCATCGCATACGCTGCAAGTGCGCCCTGTTCGAGTCAATAGACGTGTGATCTATGGAGAAATGTTGTGCAAAACAAAGATAACGGGTTAATAGCTTTTTAATCGGTTAAATTCTCATCCTTATCCATCAATTAGTCGACTGCCTTAGGAAAGCGCGGTTTTACATCTTTCAGTAAAGCTTGAATGTAATCGTTAAATGTGCTTTTCTTCCTCGTCACTTTAAATGGTACGACTTTAGATATTTATGTACTGAAGTTATTGCTGTTTTTCGTCGGCTCCAAAGTGCACGGCGCTGTTTTAAACACCGCTCTCATTGTTTCTCACCTTATTTCTCTTGTCACAATGTATTTCTCTCAAGAAAATAAACCATATAAAATATTGAGGTATTTCCTGATCTCTAGATCTAAGAAGACAGCCTGTCAAACAGTTCAAAATAGCAACTTTTTCCGCATATGTATTCCTTTTATTTATTTGGTGTTTAGGGGAATACGTTTGTCCCGGAGTTGGAATCTTCTCTTCTCTTTTCCGGAGTTTGTTGCCGGTGTCGCTCTCGTCAGTCTGTATGAATATTCAGGGAGTCTGCGAGAAGCTTGAGCAGGACGATAAATCTGTCGCTAGAGCCAGTGAGCTCTGTTCAGGAACGCCGTGGCCTCAAAGAGTTTGAGCTGACACGTGGGACGATCAAAGCCTGGCGCTATATCCCTCCACAAGTTTGGCTTTGGAAATGCCGTTCTCTGTCTTTGCTTTGTCAGGAAGTGACACGTTAATTAGCATATTTGGTGCATTCGAAAACGGTGCAGGTGTGTGTGTGTGTGTGTGTGTGTGTGTGTGTGTATTTATCTATATTTTTCCCCAAAGTCTTCCACTTCCCGAGCTTGCGCTATAATTCTTTCTCCTCACGTGTTGGTTTCCCGGGCTGCAGAGATCTTTATAGTTTATTTATTTACTGATTAATTTCTTTGTTTAGTCTGCACTGGTGACAAAAACAGTCATTTTGTCCTCTCTGAATCTGGCTAAATCCGGCTAAAATGTTCTGTATCTGCAGAGGATTTTAAATAACAGTGTACAGTGTTACATTTTAGTGTAAAATGCCGTTAAAGATTCTGTCTCATTTCTTTCTCTAGAATTTGTGTTCCTACTGGCTTCACAAACATATACGTTATAAGTTGAACTAAAGCTATAAGTTTAACTTTCAATAAAAGAATATTTAGTGACATGCTTTACTTTCTCATTACAATAGGAGTGCAGGTATCTAACGGTAGGGTTGGGCAAGTCATCAAAAATTTAACAAAAACCAACATTCAGAATGTTTAATCAATGTAATCTATAGATTATTTAATTTATTGTAACTATTTTTGTAATTCTGTTAATTTATTGTTTTTTTTTTTCTTTGTTGTTTGTTTGTTTGTTTTTTTCAATTCCACTCCGTCCGTTCACGTATTGTCCCCTTGTGTGACCTCATGCCGTCCCGTCCGCGCACTGGTTATATAAACGCTATGCTCCTGCTTCAGTGTTGCTATAGTAACACTCAATCACATGCACTCCTTATAATCTAAACCTAATATATATATATATATAACAATATATATAAAAAATAGTGCTGCACGTTTGGATGAAAGAATCACATTTTGACATTGCGATTTAAACTGCGATGAGTGACTTTAAATGTTTGCATGTTTGCATTCAGTTTTATGATCCCATTAAAAGGATGTTTTGCAATATTTATTTATCACCTCGAACATGTTTAAAAAATAAACGAGACAAACTCTACATAAATTCCTGATGTGCATACTGTATATTACCTGCTGTATAATAAATTGCAGCCTTTTACGATTAAATCCATATCGCAATTTCAGTTATGTAAGAGATTGCGCAGCATGAAAGAAAGAAAATACACTCATTGATGCAGTTAGTGATTTAAAGCAATAATAACTGTTTCTTGACATTTTAATGTGCCTTAAATGAACAATAAAGTCATAAAATATATGATATAGTGTCAATGATTAATAAGTTAATCATTTTAAATGAAATTAGGGACCGGAGTCACCAGGCACCAGTCGATACGATATTATCGTGATACCCTGGTGCCGATTCGATTCGGATTGCTTTAGTATTGTGAGCGTATCCCAAGTTGATAAATTCCCAGATTGAATAGATTCTTTTTTGTTTATGCTGTACAGTATGTTAGAGCTCACTGTGTATTAGACTTGTGCGATATTGATTTTCCATGTCCGTTTTTCCCCAAGTTGTCCTACAGTAGCAAATGATTTAAACGCCCAGGAAGACGAGCATTTCAACCATTTCTGATTCAAGAAGACAAGTGGAGTGTGTACTAATATTACCAGCTGTGCAGTTGGCAACTCATGAAAACTCAGCTGGATTTGGAAATGATTCTGCACAACAGTACATTTCTATATGACGCTTTCACAAACCCCCTAAAGTACTTTTCCTTTCTCTACATGCACATTTTATTTTGCACTTATCTTGCACGCTCTAGACTCTAAATCCTTCTAAACCCTGAATTCTTCTAGACTTCATTCGGCGCTTTACGAATGCAAAGGCGGAGCGCTCCTTTGAGTTATCCGTTCGTTCATCCGTCCGAAACCATCGTAAGGGGTTTTTGAAGTGTAAGTGGGAGAGATATACTTGGAGGTGGATGAAAGCAGTAATAATATGCGCTTTTGCTTTTTGAGTTTCTGGAGGAAATCGTGATTAAAAAAAAAAAAAAAAAAAAAAGAATCTAATCCAGACTTTTAAGAAAACTTTGCTGCTTTCTATATTAAAGTACTTTAGAGTTGGTCATCATCCTCTGCTTGAACATGGCTGTGGTCAGTGAAGTGACCTTGATATGAGCTGTGTATTGAGAAGAGGAAGAAAATGAAAGCAGGAGAGATGAAGGGCTGGCACGGTCACACACAGAAACATTTACTCTACTGTATGTGTGGAAGTTTTTTTTTATTTTTATGAAAAAAAAAGGGAAACTCTATATATAGGGAAACTACATTCCTTACTGTACATGTAAAGTGAAATATTTCAAGCATTTTGTTTTTTATTCCGGCTTTGACCTGAAAATGAACAATACAGTCTCAATAAATATCAGAATAGATTGATTTCATTCAATTACTATGCATTCAATATAAATACCACATATCTCTTGGTCTAGTTCAGTACACGCGTGGGGAAAACCCGTGATCATCGATCAACCTCACCCTCCACAAGAAGGCTAAACCGCAGAAGGTGTTGTGTCGAAGCATATTCATGGAGAGTTGACAGGAAGGGGGTCAGACCTGTGGTAGGAAAATGTGCAGAAGCGAAAGGAAATCTGTCAAGACCAATACAAGAATTTAGGAAAGCTTTACAAGGAGTGGCTTGAGGCTGGAGTTAGTGCATCGAGAGCCACCACACACAGACTCCTTCAGGAACTGGTCTACAACTGTTGCATTCTTTGTATCATGCACCTTCTGAAACAGAGACAACATCATCAGCTTCTTACAGTACCTGGGCTAGGGAGAAAAATGGGATTTCAAGATCGAGTTATTTCAAGATCGAGGGCCTGGAGTCTGGAGGAAGAGAGGCGAGGGACAGAATCCATTTTGCGTGACGTTTCCCCAGTGGATGATGATTTGGTGTGACATGTCCTCAGCTGGTGTTGGTCCACTGCATTTTGTTAAGTCCAGAGTCAACACAGCCGTCTACCAGGCGATTTTAGAGCACTGCATGACATTCTGTCTGCTGAAAAGCTCCATGAAGATCTTACATAGAATCATAACAAGATTTATCTATTAAATTAAATTACCAACAAAACATGATACTCAGATTTTTTCTGTTATAAATAGTTTTTAACTCATTACCTGGTCTGTTTAGAATTGGGGGGGGGGGGATTGGGGGGCTATCTTATTATTCCAAAAATGACATTTATTGATAATTGATAATAAACCTATAAGAATATTCAATATATTTTTGATAACGCACTTTTATATCTTATATAACAAAGATAAATAGTTTCTCTCTATTGTTTGAATGTTGAGTTGCTATACGTAATGTTCATTTTATACCGCGACTTATTATTATTATTATTTGTATTTTCCCTACTTTGGGACCGCACTGAAACTGTGACGCCCTCATAACTGAACCAGGACACGTGCTAAAATAAATGTAATATAGACAGGAAATGCTGATGTTGTGCATATACAGTACACTCTCTGCATGATATAATCCAGAAATAAAAATGTCCTGCGAATCCTGTTTTAATGTCTCGATTATCTCAATATATTCACAATCCAGTACGAACTAACACACATACTGTACACATGTCAAACTTTATGCTAATTGCAGGTACTCTGCCAGAAAACAACTAGGGTTATATGGGGAAAAATTTTTTATAATGTCTGCAAAAACATATCATAATTGCAGAAAACATATATTGTCTCAGTATTTACCACAATATTCGTATTATTATAATTTCATCATATTGCATGGTTGCTCAGGAGTTATCACTGTGGACTCGTATCTCCTGGATTGCGAACAGAGGCGGCTAAATGGATGTCTTTCTTTATAGATGTGTAAAAGTATTTAGTGAATTCTCCTCCTTATGTACAATGTCAAGTATTTTTGCGTGGTTTATTTTGTGACTTAAGCAACGATGTTGCAAGACTCCTGTTGTGGTTGTCATGGTAGTGAAGAGCCCACAAAGGGAAAGGAGGTGATTTCTGCCTAATAAAATGTATTTCTTGCTAATTAGACTATATGATCAGCTATAGTGCCTTTTCAGTGAGTACAATTGTTGATGTGGTCGTTAGCTCCTGTCGAGGGGTCGCTACAGCGGACCATCCGTTCTGCACAACAACATGACGCAACTCTTCTATTTTATTCGTGTTTGGGACCGGCACTGCATCCAGGGACTGGGGTTTGGGTTCTGGGTGGGCATGGAACCAGGTGAGAAACCTCCCACTGATCCGCCAGTGCCCTTGCAGTAAGTACAGTAGCATTACATGCAATAAATGTATATATATTTTTCTACTCTAAAAAAAGATTAGTAAGTACGACAGTACCAAAGCTGCTTGACTTTGTTGAGAAGCACATCAGCAGGACATTTCATGTTCAAACTAAATTGCCAGTGTTGGGCCCTTGAGCAAGGCCCTTAACCCGTAACTGCTCGGATGTGTAATGAGATAAAAATGTAAGTCACTCTGGATAAGGACGTCGGCCAAAATGACATAACTGTACTGTAAGTGTACTGATACTGGCGTTCGTGATCAGCAAGGACCCAAATGAAAGTTCTTGTACTTGATCTGACCGAAAGTGATCCTGGTGCATCACGACACATGAACGTGCCATTTGATTGTTTGTTTGCATTGTGTAATTCCTTTCTGTTTGCTCACAATTTACTGTAACTCTGCTTGCACACTAAAGCGGAAGCATCACGTCGGTCCGGCACTCAGGAGCTACGAGAATTTCCGCTAAGCCCCAAGTGTTTGTTTTCATTTGACAAATTTGATCCTCTCTCCGGCCTCCATGTGAACACAGCTGTAGCTTCATTACCAAAAAAAAAAAAAAAACACACAGTTGCTAAGAAATACTGAAAGCACCTCTAGCCTATTAGAACCATGTGAGAAGAAGAGCGCTGTTAATATGTCGCTAGCTCAGCTTAGTGAGAACACTTGGTGTGTGTGTGTGTGTGTGTGTGTGTGTGTGTGTGTGTCTCTGTATGATTGTGTGAAAGAAAGCTGGTGAACGCAAACCACAAACCCAGGCGTCCATGTTTACCTTATCAGCGGGCGGGCCAGCCATCTGAACACAGATGTGCTCTGATTAAGAGGATGCCGAGGATGACAGAAGTGCATTAGCGTGATGTATGTGTTGTTAGCCGGCGAGCTGCTAATTCCAAATTTAGCTCCTGATTCGCGCACGCGGTTACACCTGAGTGCGCCCGGAGATTTACTGCCCGTGCCACTGCCTTTGATGGCTTCGAGTCGTTCTTTTTCTCATTTCTGATTTATTTGTTTAGTGTCTAGTAGAGAATTACGTTTCTAGGTCAGGAACAAGCTAAAAAGCTAAATTATCATCTCTTTTTATTCTTTTTTTTTTTTTTTTTTCTTTTGGTGCTATTGGAGACGCCATGCCTGGCGAGGTTTGTCGGGCGAGCGCTCGGCTTCACAATGGCGAAAGCAGAGATTTATCTTCATTTCACGGATGCACTCAGTGAACATAATCTCCTGGAGCTGTGTTGACTTGAATATGATATGCATTACGGCGTTGGTACCTGATTAAAGCAACCCTCGTGGCACTCTATTTCAATAAGATCATCGACATCCCTCATGACAAAAGCAATTTGTTATTTGGAGGAGCTTGTTCGCTTTATCAGATCGACGGATACGCTTAGCGTGATGTATATACCCACCTACGTCCCGTGGAATAACGCGGACCGGCAGGTGTGTCTGCCTTCTCCTGGTGTTCTGCTCCTTTATCATGGCCTACTTAATGTCTTTCAGTCAGGCTGACATGGTGGATGGCACTCTTCCTCCTCCTCCTCCTCCTACTCCTCCTCCTTCTCCTGTGTGTCCTGTCCCAGGTCACAGTCTCACCGTGTGATCTCGGCCGTGTCGGAGCATTTCATGTCCATTACCGGAGGCAAAAACGAAGCTTTGACATTGACTCTCACTCCTGCACCTCCTGTTCCCTCCTCCCTGAAGGGGCTGGCACGGACAGACATGAACCTTCTTTGTGCATATTTTTTAAATTAACTCCGACTCTGTCGCCACGTGCGTGTGACAGATGAACAAAACTACCGCAGTTCAAGGCTTTTACGATAAAAGCGCACCTGTCTGGCACAATAAGCGCGTCTGCGTGGCCTTTTATTCCAGCATGAACCAGGTTTTTTTCAACTCTTTTTTTTTTTTTTTTAAGTGTTGTAAAGATTTCTCGTACGCTTTTTCCTGGATTTTTCCATCTTTTCAGCAAATCATGTCATGCAGCTTCTCTTTTAACCTTTTAAGTCATATACGCCTTTAACTCCTCCCACTTTTTCCCCCTGTCTTGTTCTAGCTATTTTGTAAGTTACTAGCAGGTAAGAATAGCACAGCGCTGATTCGCCTCTCCAGCTCGGTAGCTATATAGCTATGCAAAACAATGTGATGCATAATATACTGTACAAATATACTGTATAGCAACTTTACTATGGTCCTAATTATAATGCCACCTGCAGCTTGTTTGCTAGTTAAAAAGATGTGAGCACAACAGACGCCAAACATTTTGCTGAACCCGATGTTGCCTATTAAGAAAAAAAAAAGAAAAGAAAAAGGCAGACGGGTTCCATTTAGGGGCGGAGCTTTTGTCTGGGCCAGAAATAAAATAATAAAACATAAACTGATGACAAGGGAAAGCAGCCAGATCAGTTGTATGACAACATTTAATCAAATAAAAAAGTTAAAGTACATTTCTTTATTGAATTAAATTATAACTGCAGCTTCCATACCGCAGTACCTCTGCATACGAGGATAATCCGTTCCTGCGCTGAGTGCTCGTGGTGAATATTCGTATTGTGAAATGCAGTTTCTCATAGGAAATACTGTACACAAAGACAATTCGTTCCCGCCGCCCAGAATATTACCAAGATTCCCAATTTCCAACACATGGCTGTTTTAAAAACTAACTCCGGCTCCGTTTTCTTCTTTTTAACGTCCTTGCTAACATGGACCCATGGTGCTACAGTACTGTATGTCTTCACTAAATCTTGTACAAAATTAGCTTTCCACTGACGCAAACAAGCTTCGAACGGCTCCCGGACGTGCGCGCAACGTAGCTGGAGTTCGGTTCGGTCCGGCTCGGTTTGTTCGGCCTCGTGTGCAGAATTTCAGTTCTTAAGCGAACGATTCGTAAGGTGGCGCGTTTCTATGCCTACTCGTATGCATTACAAGCTGCCCCTTTAAATGTTATTCGTTTAAGCAGCATAGAAAGTTATATAGATTTAGTTTAAGGTCATGAACTAAAATCACCTTCTAATTAAATGATTATTGATTGTTAGGTCCAAAATACATTAAAAAAAATAAAACACGATGAACACTATGCATTTAGTTTACTGGTGGAGGTCATGTGACTCAAAATCATTTGATTCAGAAATGTAAAAAAAATACGACTGTCTGTTATCAGTCCCCTGTTTAAATGATGTACTAGTGTAATTTTGCTAGTGTGCAACTCTGTAATGATGTACTGATGATCCCCCCCCCCCATGATGCCCCTCTGCCCTTTGCCGGGGTCTGAGAGTGCAGGGTCCGGAGGCTGTGAGCCCGCGCAGCCGGAAAGTCATTTTACATTAATTAAGAAGGATCCCGCTGACTTTCAAGTGGCTCTGGCTAAATTAACATCGCATTTTCGGGGGCCCGGAGTCGACGCTGTTCCTGTGTTGATTGCGCCTCTCGCTGCCGTGTCTCAAATGAGCCTTGCGCGCCTCCGCGCAGTTGGAGGCGGCCTATCCTTCAAATCACAGCCGCGCAGACTGAGGGCTCCATCAGATTACCGAGCGCAATCATAACACAATAAAGAGCACGCAATGTTCACGCTTGTTTGTGAAAGCGTTGATGATGGCAGGTGGAGTGTTTATAATAAGTCCATTTCCATGCATTTAATATTCATAATGCGGCACACACCGTATGAGGAATGTTCTGGAGAGAACAAAAAAGTCTTTAACATAATTTTATTTGTCAGAACAATTCCTCATTTCTTTCTTGAGCGGTTTTTCGTGTCTCTGCGCGTGCTCGTCAGTTTCCATCCGGCTTTCTGAAACTAGCTGCTGGAGATGCGCGCTCTTGGGCTTGAACACATATTACAGCTGGGAAAAAAAAAAAAAACTGCAGCTATTGCTTTTTCTCTTTTGACATGGAGATGAGGGGGAAATGGTGCATGTCATCCAGGTCTGGTGCCTTCTAGATTGGTTTGTCTAAAATCACTGAATGGCATTTAAAAAAAAAATTCATTTCCCCTCCCCGTCATTGCCTCTTGCAGTGATAGTGTACTTTCCTGTTGTCATAGTGTGTTAACTTTACCAATCACATGCCCACTTCCGTACGCACAACAACCCAAGAGCTCTTCAGGTTGTTTATTTTCAGCGTGACCTTCACTCAGCCAGCTTCAACGTTGTCTCGTGTCAATGCTACCGAACCCCTCTGTATTGGGTATATGATTAGCGCTCTACTGTACATAAACACATAAACACAGTGTACGATTAGCGCTCTACAGTAAAAACTGATTCAGTTATGAATCGCGATTCTTTTGTGTGGTGATTCAGGTCTCACCATACTGACTCCAAAACCTATTAAAACTTATTATGTTTATAATAGAGATGAACCGGTCGATCGGCTAGTGACCAGAACCGGCTGGTTTTCGGTTTGGTTTGACCGTGACCGGTGATTGGGCTGACCAGTCTCAGATTCTGTATCGATCGCCGAAGCTTCCCGAGTGGCGGAACAGAAACGGCAACATTTTATGGCGTTACATTATCAGAAATAGCGCACGTTGAAAGCCTCTGATCATCTGATCAGCCTTTTTCTCCAAAATCTGTGAGCAAATTAGTCTCAAACCCACTCATTACACACACTCAAAACACCGCAAGCATGAATCAAGAGCCATGTAAGAAGACGGACGCGCCTACGTGCTCACAACCGAACAACCCGCTCGCTCGCTTTTGAGTTTTGATACTTTGGAGGCGTTTGAGGAGGTAAAACGTCACCGTTTCTTTATAATCCCACCGGCGGTACACTCTCGACTATTTACACCTTTTCATCCTGTGTGGTACTGTAGGAATTATTATTTTTTAGCAATTAATTATTATTTTTAATAATGATTAACAGAGACAGAGATACGTACTGCTGCTCAGTTAAATGTTAAATTAATGGAATCGGCACCCGACAATCGTAATAATATGATATCAGGAGGTGACTGGAGATTCCCGTCCCTACTCTACAATGTATTTGGATTTGAACCCGAGTCAGATGCTCTGAAAAGGGCGTGGCTACAGCAGGCGCTGCCCCTGGAAACGAATGTAGAGATGCCAGCGCTGACAACATGGTGTGTTAATTCTAGCTCTGGCAGTTCCTCGACTACCGATACATCACAGGAGGACCGATTTTGCAATCCGTCCTTATCTAATCTGTCATATCACATGTTTGCAAAGCATATTGTTTTTAGGCTTAAAAATACTTACAGTTACAAACTGCACCTTAGATGTGAACAAGATATAACCTATATAGAGAAAGTTAAAGGGCCAGCAAAAGCCCTTCCCGAGCGTTTTGTCTGAGATGGAGGTCATGTGACCTTAACTCTTTGTAATAGTGAGTCCACTGTTACATTTTACTACGTTGATTTCTCCATATTACACAAAAATCATGATTACTATAATATCGTCTCTGTAATGTGTGATCTTCATTATAATTAGAGTTACTTAGGAGTAACCTCTCGGCTCTGGGATCGGGTCAGGTTCCTTCATGCTGGACGGCGGTGCAATCTTCAGCACTCTGCGGTTATCTCAGCGGCATGCAGCTTCAGATCTGCAGGCAGAGGCGTCCTGGTGGAATGATGATCTGTGCTATGTGTGAGACCGGAGACTCGAAAGAACTGCATGATTTTTTTTACTCACATCGCATGGCGTGATGTTACTAGCCCAGGCACGCGTCTCAGATCTTCCAGGGTTATTATCGTTTTTGCCTGGTTCAGTCTGAGATGGTGGGTGCTGTTTTTTTCTTTTTCTTTTTTTATTCAGTGATAATGTCCAAAGTTATTTGTGTAAATTCAAGCAAACAAAGGTGATGGTCACAGCTCCAAGGTCCCTAGTTCAATCCTGAGCCAGTGTTTCACGTCTTCGCTTGGTGTCTCTGTGGGTTTCCATTGGGATCTCCAGGTCCATCCATCTCCCAAAAACATGAATGCTATTCTATGCTAAATTGAGAATGTATGAGTGGATGTTTCACTGTAATCGACTCATGTCCTATCCAGGGTGTATTCCTGAGTGATCCTGGAATAGACCCTGACTCCGCCCTGGGGGTGGCTATGAGGACCAGGATAAAGTGCGTACTAAATAATTTAAAGTGGAGGAATAAAATGCAAAATATTTTTTTTTTTTGCATTTTTACAAAATGTAAGCACATTTGATCTATTAGTTGCAGAAAGAGACTTATCCAGAGGAAAAAAAAAACTACACAGTAGAGTATTGAGCATCACATTGATAATTAATTTGATCAAAATATATTTTTATACTGTATATAGTGTGCAGCATGGTGGCTAAATGGTTAGCACAGCCACCTTGAACCTCCAAAGTCTGGGTCCGATTTCCGCTTCTGTGTGCATGGAATTTGCATGCTCTCCCCATGCTTGGTGGGTTACTCCAGGTTTTCTTCCACAGTCCAGAGACATGCAGGTTAGGCTAATTGGTGTTCCCGTATTGCCTGTAGTTTGTGAATGATTGTGTGTGTGTGGATTGGCCCCCTGTCCAGGGTGTTCCCTGCCTCATGTTGCTAAGTGTCCTGGGATAGGCTCCAGGTCCCCCGCAACCCTGTATACAGCTAAAGCATTTACTGTTATAGCTAGCTTTTGGGTATGGGAAACGACAGGGGCCATCCAATGCGATATCACGATGCCCCGGTGCCGATTCTATTTGTATTGCGATTATTTTACAAACTTAACAAATAATTTGCTTTCACCACACAGGATGCTGTGCCGTGTGAATAATTTAGCGTGCACCACCTGTGGGAATATAAAAGAACAGCAATATTTTACCACCTCGAATGCAAAAATCTACAATTTAAAAACGAATCCCAGAGCCATTTAAAACTTGTTTGCGTCACTTGTTTGTGAACGGAGTTTACACTTCTTTTTTGTGTGTGTATGTGGATTTTAGCATTTAGTGCAAGATTTAGTGAAGATGGTTAATAAGAAGATAAGGGAGCTACTGTACTTTCAGTTTAGGAGGACTCATAAGGTAATGTTAAGTAAGGGTTAATATCTATTTAGTTCATATTTTACTTCATTTTTATGTCTTTTCTGGAACGGAATAACTTGTTTACATGATTTCCTATGAGAAAATGCATTTCGCGTTACAAACGTTCGCCTTAAGAACTCGCCTCCGGAACAAATTCACTTCACTTCATTTGCCGTTTGTTGTTTCACTGTATTGTGAATGTAATAATATTATAAAAATAATAATATTACTCAAGTAGAAGTAAAAAATAGTCATCCAAAATATTACTCAGGTAAGAGTAAAAAAGTATTTGGTGAAAAGACTACTCAAGCACTGCGTAACTGTTTCATCATAATGTCCCACTTATTTATTTATTTATTTATTTATTTAATTTTCATTATGTAAGCAGTCGGGCAAAATGATAAAATAATGTACAAACTGTGACATTTCCAAATAATAAAATAAATGAAATAAATGTAATAAAATAAATGAATAAAACTAAATATCTTTACAAAAACACACATTTCCTAATCTCCATTTTTTCACAATATAAAGCCTTTGAAATAAATCCCTACTGTAGGTGACATATGTATGTTCTAACAGAGTAACTATTGTATATCCTGTGTAAGATATACTGTATATTCAGTGGCCCTGAATGACTCAGCAGATTTGAAAATAACATTAGAACACGTGTAAAAGAGTCTCACTTAACCATAAACTGTGTCCAACAGAACAAATGTAAGAATATATATATATATATAGCCTCTAATTTATTTGCTAATTATATATGTTAAGATTGCAACATTAAATAAAACAGCTAAACTAACTGCGACACGTTTGCTTCACTATCTACCACTGCTAAAGACAAGCCCCTCCCCCTTCTGTGTGGTCATGTGACTCTATGCGGTTATTGTTATTGCGGCTGATTGGTCAAACAGAGTCATGTGATTATTGTTGCTACATCTGATTGGTGAAACACAGTCACATGGTACTGTAGCTCCACCGGCTGCATTTCTCTGGCAAACACAAAGAATATCTAAAGTGTCGAATAAATTATTAGAAAAGTAACGAGTCGAGTGTAGCCGAATGTAGCGGAGTAAGAGGAGCGTTTCTTCTTCACAAATCTACTCAAATAAAAGTAAAAAGTATGGTGCAGTAAAACTACTCATAGAAGTAATAAAAAAAAAAAAAAAAGTTACTTAAATAAACGTAAGTAAATGTAACTCGTTGCTACGCACCTCTGCTACAATGATAATTTGGATAAACAGTAAACGTTATTTGGCATATATGTCTGTAAATTAGGAAGCGCTCCTGACATGATTTAATGTATTCTAATGTCACAATAAACGCATATGCCAGTGCACTGAACATGAGTGAGGAGTTCATTTTTCTATTCCTAGCACTGAAGCAGATCCCTGAAAGTTAAATCAGCAGCTTGGATGTACTGTAATTTGAATTTCTTGCTGTAGAACATATCTGGATTTTGTAAAGGTGTTCCTTTGCTCAGTGCTTACATCACTGAAGCGGTTTCCCGGCACCTGTCGATGCGTAATGACTGCTTGTCAAGACTGAGAGAGAGAGAGAGAGAGAGAGAGAGAGAGAGAGAGAGCAGAAGAAGAAGAAGAAGAAGAAGCGTTGTATCCAGTGATGGGTTGCAGGAGAACCTGCAGGCCTGAATGCACACTCTGACTCATCCCCTACTCACTAATTTTCTCACTGACACTCTTGGCTTTCTCACACACAGGAATTATGCTCAATACAAACAAACAAACAAATAAACAAACAAAGGAAAAAGTCATACCGCTGTCTGTTTCTCGAGAGCGATTACAGTCCACGGGCTTATGACGGCGCGTCGGTGACAGATGCTGAAACACTGTATGTGTCAGAAAAACATAATAATTTTGCATGTGGCGTGGAGCTCGAGCCAAACAGGCAGCAGATAATAAGTGCTCCTTTCTACTGCCTCCTCGGTGCAATTAATCCCGCGTGCACCGCCTTTACTCACACTTATCTCCTCGTCCCGGTGCTCACGAGTCTCCGCCTTGAGCCCTCACCGGCTCAAGGCGGAGACTCGTTTTAGAGCAGGAATTTCCTGACATGTGCTGTCCTCGATTCTACAGCATAATCCACCACGGAACTGTTGTGAGGTTGATGATCATGGAGCATTCGGAAGAAAGTAAAATGACCGTCAGTTAGCATTATGAGTGAATCGTGATAACTTTTATGTGCTTACTCATTCTCATGACTCAGCTAGTCAGATGTTCAGATACGTAGGTAGCTCTCAGCTGGTCTCAGGATGATTTGAGTCAGGTTTGAATAAAGCGTTTGCTTAAGTCCGCGTTCATATCGTTTACACACATTCTCCAGCACAAGTTTGCTTGCGGACTCGTGCATAAGGAGACGATTTGCTGGCGTAATGCAGGAACAGTTCTTGGCGGATCTTCGCGGTCGAACACACTCCTCTTTAACGTTCCCCACCAGGAAGCACCAGGTGGTGTAAGATGGGGGGAATGGGACGGGACGGGACGGGTACGGGAAGGACTAGTTCTGCCACCTCTTTTTCAAACTCGGTCCCCGTTCACGACGGCTTCCGTACGATATGACCTGAAATCATTCTCAACTATGAATACTTTTTCCTCCGTCGAGAGAAACATTTCCAACAACTGCACGACATAACTATCTTTTCACTACTAGACGCTGCAGACGTACGGCTGGAGCTTTGTCCCTGATGACGACTGCACATGCGCATTCGCGAGTTTGATGCGCGAGTTTCAGGATACGCATACCGTAATAGCTGTAGTAGTAATAGAGTAAAGTAGAGCGAATATAAAACCCCATGTCGGCCTACACTGGCTTTTTAAGGACTTTGGTTGGAGCAGGACTATTTAGTGTAAATTGTAGCCCTCGGATTTTATCAATACCATAATCATTATGTGAGCACATTCGCTCATTGTTGTCTGTTTTGTCGTCCACGGTGGTGTTCTTTCTTTCTTTCTTTCCCCTCACTGTGTGGATACTGTGAGCAGTAGCGATTGCATTGTGGAGCAATCACCCTCCTATTAAAAGATAATGGATGAAGCGGCTTTGGAATTCAGAAAGATCGGAAAAGCGCCGAGCCTCCGTCGAGAATCAGATCACAACATCTCGGACGTGCGCTATAATAAGAAGTAAAAGAATGCCTGTGCGCTTCGGCTGTTGTGAATTCATTCCGCTTTTGTGTGGTATCGGCCACCGCCCCTCTTTGTTACGCTCCTCTATGATGGAATTGGATTTTTCTCCCTTTTTTTTCTTCTTCTTCTTTTTCTTGCCTCTTTTTTTCCCCCTCACTGATTTCTTTCAGTCTTTGCCCGTGGCCGACTTCACAGTCTCCCCAGTGGGAACCTTAATTAGTTAGAATGATATTCTTACAAAAGGCTCGAGATGAACATCTTATTCCATTATTTGAATAGCATTGATATAAAATAAAGTAAAGAGAAGCAGCAGTGTCCTGGTGAAGGACACGCGAGCAGGCTGGACGTGTGCCAGTTTAGCGAGTGGTGGGAAGAGTTGTAGAGTTGTCATTTTTAATATAAAATCTGATGGCAGGATAATACCTTGGTCAGGGTTGAGTCCTCTGGCCTCATCATTACCAACCTGCTACAAGTCGCTCATGCAGCAAATTTCCTCCCCTCTGATGTTTGCTGACAGGGAATTTCAAGTGCCTGCTTATGCATGCATTACCACTTATAAAAGGTATGCATTTAGCGGGGGTTTTTTTTTTTTCTTCTTTTTTTTTTTCACTTAAAATGGCAAAGTGGCCTTTACTTCTCAGTCTCACATACTGTACATTCAATCCCACTAACAAAATTAACACGAGTTATACTGGCACGCAAGCTCGGTTCCACTGCATGAAAGGTCACAGATTTAATAGCTTTTTTAAAAATTTTTTTTTTTTATAACATTCATGTAATTGTTTCTGTTTTACTCGCGCTGCGCGTGTGCTTAAACCGGATTAACCTATACAGTTCGATAGCTTAATGTTATTATACGTGGCTTTTGCTGCCTGGAAATAAAGAACCACCAACACACCATGTTTACTTCTATGCAGCTTTCCTTTCACTGTTCCTAAAACTGTACAATCAAAAGCTAATTGTATTGTTGTTTAGCCATTCCAAATCCATGCTAACTAGCTAACCTTTGTTAGCGTTGTTTGACTTGATTTTTTTTTTGTCCTCCCATTTGAAATCGCCAGCATACAGACAGCCTGCTGCCGGCGGTGCTGCATGGACCTCGCAAAGCAGCGCGGGTCCGAGCGTAATCCTTCTTCTTGGAGCCGTGGCAGCGTTAAACTAGCTGGAATGAGTGTGGCGCGCTGGCTAAATGGAGGGAAACAGCCATTCACAATGGCCCTATAAAGTGGCTGTCTTGTAAACTGCTGGGATTACAGGGAGGAAATGCCTGCCTCATGCCTGTAGAGACAAAAAAAAAAAAAAAACTGAGCCAGCTAAGCCTTCGCATTCTACTGCACACTCTTCAGCTCCCACTGATCCGGATCTGCCTGGAACGTCACTGTCCTTGCATGACAGAAACAGAGCAATATCTGTGTAAAAACATCTAGGCATGCATGTCTGCATCATTCTCATGGGCTTCACATATGCTGAAGTTTAGTCTGTAAGGAAAGGTTTATTTAAAGTTTAGGAAAGGAGTCTCTTTGTAATGGTAACTGTAACACTGTTTGCCTGGTTTTCTAGGAAAAATTATAATGACAAGGAATAGACTCCATAACATATACACCATTAAAACCACAGAGGTATAATGGTCCCATTGTGCCACTGGGGGAGCTCGGGGGTCCCTCAGTCCTGTGGCTCCGCAGGGCCTGCTGTGGTGTCCAGCACCAGGATGTTGGCAGCAGATCCTTTGGGTGCTGTAGATTGCCCGGTAGATTTCCATGAATCAGACTTGTTTGTCTGGTGCATCCCTTGGGTGATCTATTGGACTGGGATCTAGGGAGTTTGGAGGCTGGGTTGCGTGCCAGAAACTCATGGTGCATGTGCATGGTGGGCTGTGGTGCGGTGGGTGTTCTGGTGCCTTTCTATCTTGGCCAGCATTGAGGGTTTTTTTTTAGGTTAAATAGTCCTTGATGAGCAAGCCGATGGCGACAGTGGCAAGGAAAAACTCCCTGAGATGGCAATGGGACGAAACCTTGAGGGGAACCGGACTCAACAGGGAACCCATCCTCATCTGGGTGAAACAGGAAGCAGGAATTGATCTGCATTCATACTGTGTGTATAGGTGGCAGGCAGTTCAGTATAACAGTTGATGTTAATTGATGTTAATATGGAGTCCAGGTAGTTATTGGAGGCTCAGGTAGACTTGTGGGAAATTCCAGTCCCGAACCATCGAGCGACTGCAGAAAAAATCAAGTCCTCAAAGAGACAGCTGTCAACATCAGTCGAGTCCAGAACCGTCTTCATAGTAGAGTGTAACCGTAACCAGACATCCCAAAAAGACCACACGAGGCATCCATGTGACGAGATCTCCAACCAGAAGTGGGGCACCAGGATGAGTCAGACCGGTCCCGAGGGCAGAGGGGGTCTGGATCACTGGAAGCACAGGAACGACATGTGTAGCTCGACAGTGTTGTTCAGTTAATCTCTCAGTGGTTATAATGTTATGGCTAATCGGGGTAAATATTTCTCTCAATAATTTCAAGAGGCTAGTGAGGGAACAAGAGAATGGTTAAAGGTGCTAATTCATTCCCTTTATGTTATTATTTGTTGTTTCTCAGTTGAAACTTGCATCCAATTAATGTCGCTCAGTAGTCATGCAGCGCTCTTCTCATTGCCTTGTTATTTTCTGGTTATTTTTAGAAGATAACCCTAGACCCTATCATCCACCCCTAAAAAGTAGCGCCATTATATGGACAATAAAATGTAACACGTTGCGATATAACTGCGCAGAGGCTTAAAAGCCTAGAGGACATGGTGCGTTGCAACCCCTGGGGCTTAGCAGCACACTAGCTGTCGTAAGCAGCCTAATGGCTGGAAGTGTACTCATTAGTGGGCCGTCACCACTACAGAGAGTGTATTACGGGGACGAGTGGAGCATTGAAGTGCTGGTTCATTTCCATGCAGCACATGAGCCAAAGCACAAGGGGAGAGAAGGGCTTTCCAAGGCGCATGGTCAAGCATGGCTGGCCAAAGAGATTTCCTCTTTTTCCTCTCACTTCACGTCTATCAAGGTCCTGTTTTTTTTTCTTCTTTTTTTTTCTTTCTCTTCAAGCTCTCTTCAAGCTTGCTCGTATTGGCACTTTAATTTCTCCACATTTGTAATGTTTTCTCCCTGGTGTCATTCATTCGGTCCCAGGTGACTGTTGAGATATTTTTATCATTATGAAAAAGCACGAATGAACACGTTCAAAGCTTTTTCACCCCCCTTAAACGAGTGTGCAGCGTCTCTCGTGCTCTTTTTTTTATAGATCCGGACAAAACATATCAGTGTCTGTCAATTATCTTAACCTTGACTTTTTCTATATATGGAAATTGCGTTAGTACTGTATACTTTAATGCTGCCACTTTTGCGATGCACAGCTTTTAAAAAAATTTTTTTATCTTAGATTCAATCTGGATTTCTAGCATGACCTCCATTCTGACACACACGCAACACTGATTTATTGCAAAGTCCTGCGAAACATTCTTTTTCATGTTCAGTAAATTCATTATTCTAGTCAGACTCTTTATAAATATTGAGCCTACTTTGATTTAAAAAAAAAATGGGTGGGACACATCCATGTCCAATAGACATCACTGAATTGGACGCATTTTACATTTTGGTAACTGAACCCTGGCTAAGTTGGAATCTGATTAGAACGTTCTGCCAGAATTCAGCAATTAACCAGAAGGCCTGTCTGAAACTGTCCAAGAATGTCCCTTCAGTGTTCTCTTAACATCTGCTGTAATAGTGGTTGGCTTCAGCATGTTATTAGAACGTGACTCACACAATGCTCAGTAAATCATACCGTTAATTTTACTTTAACTGAAAATCTTGCATTGACGTTATAAGATGAAAACAAGCCAAGGTAGACGACAGCAGGGCCACTTACCAATGTGTTTTGCGTCTTTAATCGACAGTAATTGGCCAGACGGCACAGTGGTGTAGTGGTTCGCACTGTCGCCGTGCACCTCCAGGGTCTGGGTTCGATTCCCGTCTCTGTGTGCATGGAGTTTGCATGTTCTCCCCATGCTTGTTGGGTTTCCTCCTCGTACTCCGGTTTCCTCCCACAGTCCAAAGACATGTATGTAGGTTAGGCTAATCTGGCGCTCCCAAAAGTGTCCGTTGTGAAATTTTGTAAGAAATTTGCATCGGCATACTAAGGATTTTCAGCATACAAGTGAACAAACCGACCCGAACCTCATCTCATCACCTCGCGTCATCGTCGATACCGCTTTATCTTATATACAGTGTTGTGTGAGGCCTGGAGTCCACATGACGTGGGGTACACCCTGGATGGGGTGCACATTCATCGCAGGGCACAGACATACACACACTCACACGCTACAGGCAATTTGGGAACGCCAATTAACCTAATCTGCATGTCTTTGGACTGTGGGAGGAAACCCACCAAGCACGGGGGGAGAACATGCAAACTCCATGCACACAGTCCCCAAGGTGGGAATCGTACCCAGACCCTGGAGGTGCAAGGAGACATGCCACCCTGAGCCGAACCTAATGCCGGCCAGGTTGCCCTGACGTCCGGGAGCCGTTCAAAACTTGTTTGCATCGGCGGAAAACCAAGCGAAGCTATTCAATTCTTCTTTTGGCACTTTGTACAAGATTTTGTAAAGACATAGTACCTCATCGTTCTCAAAATCTTTAGCAAGAACAGTCGGAAGAAGAAAAGGGAGTTTGGTTTTTAAAGCAGCCGGTGCCAAGACGAATCATAAATTAAGGTTAAGTGAGGTTTAATATATATTTATTTCATAGTTTACATAACTTTTCTAAATGTTTTGATTGTTCTCATATGCAAAAATATGATTATAGTGTTGGAAATTGGCAGTATCGGTAATAGTTTTGGGTGGCTGGAATGGGTGATCTGCATTTCCATTATTTCCTATAGGCATTACGAAATGTACTCCTTTAGAACGGATTCGATTTGTATGATGGTGTACCACTGTACTGTATAATGCTAGTCATGACCAGCAAGCGCGAGTTAGTGCTAGTTGTGGATGCTTAGCACGGTCACATTTGCATAATCTTAATTTGTCCCTGCTACCTCGGACTCATGCAGTGTAACTCATTATTGTAAAATGATATCAGTGAGAACATGGCCTATTTCTGTCGATTTAGTTTTGCCGCGAGTCGGTCTTAAAATGTGCAGAAAAAGGAAAAAGCCCGGCAGTGATTAATGTACCCTCTATAAGACTGGCACCCCTTACTGATGCCACACAAAAGACTCCCAGCAGCCCCACATGTAGATCCCATTGGCCCCTCTCTGTGAATCACGGCTAGCCTCGTCATCCCGGGCAGCTGTAATAAGTCCATGAAAAAAAAAAAAAAGAAGCTCTCTTAATTAGCTGACACTGCAAATGAGTGCTGTCTTCAGGCGTGTGTTTAGTAAGAGTGCGTGACGAGCTTCGCCGTGATGCCAGTAAACAGGCTTTCTGAAAAGTAATGACTCTGATAAAGTTGCATTATGTACATTATGTACATCTGTAATGCCTGTAGAGCATTGGGGGAGGTAAACACTTCACAGTCATTTGTATGCTGATTATTATTGATATAATTTGACGCATAGAGATGAAAGCATGATCCCGAGTCACAACACATGAAAACGGAGCGCTGAGGCTGCCGAAGGAGAAAAGACGAGAGCTTGCGTTCGTCCTATCTGTCTCTCGGTGTGACGAAGGCTCTTTATGCAGAAACACAGAAGCTATTTGACTTGGTCGTCAGCTCGTCGTGTCGCCTCTGATTTCTGCGACACCCGTCGAAAAATCTAAGCTTTTGAAATGCTGTTCCTATTTTCATGGCGGCTTTATGGGATAGTAGGGTGGTGAAAGGTCTTTGAAAGTAATTGAATAATTGGAATGTTTAATATTTGAATATTAATGTGTGGATAATGATAATGATATCGCAGACAGGGTGAGCTTCAGACGCTATCGCAGAGCTGATTGGAGGGTCAGGGGTTCGATCCCTGCCATGGCCCGGTCTCCATTTTTGGTTCCTAGGATAAGGCCCCTCCAGCCTACGCCCCATACAACCCAGCCCTTGCATGCAGACCGGTTAGAGATAAAGGGACGGTTGCAACAAAAAAACCTGTCCCAGATCTCGAGGATCAGAAGATCCAGTGTGGTGACACCAAGGATAAAAGGGTCAAAGGCCAATAAAAAAGGAAGTATATACTGTACGTTCTTAGTCAATGTTCCATGCATGTGCAGAGGCAGCAGGATGAGTGCTATCGTTCGCATACTGACTTTAGTACATCTGGAAGCTTAGTATAACCGTGCATAAAATTACTCATCATTTTCACAGGTCAACTCGGACAGGAATGCTTAGGATCTAAGGTCCTATTGAGTGAATGTTGTGTTTGAACACACTCACGAGCTCTATTGAAAATGGCGCGACTCACGTCATGAGTTGAAACTCAAACCTTACGTCCATTCAGATTAGCCGCTAATCGAAAAATGGGTTGAAGATTATGTGAAAGCTTAAACAATTCCAACTCTAAACATTAGAGCAAGATCCACTCCACAAGCTGTCTAGGTCCTGGATCAGACAGTCGCCTACAGCTAGCCACGTTGTGTGTACTGTGTGTAGATAAATCCGAGTATAATTCAGTCTTTAGGAAAGAAGGAAGATTCTGCTAAAATAAAATGCATGCAACAAATGTTTGGAGACAGCGTACAACAACACTGCGACACGAGGACGCAGTTGCGTGTGAATTCAAATAGTAATATTAATACTAATTATTATAATAATGGGCACATAGTAGGAATAACGCCGCTGATTTAATATGATATAATAGTACAGTGTGTTGCAGGTAGGAATTCAGAGAATTACAAGGATTAACGCCCAGTGCAAGAACTTTACCAGCACACTTGCCACCAAGTCCCAAATGTCTTTCTATTAATATACTGTATGTCGGATATAACATAATGTCATTACACACTCCCTGTAGTAATTCGAGTTCTCTATACTTTTACATGTGCGGTATTTTCATTAGGAGGGCATTTAGATTCAGCCACAGCTTCGACACCATCACTTTTATTCAATTAGGAATAAGTAGATATTCTATTTTAAATAAAGTATGCAACGGTATAAATAATCATGGGATGAGTCATTTAACCCACTTTACACCCACTTTAGCTGACTAAATGGAGGAAGAGATCTCAAACTTCAAGTGAAATGCGGATCCTTCGCCGGTGGACGTGTACACTATGTACATAAACAGCGTGAAACTTCTAACAGAATTCTTCTGGTGTCATTATTTTTAGCGCCCGAACTAGATTTAGCGTTAAGCACATAAAATATTCGCGGCGAAACCTCGCCCGAGCATGTGCTCAAATAGCGGCCTGTGTTCGAGCGATTTGTACCGGAGCGCCGTACACAATCTAGCAGATGATGGCAGATTAGCATGAGATTCCTCCCAGGTAATTAATCAGGACACCTGCCTCACACTGTCTCCCTGCAGCACTTATCCAGCAGCGCTGACACTCGCTCAGCATCCCCTGTCTCCGGCCTCGTCGTCGCCGTCCTGATAAGCCGAGCACATTTTTATTTTTTATTTTTTTCCCAGGAAGGCATGCGAAGTGGCAGGTGGGGAAGCATTAAGTCATTGTGCATTCACTGCCTGTTATCTAAGCAGAAGGAGCTGAAGAGGGACTCGCGCTATTACAAACCGACAATGCTGACCAACAAAAACCCCCTACCTCTCGTCTTATTGCTAGTGGCAGTACCCAAAGTGCTCACAGTGCTCGGTGTCTCTTTGCTTTTGTTCGGAGTGCTAGGTGCTGCATTAGCTAGGTCGCGCTCGGATGCATCGCCGAGCCGGTAACAAATAAACCCGGAAAGGTGCCATGTAGTGTGTCTCCCCGTCTCCTCACTCAGCTGTCAGGTGGTGGTAGTGGAGCGTCACAGATTGCAGGCCCTCTCTCGCCCCAGCCTGTCCACACCTGTCCCGGAACGCCGTGCTCAGACGTGACGAGATCTGGAGTGTCGGGCCAGGCAGATTGGGCATCGGTGTAGCAGTGGCTACAACAGAACTAGTGCAAGGCCATGACTTCCTGTCTCTTCTGGGTTGAGTTTAGTTCTGTTGACCATATGATCATATGAGCATTGTATGATCATTTGTGAACAAATGCATTCGACTCGATGATGGTGTATTAAGAGATTAGGGGAGAACTATTACCACCAGCACATACTGTACCAACAGAGACGCCTGAAGACACTTATCTTTGTTTTTTTGTTTGTTTGTTTGTTTATTGTATTTTTTGGATTTTCCTTCCTAGCCAATTCATACCCATCTGTCCCTTAACGCACTCTTCCACCAAAGCGTCAACTACCGACCAGGCAGGGTAAAAAAAACGAACATGTGACACCAGCCGACCATATCGTCTCGAACTGTCGATCATCCAGCGTTTAGGAGGCACCGTAACGACCTCAGAGGAAAGCGCTATCCGCCGCTTCTGCTTGCATGAGCTCACAGATGCCCATGATTGACTAGGATTGGTATCATCGATATACTCTCTATTAATCTGCTGGAGCATCACCCAATGCTCAAAATCTTGTGCCACACAAGAGCCTTCCTATTATTTTTAATGAAAGGGTGTTCATTTATTTGAATGAATTTTTTTTATATAACGCACATAATGTTATACAATTTCTGTTATCTGTCGTCACCCAGATGAGGATGGGTTCCCTGTTGAGTCTGGTTCCTCTCAAGGTTTCTTCCTATTGCCATCTCAGGGAGTTTTTCCTTGCCACTGTCGCCGTCACCCTTGGCTTGCTCATCAGGGACAATCTCATTATCTAGACACATTTTTCTTACACATATATACACTTCCATAAATCTTCTTTTCATTTTCTTTTCATTTCTGTGAAGCTGCTTTGAGACAATGACCATTGTTAAAAGCGCTATAGAAATTAAATTGAATTGAATTGAATTGAATTGAATTTAACTTATTTTTCACGGCGGCACTGTCATGTGACAGTGGTTAGCACCGTCGCCTTGCACCTCCGCGGTCGAGGGTTCGATTCCCTTCTCAGGTATGTGTGCATGGAGTTTGCATGTTCTTCCCTCCAGGTACTCCGGTTTCCTCCCACAGTCCAAAAGCATGCAGATGAGGCTAATCGGCGGTCCCGAATTGCCTGTAGTGTGTAAGCGTAGTGTAGAAGATGAATGAATGAATAAATGGACTTATTTCATAACCAGAAAAGTTCATCAACTGCATGGATCTAGACTCTGAGCTATACGGCAATCAGTCCCAACTCCCGACGCTTCTCTGTACCATTTTTTATTTTATTTTTTTTAACATTTTTACAACTATATATTGTGCTGTTGCACTACTAAAACCCCTCCGGAAAAAATCTGGTGCGGATGGCAAAAAAAAATTCACCTTATATTAATGGGCTTTTATCTTTTATGAAAGACACTGGGAAACCTAGCCCCGCTTAGCACATTTACAGTACCTCCCGGATGGATATGATGTCTAAATTGGCTCTGTGTGGTCGGAATTTCACTTAATTCCTTAACTAACAGCCATGTGTCCAATTCACCCCAGTCCAAAGTTTGATTTATGGACTGCAGGGGACATTTGCTGGCGCGGTGGGAAGTGCTGTGGTGAGTTCACAGTGTATCTGCGGGCTCTTAATCTTCCGCAACCCAATCAAGGGCTTTTCATCACTCCGGCACAAATTAGACATGAATGTGAATTATGTTTGATGGCCGTGCCTTCACCTCTGAAGGTCCTTGGATTCTCATATCTTCATAACATGCTTCATCCAACTTCGTTAGGCAAAGCCGAGCCGGTTTCTCCCGCCCCTTCACTCCCACAACTCATGTTGCTGTCGTTAATTAACTGCCAGATAAATCTGCGTTAGCAACGTGTAACGGTTAACCCCTGCCTCGCTTACAGCCGGCTTTTACACGTGTGTTAACAAAGCTGTTCTGTGCTTTCCTGATAACGCTGTGCCATTTCTTAACAACCAGTCTGCAATTTCCACCAGTTTCAGAGCCAAGCATGTGAATATTCAGATCTTGTAACCCATTTTACAATCTAAATCACCATAGATAATGATGAGATTATGCAACACGAGCAGAGTTGCCGCAAGTTATCTTGGAAGAGTAACATTTCCAGAATAGCTGCTTTATGAAAATCATTCCAAAGAGCACAAACGATAATAAAAAAAAGAAGAAATGCATTAATTGAATAGGAATCAGTGGTTGCATGGGAAACAAGTTGACTGTCGTGTTCACACAATGCTCATTTGCAATATATGCGTTACATCTTTTCTGTTATCACCTACAGTAGTATGACATTTAATCCCTCTTTTCTCCCAGTCACGGAAAATATATCATTCAACACAGATGGTACTGTAATTTATAGATACACTATCAGCCATAACGTCGACACCACATAACATTAATACAATTATACACCAGTAAACTCAGGGCACCCACAGCTCAAGTATGCCCTCAGGCCAGTCCGTCTGGTCCGATACCACAGAAAACGCCAATGCAGCACGAGAAATAGTAAATATTGGCCAAGATAGAAAGGCACCAGAACACCCAGTGCATCACAGCTCACACGCCAGAGATGCTGCGGAGACCCTGCCTCAAAACGCCAGAACTGCGCCGGTGGGACAAGGGGAACCCAAAGCAAGGTTTTAATCTTATGTCTGATTGGTGTACACTGCACCTATTCCCTCCCTTTGTTTACATTAGTCCTTTGTATCCATACATCAATTCATTTTCATTCTGAATATCAGCTTTCAACCAAGATCTTGATCTCCATTTTACGTTGTCTAATTGAGCCCAACAGAAATCCCCTCCAGTGATCTGCTTCTTCCAGGACCCACCATGTTCAGGATTAAAACCACAAGACTCTGACCCTTTGAGATGAGGCATGTTTTATCCTTATTAGTTATCTGAGCATCAATCATTACGTAACATATGTAAAATTCCTACTTCACGTCATGGTTCTTCACTGTGGACCAGCGGTATATTGGTGTTGAAACCGATCCTATTTTAATAACTAGCCCCTTTTTTTTTTTGTACAGAGTGCGGGCTCTGAAGCCAGTACTTGTTGCTGTAACAAAGCTTTTATGGTCCCATCAATAGTCTCTCCATGAACATATATTTTCTGATCTCGTTTCACTGTTCACGGCATCTACAGAGACCTCTCAGTGCTGGTGTTAATCAGTGGCTATGTCCATCTCTGTTGAATGAAGGGTCACATAGAGGCTACATAACCATCAGTCACAATCTGTATTCATTAGTGTCAAGAGCTGCCTAAGTTATGATGCCCTAATATACACCACACCATCTACTTACTTTGTTTTCTGGTCATGAGGGACTGAAGCCTGTCCTTGGGGCATAAGGTACAAGACCTGGACGTACCATGTACATAAACATTTACACACTCATTCACAACAAGGGGTACAGCCGGCCCACCCACTGTGACATGTTTGGCGCAGCAGCCAAGTAGGGATCTTCATAGAGAAACTATTTTATAGAAGGGTACAGTATGAGATCCTCATATCTGGCCCTAAGCATCACCAATTATGTACTCCATATTCTTCTGATTGAACTTTTTGGAAGTCTGCCTAATTGGTTCTCGGTCATTTGGTCAAATGGTATGGATTGAACGGCCACCAGGAGCAATGGATTTTTCCATCAGGAAACAACGACATACCGCCGGGGATACAGGTGCAGAGAAGGACAACAAACAAAACTCTGTCTGGGGAAACCTTCAGGGTCAAAAGCCTTACACCTGCCATATATCACACACGATATTTCATAGTTTTTTCAAGAGAGGTTAAATTGGCACTAACACAAGGATAAACTGAGAATATCCCTTGTGACAACCAGGCAGCTTGTAACAACCAAACCATTTTCTCCTGCTTTTCTCAAATTCAACTCGCTGTATAAAAGCTGGCTGGTGGAACCATTTGGAGAGGTCGCTTGTTCCCTCACTGCCTCCATGTTCCATACTGTATACATGCTAGTAGGTGGACTGGCAAGTTACAGTACCCATAGGCATTGACCTGAGGCAGGGCCTGGGGCATCTAATCCAGGACGTATTCATGCCTTTTGTGTAGTGTTTCAACATTACATATATGATGTTATGGGATTTAAGACCCAGACCTATTCCCATTTCCCATTCTCAACAAATCACTATTGCAAAAGACAGGACTCTTGGAGGTGTGACAACACACCCAAATCCACAATCCGGAAATCAAAATTAAAACAGGGCAGGGGTGCAAACAAGACAAATATCTATTACATTAAATTGGCAAAACCAATGAGAGGTCAAAAGAATAAGAAACAACAAAATGTACTTATGAAGGTAAAGGCAAGACTTCATAATGTGTTCATGGTTTGTATTTGTGATTTACACAGTATTGGAACAGACAGTGATTACACAGTTGAAATAGAGAACGAGTGTTTGGGGAGAGTGCCCTCTACAGGCATGGAGGAGTAATGTTCCTGGCAGATATGACTCCATCCGTCCATTCATCCTTCCATCCATCTAGGAACCTAGGGTAGACCAACTAGGGACGGTGGAGGCCAGGGGTGACCGTTGTATTTATTCCCATTTTCACAACTGTGGTAGAACCCTCTGGTCAACATTCAAACCTGCATTCACACACTACGGTTTGGCAACACCAGTTACCCTAATCTGCTTGTCCTTGCACTATGGGAGGAAACTGAAGTACCTGGAGGAAACCCACCAACCATGCAAACCCCATGCACACAGACCCCGAGGTCGTGACCCGAACCTGGACCATGGAGATGCAAGGCAACAGTGCTATCACCAGATATGACTATCACTACCAAATCTGCGTCATTACCCAATCTGTGTCACGAATGTGAACCAGGCCATTCTGGATATGTGAGTACGGTATCTCCACCTGGACGAATGACTTTTCGTAACTGACAAGTAAACGACATGTGTGTATAGCATACAGTGGTCAATACATTCCATTTGTATCGCTCTCTATCTGTCTATACATTCATGTCCTTTTTTAGTTAGGAGAAGAACTAAATTCTGTTTGTCAGGGTTACTCAGATCTGGATTCATGAAATCCAATTATGTCAAACTACTGTATGATGATTTATTGTCAATTTGTCCAGTTGGAGATAGCGCAGTCACGTGTGCAAGACGGCAGGGCCGTCTACAAATGCGTGATACGGATTCGGTAACAACACAGATCCGGTAGCGACACTTTTAACTGATTTTTTTCTTCCTTTTAGGAGGGTGAGGTGAGGTGAGGTGGAATTTGAGGTATGGGGGGAAAAAAAATATTATTTGCGGAGTATTTCAGCTGGAGTACGACCACACTTTGGGGGAAACTCCGAGACGTATCAAAGAAAAAGCAAAATATCGGCCCTTTAAATGACTTTAAAATGATCATACTACAGTATAACTGTGTGACATCATAAAAGCACACAGTATTCCGTGCATGAGCGCATGTAAGTCACACCCTTTTGAACTGATTACAAGGTTAAATGACGAGTATGCGATGAACTTATTAACTCCGCTGTAACACGCATGATTTAACAAGATCCAAGAAAAGGCGTGCATGCATGAAGACTCCTGGAACGAAAAGCGAAATCCTCAAAACAAAACAAAGCTGGTAACACTGATGGCGTAATCGTTTCTGACAGTTAAAGAGCGTATCGTGTGCAGCACTTGAAAGCTGTAGGGAACAAACCGAGGATGCACCACTAATGGATAGCTTCTGAGATACTATTACTCACACAGATTGTCTGTCTTTTAATACTTTGTACACTGCTCACAGCTGACAGCTCGCTCTCTGAACAGATGGAGGGGGAAAGCAGCTTTTCTTCTTCTTTTTTTTTTTTTTTGCCTGGGAGTCAAATTTTTCTTCCTTTTCTAAAGAGGGAGCCGTGACATTTTCACTCATAGCCCGTGATGTTAATGAACAGGAAGAGGGTGTCGCCGAGGTAAGGACGAGTGCTCAGGCAAGATACTGTTTAGGCAGGAGGCCTGCTGACCGCACACGCACACGCGCATGCACACAAGCACACACAGACGGACAGAAAGCTTCGCTATCTGAGAGTGACAGCTGAAAACCTTTAGAGCTGCGTCTGTCTCCCCGCTGTACCCATGAAGCTGGAGATGTGCAGCTGCAGGTAGTAATTACCGATTAAAGCTCGGGATTGGAGGACAAATGTGCCGTATAATCAGCGAGCAGATCTTCTTTTGGAGCTGTCGACAATAGATTGTAATTAACAAGGTAATTGGCCAGAGATGTCTAAGATTTCCTTGGTTCTTAGTTATGTGAGGGTTTTGCCCCCTTTCCTGTGGTATTTCTTTTTTTTTTTTTTTTTTTGCTTTTTTTCGGTAATTGTATTATTCTTTGTCAGTGTAAAAAAAAATGTTTGCCGCACACGAACGAGCCTGAGGTTCAGAGCAGATTTTAAAGTTACTACAGGTCACTACAGTATGTGACCCTGCCATTTTGTGTAAAAAAAAAAGGATACTTCACTACTGAATCCTTCTTATTAAAAACAATACCTTATGTTAGGAGTGACGCACGCCACGGTGTGCTTTTATAGAAAAATAATCAACATCAGCACGTTACACAACAGTATTTTATTCATTAATAAGAAAGAACATAGTTTTTTTTGTTTGTTTTTTTTGGTTCAATTATTTTGTTATATTTAAAAGGTACGGTGATTTAGTGGTTAGTAGCTGCCTCGCACCTCCACGGTCAGGGGTTCGAATCTCGAATCTGCTTCTGGAGACTGCAGGTGGGTTTCCTCCGACATTCAAAAGACATAGGTTGATATTTCCCAATGATCCATAGTGTGTGAATGTGTGTGTGTGTGTGTGTGTGGTTGGCACCCCATCCAGGTTTGGGCAACTCTTGTGCCTAAAGTTTCTTCATGCTAGTTCATATTGTCGCTTATTATAAGGGCCCTGAACAGTCAGTCACTCGATTTATCTTGAAGCTAATAAGACAAAAAACTATGCATTTTTTTTTTTTTTTTTTTTTTTTACTGAGAACTTGCAAATGCAGTACGCATAAAGAAAACGTTCAGTTGCTTGGTAGGATTATGCATCATAGTTTATTTAGTTATTTACACAATAAATGTGTTAATGTCTTAGTTTGTCATAGGGATTAGTATCGCCACCTGCCTTTTTTGGTGTCCCATTTACAGTATTTCTACCTCACACCAGAATAAAACACTTTCTAGAGATAAATAAAGAATAAAAAAGAATGGTTCAGCTTTGAGGTGCGTGCTCGCCACTGTCACGAGTTTGGAGATCTGGTTTTGAATGATCAGGCAGCCTTCCGTTGGCAGGACTCTCAGAGGGGCGGGATATCCCACGCTTCCCCAACATAGTGGCACGAGCCAATCATGGGCGCCTGGGAGCTCACACAAGTCGTACTGATCAGATAGTAGCGCTAACGGCGTGTCATTTTGAAAAGATACGGTCGTTGGCTTGACGTGTGCCGGAGGAAGCATGTGTGAGCCTACACCCTCTCTGATTGGTAGCTGCCGCTGGTGTGGGAGTGTCCAAACACAAGAGGTGAGAATTAGACATGAGTAAATTAGCGCGACAATTTTGTGGGGGGGGGGGAAACATAATAAAAATAAACCGGAGGTCTAAATTTTTAAGCATTATTATGTTACACATTTAAAACACAACGGTAAGCTTTGTCGTCTTCAGGGATAAAGATCTTTGCACAAAAAATGATTTCTAAACCTTAGAGTCATACAAATAAAGCAGCATAAGGAGCATCTGGGGTTGTTCAGGGTGATTACATGATACAAGAATGACAGTTACAGATTAATTCAAATGAAAGTCATTTTGTGATATGCAGAAAGCCAATATTTGACTAGATATTTAAACTAGCTGTTTTTAGCCGGGGAAGATCAGCTGTGGTTTGATTTGACTGTTGGTTAGAGGACACACTCCTAAACCCAGTTATGTATGCAATCATGACTTCGCCTCAGGCAAAGGCATTCTGCTCTCAACTGCTTGGTAATTGCCAATAATTAATCTCTTTACAGTGACACCGAATTGATTGCATAGTTTGGGCCGCTTGCAGAGTCAGTTTGAAAGCTAATCTAACTCATTATATCATCACGATCTCGTACACTACTCAGTGTGCATGACTGATTTCAGCTGTTGGCTGCTGGGATTTGTTTTTAAACGGATCTACAGGTTTGTGTAACATAACATTATATTCCCCTTCTGTAAGATTTTTAGGACAAAATGGCAAAAAATTAAAAAAATAAAAATAAAAAACCCATAAAGATAAAGATGCTGCGATCTGGTAAAAGTAGTACATCCATAGATTCCATACATGCTGTTTAATGCACTGGGATATCTGACCTTTTCATTGTTCACCTGCATGTCTTTGGACTGTGTGAGGAAATCTGAGTCCCCAGTGGAAACCCACCACGCACAGGAAGATCATGCAAACTCCATGCACACCGACCATGCACCCGAAAATGCGACTCGAACCCTGGGGCCTAGGAGTGCGAGGATGCAGTGCTAACCACTACACACTGTGTTCCTGGCCAGAATAGCGAAAATATGAAATTAGTGAAGGATCAGAGCTTGTATAGAGAGCATCTGTTGATATCAGGGAGTTTGAAACATTTGCAGGAATGCTGATTTTTTTAGGTTAATTAGGTGTTAAAGTGCAGAGCTGCTATGCAAAATGCATAAAAGTTTATCAGGTTCGATAAAATGCATCAATAGTGGAAGGTTTATTTTCTGCACCTTACAACAATACTGGATCAAGCTGCATGATGAAACTGTCTCTCATGAAGACCTGCCCAGGAAATCAAGACCAACACTTAGCTCTGCTGCAGAGAGCTCACATGTCTCACATGATGCTTTGTCTGCCTTTATCCATATCTACCTGTTCCACTTACATCGAAACATTTTTTTTTCCAACAAACCAAAAACTCGCAAATCTTTCTCAGTTCTGTCTATTTTCCACATAAAGGTTATTTATTATATCCAGTGTATGAGTACCAAAAAAATCAAAAATGAGAAAAAAAATACATTCCCTGATTTTTATCCTTTTTTCATTGTTGTATCGGTCTGGGCTTAAACAAGCCAATCAGACTTCCGCCCTAATGTGACCTCATATAAGAAGATCGTTCCTCTGCAGCTCTGCAGTTCTGTGGAGGGGCGTGGCTCACCAGTATCTCATTTACATAGACACTGAAACGGCGCATTGGGAGGAGGAGTGAGGTATAGAAAAGGCATTATCTGAGGGGTATTTAAACTGGGGCATTAACACACACACACCCTTTGAGGGAGTTCTGAGACCTGTGTTAACTTGTTAAAGAAACCATAAAATATGGGAGGTTTAAATATTTAAATTCTACAGTGATTAATTCAGCTTAACATTCTTCTAATATAAACAAATGTGTTCAAAGAACTTCATCAGGCACCGAATAGATCTTGGAACAAAATGTTTTTTTTTTTTTTTTTTTTTTTTTTTACGAGCTACATAAAAAAAAAATATATATTGGCTTTGCCAATTGTTGTTCCTTTTTTCTTCACACATGAAAAAAGCAGCGTGATGGATGAACTGGACTTTATTTTGCTCTCCATCTCTCTCTCTCTACTTCTCTCTCTGTAGTCTTTTCCTGTTTCAGGTGTCTTTGATTTCTCTTTTCCTCTACTCAGACGATCTTTTGTATCAAGTTAGATGTTTCAACACGCTTTGATGTGGTGTGTGTGTGTGTGGTTCATCATCAAATTGGTGATTAAGAAATCTTCTCTATTGGTTTGTCCTGCCAGTGAAGCTTTGTGTTTTTTTAATCACGGCTTTTTGTCGACTAGAATGCACATGAAGAAGGACATTATTTCATAAAGTATGATGGGAGCACACTGACGATGTGCTAGTGTGTCTTGTTCCAGGCCCCGTGCTTTTGTGCGTTTGTGTGTGTGTACGCAGCTTTCATCGCATGCTCGAAGTACGGCTTTATTTTGCTGGGTTTAGATGTTAAATACTACGTGATGATACTACGTCGCGTGAAACATTGACCCTCATTCGGCAGACGCCCTTATCCGGAGAGAGACTTACATTTTTTGTCTCACTACACATCTGAGCAGTAGAGTGTTAGGGCCTTACTCAAGGGCCCAACAGTGGTAGCGTGGCTGTGCTGGGGCTTGAACCAGGTATGTACCTTCTGATCTCTGACCCGGTCTGTTTCATTTTATATCACATGAGAATAGGTCATAAATTTGAAAGCTTCAATGCAGAAAAGGTCACTATCTTTGCCTTTGTGTTGTTGAGTCTGTCGCTTTGGTATCGCCTGTGATCCTTTATTTATTTATTTATTTATTTATCATATATTACAGCGATGTGCTGCTGTGTTTTTTGTTTTGTTTCGTTTTTTTCCTTTTTTTTTTTTCATTTTTCAATTAACACAAAACAAGATGTTACATTTAGGCTTTTATCCGATTGTAGTTACGTGTAATGTTGTGGAACAACATAATTTTTTTTCTTTTTTTTTCAAGAAGAACATAGCAGAGATTGATCAAATCAATTAACATAGACATGACCTGTTAAATGAATATATTCTGTCAGAAAAACCTTAGTGTTGGTGTTTGCTTGTCCTATATTAACTTTAGGATCCTCATTGTTCCTCATTCCTTAAATGGCGAGATTTCCTGCGGTCCACTACAGGATGTCTATAGAGCGCATATAGACATGATGTAGTGGTGCTCCGTGCTTCATGACGTAGTGGCAGATGTAGCCCTCATGTAGCCTGCATGGGGACCACGTATTTACTTTGTGTGTACTTTTTGTGTGTACTCAGGTCGTTTGCTTAAGACTTATATATTCTTTTTTTTTTTTTTTTTGGTGAATAAACCAGAGAACATTCCGACACTCCTTTGTTTGTGTGTGTTTGTTTCTCTCCCAGTCGGGAAAAAAAAACGGGACAGCAGCTCAGCAGACAGATCTAGCGGTTCATGCGTCATATTTTAAACTTAACAATTAGATAGTCTGTTAAGTTTGCTTAGACAAAATGAGTGCAGTTGCTCGAATGACCGAAAAGTGGCTCTAAAAGTGAGTCAATCCCCTCTCACTCACTCTATGCAGCGTCGTGGGGGGCCTGGATCCTGTCCCAAGACACTAAGGTCACGAGGCGGGGTAGACCCTGGACGGGGTGCCAATCCATCACAGATCCCCATAGACCTCCATGTTCAAATGTCCCAAGTTCACAACAGAATACAGAAAACAGAAAAGTTTGTCTCCATAGCTAAGGAGTGTTTTTTTTTGTTGTTTTTTTTATGTACCTCATCAGTTATATATTTATATCGGTTATAAAATTAATATTAAGTCATAAAATTATATATACTTTGGGACGAGGCTGATTTGAACCTCCACCTACTCCAGCTGCACTGCAGGTGTCACACTGCTAGCTGTCTGCTATGCATCACTTTAGCTAATGAGCTAACTGGAATCATTGTAGCTTAACTTACCACAGGAATTATACAGTAGTAGTTGATACGCGACGACGTGCAGGGCATGGGTGACGGAGTTCATTCTAATGCTAAATAATGCTAGCTTTAGTGCATATAATCCGCTAGAGCATTATCCGCTCGAGATGCCTCCACCGCTCCTACGTCTTACATCTAATGTCTTCTTGTAGAAATGGTTTCTCATGAAGGTAGCTCGAGCACACAACTTTGGTTTTTTATACAAACTTCTATTTAGAAGCTTTCTATAATGAGACTTGATGTTCAGCACATCTGTTGATGTTTCCTCATAGCTGCATTAAAGATTATGGGAAGCCATTAGGGTCAAACTTGACCATAGGATTAATTTGTGTCAAATAGAATTCTAGATTAATCACATCCTTTGACAGCCCTAGTTAGCATATAACCTTACTTTAAGACCCTTTAGTATTTTAGCTAAGCTAAAGCTAAGCTAGCTAACTTGTGGTAACTGAGGTAAGTACACGTGTTCCAGCCAACAGCCAGGCTCCGCCCACTTATACGTTCATGGATTAAATGGGGTTTAGGCAGAGGCAGCTTCTGACAAGATGGTGATGACCAGATCCCCTACAGCTTCAAAACTGCTCTTCAGAAAAGTGAGGTCACAGAGGAATCGTCCAGCTCTTTTCATGGAGTCTGTGCTTTTCACATGAATGAGTTTCTAGTATGAAAATTACATACTAGAACATGTCAATTGATATAAATCTGATGATAAAGAAACGTAGCGTTAGTCACGTCCGACACCATAATAGAAAGAATATCTGGTGTAGTCCTAAAATCCCACAATGCTGTTCAGTAGTTTAGTGTCTAATCAATGTCGCCTCGCCGGAGCACAAAGCCCCTAATGCACTTTGCCAGGAGTTTACAGGAAATAGGGATTAGGGGCTTCATTTCAGACACTGCGAATTACCTTGAAGTGCCTGTGATTAGACCAGCTTTGTGAGCGGCGCGTCGTTCGCAAGGACACTCAGCAAGCGCTCGTTTGCCGAATAGCCGTTTTAATAACTAGAAACGCTCTGTTCTGTGTCAACAGTCCTTCCACTAAATGGGGCACATTAATTACAGACGTTCGTGATTATTAACATTTAGAGGCCAAAAATGTTATTTTGATTAATAGGCAAGACACAAATAAGTTGATGAATTGCGGGTCGTACTTGAATAAAGGTGACAAGAGTTGTGCAGTTCGGGACTTCCTGAAAAGGTTTTCTTATCGTGATGTGTATGACGGTGTGTGTATACTGGAAACAAAAATAATAATAATAATTCCAGTATCAACAGATTTAATTCAAGGGCAGAATTTCTATTTGAGTTAAATATGTAAGTTAAAAGGAAAAATAAATAACGATAAGTAATGATACAAATTGATTTGTTTAGGTTTAGCCACTTAAATTTTAATTATGTACATTATAAACTTCATTTATTTTAGTAAAAAAAAAATAAATAAATAAAAAATGATATCAATATGTAAAAAGTACACCATGCCAGATCGCTGGTTTTGAGTGTGTGTTTGTGTATTAAGCTTCTTATTGCTTCTGCTTAAAACATTAAAAGCTAATTATAGACATAAAGATAGAAAAGTATGAATATTTCAGTGTTTCTTGAGCTAATATGTGATTAGCATGGGGAAGAATGTCATCAATAATGTTAAAGGCGTTGCTTTTGACAGAGAAATTCCAGGGAAGCTTATTAGATCTGTGAATCATGAATAGACTGTTGATTCGACTCAATTCAGTCTGAGTCAATAGCACTAATGCTTGTTGTCTGATATTTCTTGCAGGTTTTGAAACGAGAAAAAAGGACTAAAAGTGTCTAATACACATTGAAATGCTTGGTAACTCATTTGCTTCAAGGTCTCTTGATTGCTTAGACATCAACGCGATGATCTTTTCTTTTTTCCTGGCAATCTTCTGCTCCACAATCCAGTTCAGTAGGTGATGGTAACTATTGTAGAGCTGGGGGGGGGGATCAAATATCGATTTGGGAACATATCGCGATTCCAAAATTATTATTTTTTAAATACAGCAGATATATTTTTAAAATGTATATAATAGGTTTCCTGTTATAATATTACAGGTGGGTGCGCTCTAATAGTAAGAAAAATCTGAAAAAAGGATTCAAATCGGTATATTTATAAAATTATGATACTTTGAGAATCGTCCTGTGTTGATTTTTTTTTTTTATGTTATACATATAATACAGAAAATGTGTGTGCCAAAGGAGCTACTTCTGAAGTTTATGCAACGCGGAAGTGACCGATCCTGCTTCCATAAAAAATTTAATTTGCTAACTTAAGCTGTTTTGGAGAGATAAATGGAGATGGAGATGGATATATGTGCTCCAAAAATGGACATTTTTCATCATTATACTCTCTCACTTTAAACAGTAATAATCTTGCAGATTATGCAAATGATTAATATTTCCTTATGACTATTGATGCAAAAAATGGTGTAAGCTTCTAGAAGCATATGACCTGTAAAAACGATTGCTTAATGCAAAAATTAAAGCATTCCGGTTGTTTTTGGTTAAAGCTGTCAAATTCATGTTGTAAAATCTTAACACTTCTGAATAGCATTTTAGAGTAATACACTTTTTCAGGTTCATGCCTTTTTCATGTGAAATCGCAATTGGCCGAGTTTCATCTGAATGGCAGTTAAGACCGTTGAAAGATTTGAATTCAAAAGAGTTATGGACACTACAGACATCAAAGGGCATGAAACTGTATTCAGCAAATGTGTTTCTTTTTTTATCTGATAAAAATATACACGTGTACGCATATTTACGAAAAAATGAAGCGTGGACCGGGAGATAAGAAAGAAGCCTTAAGTGTTATGAAAAATGAGGTTATATGATCCTATCTGAAAATTCACTTTTTCACCCAGGTGAGATAATATCGTACCGTGAGGTCCCTGGTGATTCCCATCCCTACAGTAGTACTAACAGCCCTTAAACTCAAGAAGAAGAAGAAGAAGAAGAAGCGATACTCGTGTAAAATATGAGTACCTTGAAAAAGCATGCATGCGGTTTGTACTTTCTGCCCAAACTATGTCATATTTCTCAAAAACTCGAAAACTGTCTTGATGATCCAATAAAATGAAACGAATGACAAAAGATCTCTTAAATTGCGTAATCCATTGACTCTGCAGCATCCTGAACCTCACGCGGAACCACGTCCCGCCTAAGCCTCTCTGATGTTTAACCCTGTTAAGCCGTTCGAGTGTGTTATTTGCACTGCTGACTAAGTGAGAATTTGGTAAGTGGAAAGTCAAATACACACTGGGATGAAGAGAAATGAGAATTCTCTGCCCAAGGAGAGGGAAGCGATGTATTTCTGTTGTTAAAATGTGCTTTACAAGGACACAGGGTTGGACACATTAGTCGTGAGTCCCTGCAGACTTCATGCTTCATTTAGTCCTAGTGACCTTAGACATGCAGCTATGTAACTCTCTCCATCTCTCCCTCCCTCTCTCTCTCTCTCTCTCTCTCCCCTTTTTCTGTGTTTATACTCAGTGGTCCAGAGTAGCCAGTTACGACCTTGGCATCTCTAATTGTGTGATTTCGTGATCAGGATGTCATTTAGCCTTTGTAATGCCTAAAAAGCCCTGTTTTTTGAAATCATTTAAAACCCATCTCAAGGTTTGAATCCTGACAATACAACGGTCGTCTTTGGACGAGTACCCAGGTCTAGCGTAATTGACTGTGCATGCAGGATGACATTACTTTCCCTTTCATGTTAATCACAGTGAGACTAGCCAAACTCTAATGTCTGTGAGCTCACAGACAATATGCGACATAGCTGAGAGCTGAGAGCACTTTTCTAAGTGTGTGTGAGTGACACTGATGATGTTTTTTTTTTTTTTCGTTCTCTGTCCTTAGGAAAAACAGGACAAAGGTCAGAGGTCAGTGTGGTGATCAAATTAAGGTACTAATGCTCATCCTGGAGGGAGCAGATCACTGTGACTGGAGTGGTGCTCCATTTCAGAGAAAAATTCAAGATGCCTACCTGTACAGATACAACACGCTAGGACAGATACTTAACAAAGCAGTGGTCTTGCTAATAACACTCCTCCTGCTCCTTCCCTAATAGGAGCTCCTTTAATCTGTTATCCCCGAGAGAGACAGAGAGAGAGAGAGAGAGGACAGCAATGAAAGCACTCGGCTTGACATCTAAGCACAATTTCTTGTCCCGTTTTTTTGGAAGATAATCGATATCAGACAGGCCTCCTTGCCATGTGATTAGCCAGGCATGTGCATAATTGAGGCGCTTAGCATCAATCAGATTCGGCCAGCCCGGCGAGATCGGGCCTCAGACTGGCGCCGGAGATGAAGAGGAGAGAATGAACCCGCGCGTTTCTCCGTTGCTAGGATGGTGTCATCATCTCAAGATTGTCGCCAGTTGTTCCTTCACTAAGCTCTGTTGTGTTTTTTTTTTTTTTTCTTTTCTTCCCCCTCCTCTTTTCAATCGAGACAAACAAAAACACAGCTTGTCATGTTCCTGAGAAACCACAAACCACCGCAGGAGTCTTCTCTGTCCTGAATGTGTTCCCATTTGGCAAACTTTAGAATCTTTTAAAACTTTATGCCTGACTGTGACGAAGCTCCGCCGCTGAGGCCGCATCTAAAAAATGTTGAAGGAACGTCATCTCACGGAAACCGTCGCCGGTCGTTCATGTGACCAGCGTCCAGCGCTGCGCGGCCCTGATTGAACTGATGAAGTAAATAACTGATGGTATTCAGTAGAAGACCTTATACAGTAGAAGACTTGACCATCAATCATGGTCGAGAACTCAACCTTTGCAAACAAAACTCCGGCATTTCTAATATGCATTACGGCATCATGAGTAGTAGAATAAATATTCTACAGTGGTACCGCATACGAATTAAATCTGTTCTGGGTTTTTGTATTGCATAGAAAACAATGTAAATGGGAATAATCCATTCCAGCAAGCCAAACATATTATGAATATTACCAATTTCCAACACTATAATTATAGTTTTGCTTATAAAAACAATTAGAGATTTAGAAAAGACATGTAAATGAAGTACAATATGAAATAAATAGACATTAAACATAAACCCACTCACTCATCATCTATACCGCTTACTCCTGTGTTCAGGGTCACGGGGAGCCTGGAGCCTAACCCAGGAGACTTGGAGCACAAGGCGGGGTACAGCCTGGACAGGGTGCCAATTCATCACAGGGCAAACACACACACACACACACACACACACACACACATACACTACGGCCAATTAACCTAACCTACATGTCTTTGGACTGTGGGAGGAAACCGGAGTACCCAGAGGAAACCCACCAAGCATGGGGAGAACATGCAAACGCCATGCACACAGAGACGGGAATCGAACCCAGACCCTGAAGGTGCAAGGTCACAGTGCTAACCACTACACCACCGTGCCGCCCGTTAAACATCACTTAACCTCGATTTATGATTCCTCTTGGCTCCGTCTGCTTTAAAAACCAAACTGAAAGTGGCTCCGTTTTCTTCTTGCTACTGCTGCTACTGCTAATGTTCTCTGCGACATGGTCCTATGCCTTTACTAAATCTTGCACTAAATGCAAAAAAAAAAAACAACAACACAAAAATATGTAAACTCCAGACCCTCACGACCCTGTACAGGATGAGTGGTATAGACAATGATTTAGTTAATAAATATGTGACAGAGTGGCTTAGTGGTTAGCATTGTCACCTTGCACCTCCAGGTTCCAGGTTCCAGGTTCGATTCCCGTCTCTGTGTGCATGGCGTTTGCATGTTTTCCTCTTCTGGTTGGTGGGTTTCATCCTGGTACTCTGGTTTCCTCGCACACTTCAAAGACATTAGGCAGATTAGGCCGAATTGCCTGTAGTGTGTGAATGAGTGTGTGTGTGTGTTTGTGTGTGGCACTTATGCTCTAAGTCCCGCAACCCTGTATACAGGATGAAGCGATATAGACGATAAGTAAAAGTGTTTAATCTGGGGCAGTAGCACACACACACACACACACACACACACACAAACACATTTTGAGACGTTCTTATTAAAGAAATAGTAAAATACATTTTTATAAACCGAGGACCTTTAAGGCATTTTCACCTACATCATGTACTTTTTTAATTTTGATGTCTAACAGAGATAGGACGATTCATTCAGTCTGATTAGTTACAGATATACTGCATGTCGTCATGTCATTGATCTACAGTACAGACACGGTCTAAAACCTGATCAATAGTGAAGACGAGTGTCTACCCGGGCACCAGCGGTCATCACGCGCATGTCTACTCAGGCTTTCTCTTTCAAGTGCAATCTGTTGGTCTTCAGCTGATTCGAGAATCGTAGTAGCATCTATTGATTCGAAGGCGATCTCCTGAGGAAAGACCGCAGAGCCTCCGCAGGCCCGCGCTTCCTCTTTCGTTGCCGATCCCAGTTTCTCCCCTAATGTTTCCTGACAGTGGCGTTCGCTCGTAATGATCACCTTTGGGGCTTTTCCGTCGCGTTTGTCTCGGTGAAAGCCTCCTGCGAAAACGGAGATCAATAACGCAGCCGGAGAGGCTTCTTTCTCTCTCGCCATGTTTCTCCGTCTGATCCGCCCGAGCGCCTACTCAGGCCCCTCAAGAGTGCTTTTCCTCTCTGCTGCCTTCAGTGTGACACCCTGTTGCTCGCTCTCTCTCTCTCTCTCTCTCTCTCTCTCTCTCTCACACACACACACACACACACACAAAAGATAATTCTCATGTAAGGAATTAAACACATGGAGACGTGCTGTTGCAGAAAGATAATCAATGGCAGGGTGATGGGATGAAGCCTGCACTCACAGCATGTCCTGGAGAGGTTTTTCTTCGTCTTATAGCAATTTGAGTTCATCAACATGTTATAGTTTTTATCCATTTAATGTTTTTAGGGAAAAACGTATCACTTCCGGTACGGCAGGTCCATTTCGACATCCTTGATATTTGCGAAAAACTTGACTTGGATTGTAGTTCTGACACTGGAGACTCCTTACTTACCCAAGTACAGGCGTTCAAGTCAAACCGAGACCTTTAGAAAACGGACAAAAAAGATTGATAGAAGACTTCAAGCACAGGACGCTGATGAGACTCCTAGCTGCAGTAAAACATTTGAACGGTGCAAATGTTTTAAAGAAGTCCGTACGTCCATGAATGGTCAAGTCAAGTCAAGTAGGCTTTTATTGTCAATAACACGAAACAACGTTCTTCCAGGACCGAGGTGCTACATGCACAACATAAATTTACAAAACTAACTAGCTAACTTCGAGCGCCAATTAGCCGGCTAGCTTGGACAAGACATATTATCATTTTAAGTTGACATGGACGTCTGGTGCCAGCCTCCCAGCACACCCCCAGAGGTCTTGTACCTACTGAAACTACAGAATACTGGGCTCAATGTTTTGCACTGTAGCGTTATGGCTGATCTGTGTACAGTACATCAACACCCGTAATCAACAACCTCAAGAATCAAGAGCACTCTGGAAAGATATACAGTGGAACCTCGGATTGCGAGTAACGTGGTTTACGAGTGTTCCGCAAACCGAGCAAAGATTTTTAATAATTTTTTATTCAGAAACCGAGCAAGTATTAGTTTACGAGCGCCGAGTATCATGTATCACACATGCGACTCTTATTTTGACACCGAGCGTCACTCTCTCACCACTTTTTTACTGTTAAAACGGAGTTTCCGCTGTGTTTATGCGCTTGTTGTGAAACTTAAAAAGTGAGTCCGTTAATATACGCTCATGCCAGTCTCAGAAAGATTTCTTTTTTTTCCTGTTAAAACGGTGTTTTCTTTGTGTGTGTGTGTTTGTTGTGAATCGTAAAGAGGGAGTGTTACTGTGTAAAACGAGGTGAGGGAAGGGTCTAATTCCACACATACACACACACACACACACACACACACACACACACACACACACACACACACACACACACACACACACACACACACGGTGCCTGCACACACTAACAGAAACACTTATCTGTCAGGATTTATTTGTACTTTTTTTAAAGGTAAAGTTCAGATGAATTTGTTTTATTTTCATTTCATAGATTGTATTAATTATTTTTATGTACTTATTTTTTGGGGCTGTGGAACGAATAATTTGAGTTTACATTATTTCTTATGGGAAATGATGATTTGGTTTACGAGTGTTTTGGAATACGAGCCCACCTCCGGAACGAATTATGCTCGTAATCCAAGGTTCCACTGTATTCAGTAACTGGTTAAATGAAGACCGACGCCGACATGAGAACTCAATTGCGATGTGATCAAAATCTGTGATGAGTGATCACGAGGCTAGGATGCAAAAAGACTGAGGCTGTCCATCACCCTGAGATATAATTTCCAGGAAATCTGTACAGTATATGCAAATCTATATAATGTGCAACTCTTTATAATAATAATACAAGCTTTTTTTTTTCTTTTTCTTTTTTATTTCCGCTGAAGTTTTTATGTGCCTTTTGCTTTGGCTTTTAGAAGAAATAGGGTGCTGATGGCAAGATTGCAGGGACATCCATTTACAGAGTATGGCTCTTGACAGGAAGACATGTTTCATTCGCTGTGCACGTGGCACGTCTGCCTGCAGCCCGTCAGCAGAACTCCAGCCGTCAGCAGGCTTTTGAAGGGAAAGATGTGTGCGTCTGTGTGTGTGTCTGTGTGTGTGTGTGTGTTAGTAAAGTATTAAATCTTTCTTCTTCTTCTGCACATTCAGAATGCCGACCTTCTAACGATGTGTGACTGGATTGCGTGGCAAGGTTTTCTCCTCTTCCTCTGTCCATCCTGACCCTCATTTAGTCAAGAGAACTTAGAGATCTATCCATCATGATCCTGCGAGCTGAGTGTGTGTGTCAGTTCGTATCCAATCAGAAGAAAACGACTGTGACATGAATGAACTGGCATGGATACCTGCTGTGGGATCTGCGGCGGCTTGGCAAGCGTCTCGTCTCACTGTTGCACTATTCCCTATTTCCCATCTCTGAGATTATGTTTTCTACTCAAGCTTATTATGAAGCCAGTGACTGCGTGTACGCGTGTGCGTGTGTGTGTGTGTGTGTGAGCTCTATGTCAGAGCTACGCTTCAGTGTTAGCGTTTGTCACTTGCAGCGACACCCCTTATTCCTGCTTCTCGCTAGTTCTTAGAGAACGACATACACACACACACACACACACACATACATGCGCATACCCTCTGGTCCTGTCACACACACATTAACACACACTTGCACACATCATAAAACCGGAGTAATTAATTGTGTCACATCACACTCATTTAGTGAGTTATCTCTCAGCATTAGCCCTGTTTTTCCGCCGCTAAGCCTTCGCGCTGTGTTACGCCGTGTCACGCCGAATGACTTCCTCCGGTTTCGGGTTCTACATCTTCCTCCAGTTTTCTCTCTCTCTCTCTCTTTCTCTCTCTCTTTCTCTCTCTCTCCACATTTGTATTAAAAAAAAACATTCCCTGCAGAGCCGTGCCAATTTCAGCTTTTGTTAAAAAACGTGTGAAGTACATTTGTAATTTAATAAACCTCATTAACGGGAAATTAAAAGGGAAGGCTTGATGAGGGTTGGTGGAGGCTGTGTGTGTGTGTGTGTGTGTGTGTGTGTGTGTGTGTGTGTGTGTGTGACTGCTTCCGGAATATTCTAGAAAACACCCTGTTTTTGTGCCACTTGTACTGTTCACTAATCCCCAAACAAAAGAGCGATGACACAAATGTTGTACTGAGAGAACTCAGCGTGTGTACTGTGTGTAAGGAAAAACAAAAAACATGACGTGTCACGCTGCGATGGGAAATGAATCAACAAGCAAGGTGGTGTGATATGTCCTCGAGCGAAGCGCTAACCTCGAATAACCCCGAAGCTTTCCTTGTCTTACTTACACACAGGCCATCAGACAATGATTACATTTTTTTTAACTGATTAATAAACAACACATCATGCTTTATTTATCTATTTATTTATTTATTTGTTTGTTTGTTTGTTTGTTTGTTTGTTTGTTTGTACCAATTATACAATACCAGTCAAGCGTTTGGACGCAGGTTAGGATTTAATTCCTACATTCTAGAACAGTCCTGGATTTTTTTTTTTCCAAACTGTGAAATAACACATATTGCAACAACGAGATACGGCCCTGTCTCTCCTTGCACCTTCAGGGTTCAAGGTTCGATTCCCGCCTTGCGGTCTTTTTGCACATGCTTGGTGGGTTTCGTGCTGGTACTCCGGTTTCCTCCAGCAGCCCAAAGACGTGCAGATTAGACTAATTGGTGTTCACAAATTGCCCATAGTGTGTGAGTGAGTGTGTGAGTATGTGTGTGTCCCGCTATGGATTGGCTGAGTGTACACCGTCTCATGCGTAAAGTCTCTTGGGATAGGCTCCAGGCCCCCCGCGACCCTGAATACAGGATAAAAAGATATAGTATAGTATAGTATAGTACATGAATAAATGAACGAACAGCAACCACAATAGTCCGTTGTTATTTTAAGACATGAAGGTTGGCTGTTCTGGATCAGTTCCTACAGGAACAGTATTGTGTCAAATGCATTTGTAAAACCCATCGAGCTCCATGATGAAACTGTCTCTCATGAAGACCTTCACAGGAAGGTCAAGACCAAAACCTACGGTAGCTCTGCTGCAGAGGAGAAGTTCATTTAGAGTCACCGGCCTCAGAAATGAATCCAATTAATCTTAAACACCACCTCAGATTAGAGCCGTTATGACGCTTTACAGAGCAGAAGTAGCAGATGTACATCTCAATACCAACTGTTCAGAGGAGATTGTTGTGTATTTTCGATGAACGCCTTCAGTATTGTTTTACAGTGTAGAGAGAAATCAAAATCAGGAACGACCGTGGAGTTAGAAGGGGGTGTACAAACTTATAGCAGCTGTAAACAGTCGTATCCTCACCAGTCCATCTTTTCAATTTTCCTTTGCTTTTAAAGGTAAATTTAAGCAACACTGACTCTAAAGACGTCCTCCTCGACCTTACCAACAGTTACGCAGTCATTAAACCACAGCCGTTACTATAGAAACCATGACTTGTTCAAAACGAAGGCATTAATATGAACCTGTTCTTTGAATCACTTCTGACTGCCGTCCGGAATAAGACTGTATTCTGTAAACACCTCAGTTAGAACCGTCTGACAGAATCGGATGAATTTCCAAAGGCGTGAACCTTTAATACAGCCACCACAGTGGCACAGTGGTTAGCACTGTCCCCTTGCACCTTCAGGGTCTGGGTTCCATTCCCACCTCGCGTCTGCGTGCATGGACTTAGATCCTGATTAAATGCTCTGAGCGTGTAAACGCACATCTTCTCAGATCAGCGTCCATGTAAACACTTAAGCTGGAATCTATAATCATAATGATCTCAGTCATATTAAAGAAACATTGTTCATGCTAATGTCGCCAGTGATAACGTAAATACACGATTAACACACTCCGACTGTGTGACTTTAATAAATGCATGTTGTCTCTAACGGCGGTTAAGACTGGAATATTCCTTATGGCTCATTAAAACGACAACTGAACATTTATAAAGCTTTACTTTACACCATCGTTACATCTGCTAATGTAATTGCGTCCTAACGAGGACAACAGTGACGCGGCGGCGTCTCGTTCTATGCGGAAATGTCTTTCTCTCGCCCAGAGTGATCTAAAAGTGAATTAAGCAAATAATATGGGGAATTTTATAGCCCCTGTATAGCACAGACAGCCCCTGAAGATGTAGAAGGACGCCAGGTATTTCTTCCCGTGGATGTGTAGAAATGTGAGAATGTCGTGTGTAAACACGTCATTAATTTAAACTCTTCATTTACTCTTTAAAATGATGATTTAATTCAACAAGTCCATTAACACACACCCTACATTTTTAAGGAGCGTTTCTATACAGTACGTGTAATGTGTGAAGCTTGATTTTATGTACAGTAGGAAAATGTGTGTGTGTGTGTGTGTGTGTGTGTGTGTGTGTGTGTGTGTGTGTGTGTGTGTGTGTGTGTGTGCACCAAATGGAACAGAGTGTCATGCACTAATGGGAAAATAATCAACATCGGGTTGATCCGGTGCTCTGGGTCCATTAATAAAAGCGAGATTATTAGCAGAATTCAACATTGGGAATTCTCTTATGGTTCGGTTTCCTATCTAGACTTTCTTTCGGCTGCTCCCGCCAAGGGGTCGCTATGGCAGACCATCCGCTTCACACAACTTGGCACAGGTTTTATACCAGATGCCCTTCTTGATGCAACCCTCCCATATTTCTAACCGGGCTTGGGACGGGCCGTGCATGCAGTGCCTGGGTAGTATAGGGTGTGGTACCTCACCCACAGTGGGGCTTGAACCTGGATCCTCAGATCCACAACCTACGTAGAACCTTAGCCACCGGATCCACCATGCACCTCGGGATGAGGTCCTCTCTAAAAGGTCTTTTTTTGCGTCCACTTTTCACGTCGTCTCCACAGCTGTTTGTCTTGCCAGTGGTTGGATGTTTATAGGATATTTATGGCTTCATCTTACCATGTAAATCATATCCACAGAGGCTACCCAGATGCTCGTTCAATCCTTCGTCATCTTGAGACTACAGCAACTCGCTGCTGGCAGGTGAGCGCAATCCGACCTCTGGAGCTGTTCCAGACGGCAGCTGCACGACTTGGTTTCAAACTTTCCAAGTTCTACTACACCACCCTATTGCTCGGCTCCCTCCATGGGGTTCCTGTAGCTGCCCGGAATCAGATTTAAAACGCAGATGCTTGCCTACAAAGCTAAAAAAAAAAAAAAAAAAACTTTTACACATTTTTTCACACTTACTTTCACGCTTTTTTCACATCACGCTCAGTCTGATCCCTGAGCACCGCTCGACTGGTCCCGCCATGTCTCATGTCTCAGGGTACGAGGAAGGCATGCATCAGTACACTGTTCTACTTGTAGGTGGTGGAATGGAATTGATGACTTAGATGTTTAAAATGCTGAGTCACTGGCTGTTTATGAGTGATGCCTAAAGCTCCACATCGTCATGAAATACTAAACCGGGACTTTTGATTGTTCAAAATAACGGAACACAGTTATGAGAGTGGCGGCACAGTGTGTAGTGGTTAGCGCTGTCGCCTTGCACCTCCAGGGTCCGCGTTCGATTCCCGTCTCTGTGTGCATGGAGTTTGCATGTTCTCCCCGTGCTTGGTGGGTTTCCACTGGGTACTCCGGTTTCCTCCCACAGTCCAAAGACATGTAGGTTAGGTTAATTGGCGTTCCCGAATTGGCCGTAGTGTGTGTATGTATGTGTGTGTGTGTCCTGCGATGGATTGACACCCTGTCCAGGGTGTACCCCGCCTTGTGTCCTAAGTCTCCTGGGATAGGCTCATCCTGAATACCGGATTAAGCGGTATTGTTTTTTGTACATTTAGGAACTGATCTGTCTGTCTGTTCGTCAATAAGAAATGCTTGTTAGTGCAATGTCTCAAGATTCAAGCGAAGGATGTGTTTGAGGCATACAGATTGTTAGCCAGAAGACTTGGACTGTGTCTTTGTGATGAAATGATGCGCTTTATTTTGATTCCTGCAGACAACTTGCGTGCAATAAAATGTCATTTCTTAAGGATTTCGGTGCAACGCAAAACAAAATATCAGCGCTCGGTAGCGAAGCGAGGATACACGATACAGGTTAGAGCTGTGCTAGACCGTCGGTCCGATTCGATTCGATTAGCAGCAGGATCAGTAGCGAAGCCTCTCCTGGCAGCGTTATGCACCGTCTAGGAACCGATGCTGTAATTTCGAAGCACGGTGCGCACGGACGTTTATACTAGAGGAAGGCTGGGAAGGAACGAGTCCCTCTTCGTCCAGGTGATGGACTTTCTGGGTGATGCACTTGACTGTCCATATAGCACTCGGTATTAGTTGTTGATTCATGCGGTCCCAGTGTCCCAGACTCAATCGAGCTCGTGTCGAGCTGTGAGACCTGCACTGAGCTGTTTTTCACTTCGAGTCTGTTTGTTCCATTTTACTTCATATCTGTCGCTTGGAGTCGGGATGAATAGAGCTCGACTTGTCCCACACACACTCACACACTCACACACACACACACACACACACACACACACTCTCACACACACACACACACACACACAGACACACAGATGTCTGGGTCTGCTTTTGGATAGCAGCGAGAAGCTATTTCCCAAAGAGTATAATGCTCTTAAGAAATGGTTGAGTGAAGCGTTTGAGAGAGAGAGAGAAAGGAAGATTTTGTCTGAACTGGCTCAAGTGACCGTTAAAAGGATGTGTACACAGAAGACAGGGCTTTCTCATCCTCGTACACACTTACAGGAAAGACGGTGGGAGTAGTGAGAGGAGAACGAGTACGAATAATGATGATGGCACTTTACATTTCGCAGTGTTATTAAGTACCTGGAACACACACACACACACACACACACACACACACGGATCTGTGCAGTTTGTACACAGTGATGGTGCCACTGAAAGCCTATTTTCACCTGTCCATTGGTTCTGAAATGGTTTAGTGCTTATTAATGGGAGATTATATATTTTCTGTTGGAAGGTAAAATTACAGCAATTTCCAGAACTCTAAGGAGAGAGAGAGAGAGAGAGAGAGAGAGAGATGCTCGGAAATGTGACTGTAATTCCACAGGAGTGCGGCACGGATTTGCCACTTTCCCTCCGACAAAATCCCAACATTTCAAGAGATTAACCTCGGCATGCGATAAATGTTAAACTTCTTTCCGCCCTCCAATTTTCTCGGAGCAGACTCCGGAAGCCACAGGCGCATACGAGATAAAAAAAAAAAAAAGAAAAAAGAAAAAAAAAATGATCACCTAATTCACTCAAGCACAAAATACATTTCTGGAGAGCGGATCAGAGAGGCGAGGTTGAGTTCGTCTTCTGTGGACAGCTGGGCAGCTTATAGGCGCCGATGAAACACTCCTGTAATTACCTCTGTGTGGAGAAGACGCACGGTTTGTACGGGCTGAAAGTTTTACAAACGCACAAAAAGAAAAATGAAAAAAAAAAAAACATGAAAAAAAGAAAAATTGTTTGTTTTCAAAGTGGTTCATTTTGAGTGAAATAATAAGGGGACGGGGGGGGACGGGGGGGACGGGGGGTATGGAGGTTTGCTTTGTAAGACGACTCGTTTCCAAATGCTGAGTGTAAAGAGTGTTTGATCTGACTGTAGGATTAGCTTTCAAAACGTACCAATCAGGATTAAGAGTATAAGCGCCATCGCTGTGATATACTGTGGGTATGAAATAATTCCCTGCTAACGTTACAGTGTCGCACACAGAATCCTACACATTGAACGTTAGCGGCGTTAGAACGTTAGAGCTCCAAATCATACTCAGATTGTTGATAGGTTGCTGTTGCTGTTGTGATTTTCAATTCAAAGTCTAATTTAAAAAGTCTAATTGATCTCCGACAGCTTTATTCCTTACAGGTTTTACAGTACGAGGGGTGTTCAAGTCAAACTGGGACATGTGCAGGGGTGGATCTACTGTACCATTTGCCACCCCAGCACCAGTGTCCTAGTGTTCTAAGAATAAAAGAGTTTTTATATATTTTTTTATTTTTTTATCTGACGTTCCAATCCAGATATCAGGTTCAAGTCAATCACACATCAGCCTTTATTTCATTTTTATAGGACAATGTAAAAACGTGCACCCTAGTGTATACACCGAATAAGAATAGCGTTCCTTGAATCCACAAAAAAACATGCTAGAATGCCTGCTTCAGTGTTGCCACCCCTCATCATTTTAATGCCACCCCCTTGCCACCCCTTGAATAATTTTGTAGACCCGCCCCTGGGCATGTGATGAAAAGTTCCGCGAATCAAGGCGTAAAACATTTAAATAGTGCAAACGTTTTAACAAAACGCTGTACGTCCGTGAATTATAATCCCAGCCGACGTGGATCAGAGGCCGCTGCAGTCGCTCCCATGAACCCTTGACGTCCTTGATCATTTGAAAATGAATGGATAACTTGTCATTAATTTGTGGAAGTGACGGATCGGTCTGTGTGAACTGTACACACGATCATTCACCAACACCACTCGCACATTACAGGAACTCGGCCGGGAGTTATCGCCACATCCCTCGTACAGTCCCGACCTCACGCCGCGCCAAGGAGTTCCTGGGAGGCCAGCGTTTCAGAGGTGAAGCAGGCAGTCTGATCATGGTTCCAACGTACTGAGAAAACTTTCTACCTTGATGACGTCCAAGCACTAGTGAAACACTGGGATGAGTGCATTAGTGTAGCAGGGGATTATACAGAGAAATAAAGGGAGTTTTTACTCAGAAATCCTGATTTGATTTGAACACCCCTTGTAATCAAAACAAAAATTTAAATATCTAATAAGCTTTGCAATGCTGAATTGTTGATTGTTTAAATGTCAAATCCTGCACAGAGCAATAATATTCTTTTCCACCAAATGTTCTGCGTCACCCTCCAATCCAGTAGGTGGTGGTATTGCACCAGCTGCATATAAATTCCAAAAGAAGAAGTAGAGATACTCTCGCAAAATGAGAGCATTGCATTTGCAAACATGCAAGCACTTTCTATTTTATGCCAAGGCTGTGCTATTTTTTTTTTTTTGAGGAATTTGTTTGGATTGTTTGTAAATTTAAAAGTTTATTAAATCTTCTCTAGTGTGTAGACTACGTCACCTTTTGGAACGCTAAAAGGCAACCGTGAAAGACATCACTGTCGTGGTTTTTCCATGTGAAAGGCGAGACTGCTGCTCACCTGATTGATGTACTCGAGACTTATGTGACGTTTTGGAACATCATGTCGTCTTTTGTTTCCGTGCAATTTCGACGTTTCGGAGCCGCAACACCAGCGTCAGGATCACAGAGGCCGGAAAGATGAAAGCATAATAAAGCGACGAGTCCTGCGCCCCACAAAATGCCACATCTTTATCTGAATCACGCATGTGGACAAACACTGAATGACTATTTTCTATCCGCTGATGGAACAATAAAGGTATCCGATCGCCTGGGTTTCCAGGGTACGAGTGCATTGTGTGTTCCCCGTGGCAGCGAGAAGAGCCGAGAGTCGATTGGCTCGACGGAACTCTGGACCAGATCAAGAAAGCGCCGTTGTACTAAGCGTCTCTGTCGCAGTGGGCCGAGTGTTTGCACTGAAAAGGAAACACAAACGTCTTTTATTAATTTGTTTCCCAATTGGCTGAGTCGGACGGTACGAGCGCCACGCTCACGTCTGCTGCAGAACGGTGATAATTTCATGCAGCCGCCTCAAACTGGAGCCTAGCTATCTGTGTGTGTGTGTGTGTGTGTGTGTGTGTGTGTGTGTGTGTGTGTGTGTGTGTGTGTGTGTGTGTTTCAAATGTCATGGACAATCTGTTTTGCTTTGCTAATGACCTCTGTTTGCTAAGACAGTCTAAGTTCTCCTAAATTCAAAACATTTTAAAAGCTCGGGTTATCTTGGATGATTATTTTCGAAATCATGACCTCTGTGATTTAACGGTTTATCTGACATTTTCGTCGCAAAAAAATAGTTAACCAGATAAACTGCATGCCTTCTGTGGATTGTTTTTTTTTGGAAACAGTATTGCTTTACTGGTCTCCAGTTCCAGGGTCTCGGGTTTGATACTGAACTGCCGTCTCCGTAGAGTTCTATACAGAGTTCTTCTATTTGTACGGGTTTTCCAAAGGGTCCACTACGAGGATAAAGTGCTCAATGAAGCTGAATCGTTAAATACAGTTTAACGTTTATAATTATACGACACTTAGTTTCAACCGAGCAATCTGATTGGATGAGAGGATTTCCACAAGTGGTGCTGAATCCCAAATTCCTAACCACTCTGATCAACGGGCACTACTTGGAGTGTGGAACAACGGATTCTATACCCTATATATACTGCACTTTATATATATATATATATATATATATATATATATATATATATATATATATATATATATATATATATACTGAACCCGGAAGTTAACAGAACTGATATTCCAAGGCGGAATAAGATGAAATATAAAGAGAAGATTTACAGGACTGTCCACCATCTCCATGGTTTATTCTTCCCATCTTTTAGCTACAGTATATAAAATCAGTAAGAATTGAAACCTACTGTACTTTCATCACAAGAGAACTCCATCTCATGTGTTATTGGAATGTTGGTCTTTATCTTTAGGATTCTGAAATTAAAAAAGCAAATATGGGTATATACTGCATATATACGGTCTTACACAGTGCCACAATAATGTTTTTTTTTTTTTATCTTTGATCAATTTATGACATAAGAAGTAACTATGCACCAATATTTCCATTTCCAAGAGAGACTGTGTAAACATCTTTTCAATTAAAAAAAATCACCAAAATCTGTTATTTATCAAGGGGTGCCTAAACTTTTGCATAAGACTGTAATGTGACCCTAATAAGCTCTTTGTTCCTTAGATACTGATTGAGAATGACTGAACCAATTAGGCAACGTCACACACAAGAAGGAGCAGTATTGTGCAGAATATCAGCACTGCAATTAACCGCTACTGGAGGATCTGGCAACCGACACTTAACGATTAACGACATCACTCTATACTGGAGTGATGCATACAGTATAGATAAATATATGGACACTCATGAAATAACTCTTGTCCAATTAAATCACTTGATCCAATAATCTAGTCCGTTCCTCATAATTTCTGCAACCACACATGGATGTTTTTTTTTTTTTTTTTTTCCTTGCTGTTTTTATCACTAGGATTCAACATACTGCTGTTAGCTCATCATCATCCTCAGTGTACAAGGCAAAGGTCCCATGTTGTACTCATCTCTCTCACTCACTCATTGTCATATACCGCTTTATCCTGCATACAGGAGACTTACGGGCACAAGGCAGGGTGCACACTGGACTTATTCACAAACACTACGGGCAATTTGGGGACGCCAATTATCCTAATCTGCGTGTATTTGGACTGTGAAAGGAAACCGGAGCACCTGGAAGAAACCCGCCAAACACGGGGACAACATGCAAACTCCACACACACAGCGACGGGAATTGAACACGGACCCTTGAGGTGCAAACCGACATTGCTACGCACTAAGCCACCCACTATGCTGCCATCCCATGTTGTAATGGTTCTTTAACAAGTTGTCATTTAAAATAAGACCAGAACCCAGAAAGATGTCAGTACTTCCTTGTTTTTGATCGATCGTACCAGATATCGTAATTATGTTAATAACAGGACGCAGTGGGATCGAGATGTCATAAGGGCATGAGAGCGGATCTCATTCGCATATCATGCATATCATTATCATCATCATCATCATCATCATCATCAAAAACCGTGTCACGCTAATTGAGCGTAACGACGTCGAGACGCTTGGACATTTTTTAGCTTCTTGGGAAATGCATTATTCGAACCGTTCCAGGTTTCCTTTAAATGCAATCAATGCAATGAGCGTATTTGTGCTTTGATTGCGAGCGTCTATCGTATCCCTCATGCAGTCTGCAATCACTCTGCAGCAGCATACACTAAAGGCTTGTCACTCTTAATGCATTATGTTGAGCACCAGGGTTGTTAGCACGCTCCAGGACACACGCTACGCGAGCCGCTGTTTGCTTAGTGTTTGTTTGAGTAGACTGTTTGGCAGGCGCGCGTTTTCATCAGAGCGTAGGTCTAGGTCGGCTTTTTTTATTTATTTATTTTTCATCCTGCACATGTGCATGTCTTTGCGCTGTGTGTGTGTGTGTGTGTGTGTGTGTGTAAGACAAGCAGGCAGGCTGGTTAACACTGGAAGGGTTGTTCAGGCCTGCCAGGCTCAGAGGGAGTGAATGTGAACGAGGCTGCTGTTAATACGGCTGTGAAAGGAGGAGCTTCTCAGACAGAATGCAGAAAGCCTCGCCGAGCGAGAGGGAAAAAAAAAAAGAAGAAAAAGAAGAAAAAAAAAAAAGCCAGAGCGCAGGTGACTGCCAATTGCCACCGTCGACTCAAATCAAATTTCCATGGATTCCCGCTGATTCTGAGATGCTGAAGATGTGGAGGTGTTTTTCTCTCTCTCTCTCTCTCTCACTTCTCTCTCTTCTCTTCCACTTACATCTCCGTTCCCTTTCTCTCCCCGTGTCGGTCTCTGTGTCTCCGTGTCGCTGTCTCCGTGTCTCCTGTTTTATTCATGCGCTCAGGGTTCTTTTGTCGGCGCTTCACTTGTAGATTTAAGAAGACAAACAGCGCAGCAAATCCGTCAGGGTGGCGTTCGCCTAAATGACATTTCGCTTCGCCGCCGCTTTAATCGTAAAGAAAACAGTGACAGATGAGTGCTTAAGACCGACTCGCCTCGTGCCCCGTAATCCTCCCTGCGAGCTTTTACTGTTCTCTCAAGACCAGGAGGGGAAAGCGACGCTCCACTCCTGCAGTGTCACTCGTTATCAGATATCAGCATTCAGAGAGATTTCACTTGATTAGTTTTCATTTGGTTTCATTTTATATAAGCTTTCATTCTGCTAAGCCTTGGAACACTGGGCCAAATTCGGAGGATCACACACACACACACACACACACACATTTACACCTAGAGGCCATGTAGACAATCCACCTTCCATCACGTTTTTAAAGGAAGTAGTTGGAAATGGAAGAAAGCCAGAAGAAAGCCGCTCACGCGTGACTGCATTCAGACAGAAAGCCGAGTCGAGATTCGAGCTGCCGCTGCAACGCTCTGCAGAAATCCTGAAGAAACAAACAAAGAGAGATATCTATCTCACAGTGAATTCCGATTCTACAAATTGTGGTGATCTAATAAATTAACAAATAAAATGAGTACATATAATTATTATTCTTTATTAATTGTTATATATTTTCCTGCACTCAAATAAAAAAATTAAGGCCTTTAAATGTTTTTTTTTTTTTTTTTTAGATTACATTTTTAGATCTCATTTTATTTTATTAAATGAGACCATTTTGGAGGGACGATGTCTTGGTCTATTGCAACAATTTATTCTGGTAAAATGCCGTTTGGTGATATATTTTCCATTTTGGTATTATTTCATTAATTGATCGTTTTTTTCTACTCCCATCAGTTCACAAAGAATATCTTAAACAAACAAAAAACACAAACAAACAAACAAATAAATAATAATATAATCATATCTTTAATTCAAATTAATAATTGATCAGACATAGTTGTATGGTGTAGATAGTTATATTTGGTTAAAACAAAAATGTGTGTGTGTGTGTGTGTGTGTGTGTGTGTGTGTGTGTGTGTGTGTGTGTAAAAATGTATGAAAGAAATAATGCCATGATGCCAAAATATTAAACAAATAAACCAACAGGAATATATTTTTTAATAATAATAAATACTCAAACAAGCATGTACTGTTAAAATAATTTAAGTAAAATAAATGAAAAAAAAAAAGCAATCACTGGTGTACTTTTTGTTTGTGAAAATGTTATATTAATATATTAAATTCATTAAGTTGTTTTAATTAACAGGTGTCTCAAGCCTTTTTAATTTTGTATTTAACATATTATTTCATTTTCCTATTATGTTTCTAGTCGATGCTAAGTCCCCCGATCAGCAATAACAATAAGACACCCGGCCAATACTGGGCGCTAATACAGCAGCTCCAACTTTTACTTCCAAAACAGTCCCGACCTGCTGAGGCCTGAACTCCACTCCTTCAAAAGGTGGAGCCTCCATGGAGCGGACTTGTTAGTTCAGCACATGTACTTGATTGAAATGAGTTTTAGAGAATTTACAGGCTGAGTCACCACCTCGAACCCAGTGTTGTGTTTCTCAAACCATTCTTGAACCAGTTTTAAGTTAAGTTAAGCCTTTATTTGTCACATATACATTACTGCACAGTGAAAGCGCATCTTCTTCGCATATCCCGGTGTAACTGGGGGGGTCAGACATGACACAGCATCCCTGGAGCAGATGAGGGCCTTGGTCAAGAGCCCAACAGTGGCAACCTGGAGGAGCTGGGGATCAAACCGTTGAAATTCAGATCAGTAACTCAGTACCTCAGCCGTGCAGGACGCATTATAGTGCTTGAAGAGGCCACCGGCGTCAGGGAATACCGGTTCCACCACGCGGTGTGCTGGTCATCTCGATTCGGCTCTTTGTCAAAGTCAGCTTCAGGAACAAAATGTTCACTCGCTGCCTAATATGTTCCTTTTACTTCCGGATGCCATTGGCATGAGATAATCAATGTTATTCAATTGACCTGGCAGTGCTCTTAATGTAACATACATGTAACATTGTTTTAGTGAAGCAGATCCCTGAACAGTTTGTGATACTGAAATAAACCGAATGGGAAATTCTGAGTGAAGAGACACCGGGGTCGTCCTCCGAACGTTTCTGTTGTCTTGAGTTCAGCCGTGATGTACGGACGTGACCGTGACATTGCTTTGATGGAAAACCAGCCATGAGCTCATGAGGCCCCGGAACAGCCAGTGTGTACAACAGAGCAATCTGAGCCTGTGTGCGGAAACACACTCGGTCCTGTCGCCCCTTTCATTCACGTCTGCCATGTCCTGCGCCCGAGGCCAGAGAAAACGCTATTTGTCAGGAAGGAAAAGACTTTCATTACCAGTTTGTCAGAGCACAGGTCAGCGGGAGCGACGGTGATTCATCACGCGCCCGGGCCGAGCACGAGAGCCGGGTTTTGACACGGCCATACTTCTCCGGCTTGTTGAAGGTCTAGCATTAAGCCGAACTCGTGTAGGCAAATTTCAGACCTACACGCCGGCACACACATGGAGACGCACATCAGGATGATTGTTAGCCGAGTTTGTATGCTTATGCTAACAGATTGTCAGTTGTTCACGGTTGAAATGTCCCGTTTCCACGTCTCCCTCCAAACAAGACTCATGAGACATTGATTTTGTTCATTTCCCTCAGCGGCGAACTCTCTAAAGTGCCTACTTTTGTCAAAGTTCTGATCTAAATGACAGCACGGTCATGCTTGAGCTAGCGAGCTTTGGCTAGACAAGCCTGCCAGATCCCAGCTGTTTGGGCACCGCGGAGGTGTGTGTTGTCGGGAAGGGGAGGGGGGGGGGCTTGCGGATGCGCTCAGGGCTCCATAAACCCAGCGTTCGACTGTCATTTAATGAGATCACATCGCTCATCAAGGTTCATTTGCCGTGCGTAGGCAAAATAGATTTAATTAGCCTAGCGCAGTGCGGCGTGCGCATGTCTGCAGTTTTGTTTTTTGTGACTGTTTTTTTTTTTTTCTTTCGGAAAAATAATGACACATTTACATGTAACCATCAAACTCTAATTAGCCAGTTGGGTTTACGGAGAGCGTTAAAGTTCACCAAATGACAAACAAATGTGTTTCCAATTAAGCATGCCTGGTGGCAGCTATTTGTGACTTCTGTCAGTGGGACAAGTATACGTGTGTGTGTGTGTGTGTGTGTGTGTGTGTGTGTGTGTGTGTGGGTTTGTGTGTGTGTGTGTGTGTGTGTGTGTGTGTGTGTGTGTGTGTGTGGGGGGGGGGTTTGTGGGTTTGTGGGTTTGTGCTTGCGTTCTCTTCAGAATGAATTGATATGCCGGACATCGGCTCGAGCTCACAGCCCATGAAAGAAGCCCCTTGTGCTCGGCTTCCTCGGACTTTGCCAGCCAGGAAACACTGCGTCGGCTGTAGAGCGGAGCTTGTGCGCGGAGCAGATGGCTGAAGAATGAAAGATCTGTACAGGGGGATGAGATCGGACGCGAACAATTAGAAAGAAATCTTTACGCCTGTAATTAATTTTGAAGTTAATTGTTGAACTGCAGCTCGTAGGCTCTTACCTGACATCGAATATGAAGATCATGAATATTATTAAATGCTAAATAATGAACATGATCACAATTAAAGACCTGTAGGATTTTTTTTTTAATGGGCGGGGCTTAAACACTGTCTGGCTGCAATTTCAAATATACATACAGTAGCAGTAACTCTAATAAGATATCAGTCATTAATGAACTTAAAAAAACGTCTGATCCTTGAAAATCGATCAATAACTTGTCGCCAACTAGCGGAAGAGATGCATCTGTCTGTGGGAACTGTACACACACTCATTCCCCAACACCACTTGCACAGTACAGGAACTCGACTGTGAGTTATTACCACATCCCCCGTACAGTCCTGACCTCGCTCCAAGCCATTTCCACATGTTCGGGCCATTAAAGGAGTTCCTGGGAGGCCGGAGTTTCAGACGTGAACCAGTCTTAGCTCTGGCATTCTGAGAAAACTTTCTACCTGGATGGTGCCCAAGCACTAGTGAAACACTTGGATAAGTGCATCAGTGTAACAGGGGATTATATAGAGAGGTTATTCTTATATCAATTTACTAGAACTGAAATTTTGTATCTGAATTCTGGCTAAGTTGCGCGTGCTATTAACATTTGTTTTCATCATTGCACAACACCAAGCGAAGGGAGTTTACATATTTTTGTGTTTTTTTTTTTCCTTTCTTCCCTTCCCTTTTTTTTTTTTTTTTGCATTTGCATTTTGTACAAGATTAAGTGAGGACATACTGTAGCACCATCATGGCTCTGTTAGCAAGAATGTTAGCAAGGAAACACAACCACTTTCAGTTTGGTTTTTAAAGCACACGGTGCAAAGAGGAATCGCAATTTAAGGTTTAGTGAGGTTTAATGTCTATTTATGTAATATTTTACTTTATTTCATTTACATGTCTTTTCTAAATGTTTAGATTTTTTAGATGCAGAAATATGATTATAGTGTTGTAAATATTGGTAATATTGGTAATATTTTTGGGTGGCATTTACATTATTTCTTATGGGAAAATGTGTTTTGCAATGCAAAATTTCACCTTAAGAAATCACCTCTGGAATGGATGCAATTCATATACCGAGGTTTCACTGTAATAATAATAATAATAAATAATAATAAATAAATAATAATAACAATAATAAAAATAACAACAATAATAATAATAAAATGTTCATAAACGTTCCGCATAAGCCTTGCAGTATATCCCCTAAAGGTTTTTTTTTTTTTTTAATACTGGCAAACAAACATACGCAGTTAATATTTTGTAGTTGCTAATTTTTTATTAATAAGACTGTAGGAGAGATACATCAAGCCCCCTGCGCAGCATTCAGTCATATGAAGTGGCATTGCTAAGAATATTTGAAGATATTTATAAAATTATCATTGCTATTACTGTGTGTCTGTGTGTGTGCCAATGAGAGAGTGTGTGTATTACAGCATTTAATGATTTTATTACAGATGTTGTTGATGTAAAATAGCCCACACTGCCCTGACCAGTACATTCACATCAATATTCATAAGTACATCATAAAGTCAAATATTCAGTGAGAGTTATTTTTTTCTCTCCTCCTACAACACTGAGCGAATTGGTGTTAATTTCTCAGCTGTTTGTATGAGTATGTGTGTGCATGTGTGTGTGTGTGTGTGTGTGTGAGAGAGAGAGAAACTCAGTGTGAGTCAGAGTCTGCCTGATGGATGAGCGAATAAGGAAGTTTGCGTTGTCTCCCTCGCTCGTGATCATCGCTGCTCTCGGAGGAGGAAGATCTGGCGTGGCAACATGTGGCAGGTGGTGAAAGATGGAGGAGAGAAGGGAGGGAGAGAGAGAGAAAGAAAGAGAAAAGCGCCGCTCTCCTCCCACTCCAAGTATGCTTGCAGCAACAGATACATCAATTACCGCGCTGATTGAGTAATGCTAACAAAACTCTAAGGAGGTGTACGAGAGAGAGTCAGAGGAAGAGAAAGCAGATTTCTGATGTTGTAATAATGCATAAAATAATGGGGTGAGTAATTGAGAATGACGGATATAATTGCTGCACTTCACAAGAGTCGTTCCCCGGTCCAAGTTTTGCTTTATATTTCTCGCCGGCCGGCTGTGAGAGAGAGCTGCAATCGTGGACTGTGTTCATGAAGAGGCTGAGCGGAATGTGGCGATCTCATCAAATACAAAATAGATTTCTGTCTTTAGTATTATTATTATTATTATTATTATTATTAATATTATTATTATTAGAATAATAATATTTAATTACTTATTCTCTTTGGCGAGGGGTGGGTAGCAGTTTTAGGAGCGCATTACTATTTACCAGCTTAAAAGAAATCACCTTTTATTTCATGTAATATAAAATAATGAACATTTAACAACAACAACACCATGGTAATCAAAGAAAGAAACAAAGAAAGAAAGAAACAAATAAATAAATAAAAAGCAAATGTAATTTTAAAAAAAGGCAGTTTAAAATTAATTTCAAAATTGGAAAGCAAGCAAACAAACAAATAAACAAACAAAAAACTGCATGCACAGTGTGTCCATTAACATATTAAACATAGTTTGATGGGCAAAACATAATACAACTTTATTGCATAGGTAGATGTATAGATGTAGAAATAGATATATCACCCACGCATGTATGGACCACAGAACAGCCAAAGCAGCAGTTCCCGAGATTGGGAATGTGCTGGACAAACAAGTCCATTTCCATGCAGGTCCCATGACTCACCCCAAAATTAACCAAAGGATACGCTCCTAACGTCCTGGTTCCAGACACCACAGTACAGCCCCAGAAGTCCTCTACAGCCATATACAGCCAAAACAAATATAAGCACATATATTTGCAGGTATAAGCTTCAGGAAAGAGTAAATGAATATTCAACTAACATTGGTTGTGAAGATTAAATATTGGTTGCCAGTTCTTTTTTTTTCTCCTTTTTTTTTTTTTTAGTTTGTTTCCAGTTGTTTGTCCTACCTTCAGTGTAAGTCAATGAAATAAGTTATCTCTTGCCAGTTCAAGTCAAGTCCAGGCTTTTAATGTCAACCATATCAACTATATACAGTTCAGTACACAGTGAAACAAAACAACGTTCCTACAGGATCAAGGTGCTACATACTGTACATGCAATGGAAATGAACAAAACTAGCTAAGAACTAGAACTAGCTTATACAAAAAGACAACATAAAGTGCAGTTGTGAAAATGTGCACACAGTAAACAACACGACACAATACAATACGCTGTGACAATGCAGCGCTGACTAGTACACAGAGCCGAGCTGAGGAAGTGCAAATACATTACCCATGGCATTGTAAATCTTTACTCACTTATGTTACAGCAGCTGTAAACAGTCGAACCCTCACCACCATCATTTTACTCTCAATCTTGAAATTGCTCAAATAAACAATACAGCTTGTCATAAAAGCATCGTAACGTCCTCTGTCCTGAAGACATGATGGAAACCATATTAATCATTAAACACTGGAGACTCCTTCCTTAAATGTTAAGCCTCATTACAGAAAATGCCACCGTTTCAACTATCGTTATCGTCTTGTTATTGTTATTATTATGTTATTATATTGTAATAACACATTTATAAATCTGTTTATCATTAGACTTGTCCACCACAAGTCACGCACTATAGAAATAATCATGTATGAAGACAAGCACATTAATAAATCCCTCTAAGACCTTCTGACCAATCAGAACTGAGAATTCAGCAGCAGTCTGTCATTTAATTCGGCTGTTATATTATAGTGCTGCTGCTGTTTTCAATGGATCTCAAGACAGTTTTTAAGCAGGTTCGTTACAACTGCAGTTTATTTCACCAAGCGCGGCCAAAAATTATAGCTCTATCACCTCAAAATGTTTAGTTGTTTGTTTCTGTTGTGAAAGTGCCACATTTGTCTCTATCCTTCTGACAGACCTTTAGACCTTCTGTCTCACTCTTAGCCTTGTCCTTGCATGGAGCCAAAGCCACATGCTAATGTACATCTAATCCACATTTTGCAGCAGGATGATCCCCGTGACCGCCGGCCAGCTCTGCCGTGCCTGCAACCGACTTAACAAAGCGTTACACTCTCCACACACACACGCAAACACGTTTAACCAAGTGTGGTGTGTTTACCTGCATCCTGCCTGTGTGTGTTTATGTGCTCGGTATTTGACAGGAACGGACTACAATATGGCGTGTAAATGCTTATCTGTTAAGTATTAGCCATGAATACTGACTGGATGTGGACTGTTTATTATTATTATTATTATTATTATTATTATTATTATTGTTGTTGTTGACATTAAGATGCAGCAGAAGTACAGTACAATGATTCCATGGGATACAAAATATTATTATTATTATTATTATTATTATTATTATTGACATTAAGGCAGAGAAGTACAGTACAATGATTCCATGGGATACAAAAATATTATTATTATTATTTTTATTATTATTATTATTATTATTATTTATTTATTTATTTTTTATTATTATTATTATTATATATATATTTTTATTATTATAATTTTTTATTATTATTATTATTATTTTTATTATTATTATTATTATTGACATTAAGATGCAGCAGAAGTACAGTACAATGATTCCATGGGATACAAAATATTATTATTATTATTATTATTATTATTATAATATTTGAATCCCGTTCATATTTGAATTTGAATCCCATCACTCCCCCATTTTCATATATTTGAGTGGTTTATGAAAGCCATCCCTAAAAGATAGAGAAAAAGAAAAGGAAGAGGAAAATAAAAACATAAAAAACATTTTTAAAAAAGTAAAAAGGAAATGAAAAATGAAAGGAAAAGAATTGTGAGTCTGGACATTAAAATTGATTACGCTTACTTTCTTTTTCATCCACGCTAAAATACAAACCATTACAGAGTGTGTTGTGTTTTTTTTCTAGTTCCTTCCTGTCAAATGCAGACTACATACTGTAAATCAACACACTCAGAGGGAAAATTTTCATATGAATACTTTATGATCTATTAAGCATGGAAATACAAGTGTATAATACAAACAGACTGGATTAAGGCTGTTAATAATATATGAGGAGTCATTACATATTATAAATACGTAATCTTGAGTTGCCTCATGTCTTCATATTAAATTCAATTAAATTATGTCGATTAAATTAAGCAAATGGGAACAAATGTTTTACTGTGACAGGCTGCAAAGTGCCTAAAGATACATTTAAAAAATTGGTTGTTTATGTAACAACCTCCGCAGCGACCTCATTTCCCCTCTCGTCTGTTCCGACCACTCAACATTCAGCGTCATCAGTATACTATCACCGCCTGATCATCTGTCACCGCCTGATCATCTGTCATCATCTGCACCTGTTTCTCACTGGTTCATGCCTTAAGATAGATAGTTTTAGATAGTTGTATGCTTGACTGATTCAAAGGACACAGTGTGGCTTAACAAACTAAAAACATTCCTCTGAAACTGCTCAGGTACAGGGACTGGAAAAGTTGTTCAGGAAACCTGTAGAGCCATTTCTCAAGAATACACTAGAAATCAACGATGGTGTGACTACTGACATCTTCATACTAAGGAAACATAATACTAAACATTGCTACAATAATTCAAGATTTAAACGAAACCTGATCATGCATGTTCTATTTGAGGTGGCACAGCGGCGTAGTGGTTAGCACTGTCGCCATGCACCTCCAGGGTCAGGGTTCGATTCCTGTCTCTGTGTGCATGGAGTTTGCATGTTCTCCCCGTGCCTGGTGCGTTTCCCATAGGTGCTCCGGTTTCCTCCCACAGTCCGAAGACATGCAGATTAGGCTAATTGGCGTTCCCAAATTGCCTGTCGTGTGTGAATGAGTGTGTGAGAGTGTATATGTGTGTGGATTTATTGGCACCCTGTCCAGGGGGTACCATGCTTCGTCCCCTAAGTCTCTTGGGACAGGCTCCAGGCCCTTGCCGTATAGAGGTTCAACATCGATGTTCAATGTGATTATACTTTGTGTAACATCTAACTGTAAACCGTGGAATTGATGCTTCAGTGGTCTGAATGCACAATTCAATTTTATTTATTTTTTTTCCCTTTCTAACATTATGAAAGCGTCATCGTCACGCTCTCCCGAGGTTAAGTGGCTTGCTCAAGGGCACGTTGTCTTAAAAAGGTAACTAATTTACTAATTTACTAATTCATGAACACCCCATTTATTGTGGAGCACTTAATGCGTGTGATGTGTTCGAGTTTAGCATTAAGCGGCGGATTTTTTTTTTTTAATCTGATGCCTCCACCGCTCCCGTGAGACGAGACACGCCGGGTGCTGAATTTTAAACACTGATTTAGCCGGGTGCTGAGCAGCCCCAGATGATTGCCACAGATAGCAGCAGTTAGACACAGTCACGCAACAGAGGCAAATGGGATCGCTGAGGTCTGTCGCTGAGACATTCCCCAGCAGAAATGTTTGCCTTTTTGGAATATCCATACATATATCTGTTTTAGGACTCCGCTTGTCCTGAAAGGAGTGTTTTAAATTCTGAAAATGTGTCTCGTGAGCCTGGGAAAAGGTCACCTGTGGTTAAGATGGCGTAGAAAGCTCGAACACGTGATTTAGTGGTAATTTGGGAATCACCGGGTCAAACGTATCGGCTGTAACGACGCTCTCTGGAGTGCGGAATTTCCTCCTCATCATTTTGTTATATAGCAGCTGAAATGATGTGTTTAAATGCAGAGCAGGTGGTCAGTGATAACCTCTGCTTATCGCACTAGATAACACCGCAATCTAGAATGAAATCTCTCGATGGGCCGCTCAGCCTGTCAATCACCGGCGCCTCTCCCTCCCTCCCTCCCTCCCTCCCACCTTCTCTGTCTTTCAGCCTGTCTCGCAGTTAAACCCTGTGTGAAGGGTCAGCTGAAAGACGTCATTTGAATGCATGTTGTTCCAGGACCCGTTGTTCCAGTTTGTTAATCGTTTCCTTTTCTCTCTTTCTTTCTTTCTTTCTTTCTTCCCTTTTGTATCACGCGTGGACTTTGGATTTTCGACCGGATGCTTAACAGGTGTGTGGCTTTTCATTCATTATGCACCGAATGTCCAGTACAGTATATACATCAGCCTGAGTATGGTTAGTTCACATAGTAGCTGGTTTAGGTGATAAATTAAAGGATAAAGCGGCAGAAAGTGTGTTAGTAAGGTGTTGGGCTGAAAGATGAGCTCATCAGTCGTACTTGTTTGTGCAAGTGTACTAAAGTGATGATTGACGTCCTTTTCTTGAAAGATCTTTTCTTAGTTGGTAATGTAGACAGCATGGTCTCACATACAGTACTGCGCAAACGTCTTAGACATCCGGTGTTTTTTATTTATCTATTTATTCTTTTTGTACAAACTTTGTGACTATGTTAATTTTATGATTTCATTATTACTGTAAGTCAAAACAGAAAAATATGTTTAGGCCAGAATAGAAAGTGGAAGATTATCAAAAAACCTCTTTACAGGCAGAAAAAACAAAACAAATAAATATATATATATATTTTTTTTAAAAAGCAACGACTTGTCACAGCAGTTATTGCCTTTGTTTCATTAATTATTATTATTTGTGGATACTATTCGAAATTTTTGAAGACATCCTTTCTCTACAGCAGTCATTTGCATGCGCCTAAGACTTTTGCACAGTACTATACATCACTCAAGAATAAATAGTTTACAATTTTTTGTTTAATCGTTACAGTTAATATTGCGGAATATCTATGAAACACATGTATGTGGTTGTTTTCACTTAACAAGACAGGTTGTCATGTTATCAATCAGTCAGTCAATCAATCAGTCAGTCAATCAATCAATCAATCAGTCAGTCAATCAATCACATTTAGGTCATTGTTCTCACTTAACAAGACAGCTTCTCATGTCATCAGTCAATCATTAAATCAATTAAGCAATTAAAAACAAATAATTAAACTAAATGAAATTAAATTAAATTAAAGTCTTAACGTCCTGATGAACACTATTATGTATGTATTATTTTGGAAACATACTGGCTGTTACAGAGCACTGACACTGGAGACTCTTTCTATACATTTTAAACATTTGATAATTGTCTTTTTATAGGAAAAATCTGTTTGTTTTGTGGCTAAGAGATATGACAATACAGTACACTATCGGTATTGGGATAAATAACCATACATAACACTGTGAGAAGCAGATGTAAGCTTATATATATATATATATATATATATATATATATATATATATATATATATATAATATGTTACACATTTTTCAGTTTTATTTATATTTCATAACATGTTTTCTAGACATTAATAAATTTTTGTTTGCTTATTAACAAAAAACAATGTACACCTGATTTAAATACATATCATGAAACAGTTTGTAGTCTTATTCTTATTTATATTATTATTATTATTATTATTATTATTATTATTATTATTTTGTTTATATTTTATTTACGTTTTTTTAGTGATTCACTATTTTGCTGGCAGTTTGTTAGCAAACGTACATATTGTGTACTGCGGAAATGTCACCCAAACTTAATTCATTTATTTTTAGCCTCAGATTAGGTCTCAGTGAATAAGTTACTAATATAAAAATGCCTCATTATAACCAAAAAAATAAAAAATAATAATAATAGAACAAAAGCATTATTATACACCTGCAATTTGATTGGCAGCTGCTGTTATATAAAATGAAAAGATTTCTTTTTGTTTTTATGAATTATGCAGTGTAGAAAAGCATCACCTTTTCACTTGCTCTTGCATTGTGTGCTCTTTTATTCACTGTTCAAGTGCGGCAGACACGTATAAGAGCTCGATCACAGGTGGCTTTCACACAGATCTCGATTCCCCTGAACGCAGCGGGGTGCATGCTCAAAATCTGTATTTTATTACAAATCAAGCTTCTGATCGTTCTGAATCCGTGTCTCCTGATCCAGTCTCTCTGTGTGTCTGCTCCTCCCTGCACTTCATACTCTCACCGTATTTAACAGCTTGTTGCGGTGATTTGGTCCGTGATTACACAGTTCGGTTTTAATTAGCAATCGAGATGGTATCTGCGATAGGGTTATAAAGCAGATGCAACCATGGAATTTATAATTAATGAACAGAATCATGCACACTGACTTTTTTTTATTATTCCTTGAATTTGTAGCTCCTTGCTCTCATGTAAAGGAAGAGTTCGGATTTATGTCTAAATCAAATTTGAGGTGCATATAAGTACATTTTAGTAGATCTTAGAGATTATACATTTTCCTGGTCTGCACACTGCGGGGAAAAAATATTAAATTTGTACTTAATTCATTGTAACTTTAAAATGTGTTTTTGCAGAGTGTCAAATTTGGCCCCAATTGCTTACATTGTAGGTAATGTTCAATGTAAGGTTCAGGTTCTGGGTGACAAAAACTACATGGTAGTGTGCAGAGCAGGAAGATTTCGAATGTACCAAGACATACAGCAAATGTCCTTATACTGTATTTTATGTCCCCAGACTTGAAAAACCTGAAAAGTGGTGAAGCAAGTGGTGAAATAGCAAAACATCAAGGTGTAAAATGGAAAAACAAAGTGTTCTAGAAGTTATTAAAATGTCTGACTGAAAGTAAAAAAAAAAAAAAACATTTCAAGTTGCAAAAATTGTGTTGGAACGCAAAATGTCTCAACTATGCATAATAGAAAAGAGAACCTCGGGTTACATTCGGACGCTGACGGCCGAAAGCTTGTACGCGCAGCCATTATTTACCGAAAAATAGAAAAGACATGGGCCATTATAAGCTGTTTGCCTATTGTGTTTGTGAAATTGTGCTCGTGCAGTTGTGGAGGACTTTAATCAAACCCGTGGCCTCAGGCGCCGTGCGAGCAGCGATACATCACACTCATGGCATCAGAAATGCAAGGATACAGATCACTGGCTACTGAGATCATGTGATTTGAGAAAACCTTAACATTCCTGGATCATTACGGCGCAAGGTTATGCTTATCGAGGTTTGTTACATTGGAAGTAGTATTGTATTGAGTATTGTAGTAAATCTTTTAAAAGTCAGGATCAGGAACCAGAAAAGCAGACAAGAACAAGAATGCAAAGGAATTAAGGAATGTATTCTATGTTTAGTATTTGTTCTTTAAGGAGTTTATTCGGTGTGCACAAAGAGGGAAATAAAGAAAAGGAAGTGATTTGCAGTAACTGCATGATCATCAATAGTGTCCATTACTGTCTTGTTTGGGTAAGACTGGATCGGGGTGGAGGTCTGACACCACCCAGCTTCACTACAAAGAGCTTCCATTAAAAAAATAATAATAATTTTTAAAAATTCACATATTCACAGAATATCATGTTTGTTTCAGAGAGGAACCGTATGCAATTCATTATATTCATACTGATTTGGAATCGAAGGATTGTAATTGAAAGAAACAAGAAAAAAAATGTGCACACTAAATATGGTTGAGGGGAAAAAGTTTGCACCCCTCATGGGCTTTGAATGAGATATGAGGAAAAAATGGAATTGAACTAGAATGGTGACATTTTATATAGTTAACTTTATATCTAATGTATAATGCACTGTTGATAAAATAGAAAACATTATAGAATATCATCTGTAGCAGATGAGAATATACTGTACAGTGGGGTTATTCGTTAGCTGTCGTCATAAGGTTTTTTTGGTGTGAATTCACATCTTAGGGGAGTACAGTGTAACCTTGGATTACGAGCATAATTCGTTCCGGAAGTGGGCTCGTATTCCAAAACACTCGTAAATCAAATCAGATCTTCCCATAAGAAATTATTCAAATGTAAAATTATTCGTTCCACAACCCAAACAAATAAATACATAAAAATAAGTGTGTGTGTGTGTGTGTGTGTGTGTGTGTGTGTGTGTGTATGGAATTAGCTCCTTCCGTTGCCTCATCTTACACAGTAAAACTCCTCCCCCCAGTAAGTGCCTCCCCACACTTCGCTTTTTAAGTTTCACAACAAACAAACACACGATGGAAGCACTGTTTTAACGAGAAAAAAAAAAGAAATCTCTCTCTAATGTCACTCACGTGAGCGCATACTAACAGAATCACTGCTGTAAAGTAAAAAAACAAAACAAAACAAAAAAACAAATGAACCAGCACCTTACCTTTGAAAAGAAAGGTAAATGTTGATTATATCAGTCAGAGACAAGCACTAAGACCAAGCAGGGGAGATGATTATCCACAATTCCGCAGAGCAAGAGTGAGAAAAATCCTTGGCTCAGTTGTGATCACGTGATGCTCGGTGTCAAAATAAGAGGCCTATGCGTGATACATGATACTCGGCATTTGTAAACCAACACTTACTCGTTTTTTAAATCAAAATTTATTAAAAATCTTTGCTCGTCTTGCGGGACACTCATAAACCATGTTACTCGCAGTCCAAGGTTCCACTGTAAATATAAATCTGACGAGTCGCAGGGGTCAAATATATATACAGTATGCAGTACATTCCAGAGACCTGCAGATTAGGCTAAATGAGAACGCAAATTATTTTGGGAGTGTGTGAATGAGTGTGTGCGCCCTGTGATGTGTGTCCAGGGTGTACTCCACCTCATGCCCTAAGTCTCTTGGGATAGGCTCCAGGCCCCCGTGACCCTGAACACAGGATAAAGCGGTATAGACGATGAGAGTGTGAGTGAGTGAGTGAGTGACTTCACACCAGAAGTGCATGTAATTCCTTGTTGCACTGCATTTCAACCTACCTTACTGAAATGAAGCTACAGTTCACTTATCCACTTACGACATACCCAGCGATGTGGTTATAATTAGAGAAGAGGAGGAGGATGCTATTTTCTGGGAGGCTTTTCCATCCTTATAGTTTCTCCTCTTCACTTGCTGATCTCTCAGTCCAGAGCCATGCGGTCGAGGGTGCCTGATGTTTCAAAAGCAAATAAATAAAAAATAAATAAATTCTATAAAAACTACAGAGAAGAATCTACAAACGATGGAGTTACTCCTGGTCAAATTTAAAATTAATCCTGTCTGAATAGGGCTTGAAAAAATGAACTCGTGAGAAAAATATGATTCGTCTTCTAGATGAAGCATAAAAAAACCTACAAATGAGAGGATGCAAAACACGTTTAGAGAATTTTATTACTCAGATTACTTTTTGACACATTTGGTCATTTTGTGTCTGATGACAATGGAAAAAAAAAAAAAAAAACCCATCCGAGTAACCAAACACGGTAAACATAGTTGTGTTGACATAAATTACATTGCTTGGGGGTGTGAAAACTTTTGCATGTGAGTGTACAGTAATTTACATGCATGTACAAGTCAAAGTAATAAACTGGAGACCTGGTGTACAGTACTGTACTGTATGTGAATGCAATTAAGTGAAACAAAAATACAAATGGAATAAAATATGCATATTGCGTAATACATGACTATAGTAAGCCATACGCTGGTGATGGCTGGAGCTGGGTGATGTGTCTGAGTGTTATGTTAGTCTGCATGTCGGACAGAAAGAGGGAAAAAAAAGACTGTTTGACTGACAGCTCGCTCACACTGTAGACTGAACCCCGGCTCGCTTTTTATTCCATGCCTCTCTTTTTTCAGAGATTCTTGGCCCCTCTATGTTTGCTTTTATGTTGAGACTGGGTTTGTTTATTAGATTGTGAGGAGCCGGTGTTATTGCCAGGCCTGAGAGATGGAAGAGACACGAGGAGCTGGACATCTCGCAGTCAAGCAAAGATTTTTTTTTTTTTTAAATAATGTCCATTTGTAGGTAAATGGTTTATGTGCTCTTGTTGCCCCGCAGTTTTACATCCATCACTGATCATTTAATACATTTCAATTGAAGTGCGTTGAGCAGCTTCCAGAGGTTATTTCCCTTGTTAATATTAGCGTTAACTGCAACGTCCTCCTCCCGCCTTAAAGAAGAAGAAGAAAAAAGGGACTCTATTTCAGCTTGTATGCTGAATCATAATGGGTTACAGTTAGCCTCAGTGGTGTGGGATTTTCTTGTCCCTCAGTAATGATGAGTCATTTTCCAAAGCCTCTATGAATGCCAGGGGAAAGAAGAAGAAAAAAAAAGAGGGAGCGAGTGAGAGAGTGAGAGAGAGAGCTCTGCTGCAGACGGATGAACAGCCACTATTAAGCTTTAATTCTAAAACAAATTATGCAATTAGCCCGTCCATCAGGATGGAGGCCATGAGCGAGGTCGACGCAACCTTGATCTCGTCCCAAGCCGGAAACTGAAGGGAAGGTAGAGAGGGAAGGAATCATCTGTACAAAAAAACAAACTCACTCCCCAAACACACACACACACACACACACACACACACTATGCAAGAGCAACTCGTAGCTCTTTTTTGGTTGATGGGATTTCCTTTAATGTTTTTATGGCGGTATTCATGTCCTTAAACAAAGAGGCAATTTGTCTGTGCTTGAGAGATAATATTGTCAAGAGAGACGCGCAGTCCGTTTCAGCCGGTCTGCTTTTGAGACAGGGAGAGGTGACAGTTTCAAGGTGTACGTGAGAGCTCTTTTCACAATAAAGCCCAGACTGGATCAATTACTTAAAACAGCATCAAACATCAGTTTTCTTTTCTGCTCTGTGATGTCGTGCTGCTGCATTGTTTTAATATGACTCAATTTTGTGAAAGAGAACTAAACATGTCCTGAGTTACTGTTACTTCAAAAGAAGAAGTCGATTCTTTTTTTTTTTTTTTTTTTTTTTTAAGGTGTCGTATAATCCAGTTTTACAAGTTAACATGCTGTAGATCGTAGATGTCTCCAAAATGTGTCTCGTCATGTTCCAGATGAGATGCAACTCAGATCATTCATTTTGTCTTTTATTCTGTGTTTCTTTCTTCTGTAGCTTTAAATGCGAATAAGCTACTTCCCCACTAGCCATTCCACACCGTACCCTTTATGGATGTGCATTTTTGTAGCCAATCACAACCCAGGAAATGTGACTTTCCTGAAATTCTGCTTCTTATATTTTGTCTACTTATAGACACACACTTGAGAACCATGTTAATGCCAAGGAAAGCCCAAAAAAGCAAATTTTGCATGGGAGGTACACAGCAATTTGCCAACTATTACAAATTTTCTCAATTAAATTTAAAAGTGCTTTTTATCCATCTATAATTACATGAAACGGCGGCATGGTGGCTTAATGTTTAGCATTGTCGAATTTCACCTCCCGGTCCACACGTGTCTGTGTGCATAAAGTTTTCATGTTCTCCCTGTGCGTGTTGGGTTTCCTCCAGGTACTTCGGTTTTCTCCCACAGTCCAAACTGGCAAACTGGCATTCACAAATTGCACGTAGTGTGTGAATGAGCGTGTGAGTGTGATGAATTGGTACCGTGTCCAAGGTATACTCCAGCTCGTGCTCTACACTATGTTGCCGGGCTCCCCATGACACTGTTAAGACATTACAAAAACTATATAAAAAAACTTTTTATTATGAATTTTAAAGCACGATTTAGGGCATCTCATTTCATTATTATGAATAGAAATATGAAGCACATACACACACATTCATCATGAAAGATCTATTGTAAAACAGAATAAAATTCATGTTTGCTTCAGCATTGGAAACAATATTGTTTTAGGCTAACTAATTATACACTATAACATATATAATTATAACTAATTTTATAATTCTTCATTGTACTTGGTCTGGCTTTTAGATAAAGTTCTTTCATGCTCCATCTGGCGGATATTCAGTGAAGCACAACACATTTATTTAAATTCCTGAATGTTGCTTGTGGGATTTCGCGGCATGGCGCGTGACATATTGTGGCCACATCTGTATATAGGATAAAGTGGTATAGATGATGAGTGAGTGAGTTACATGTAACGTGGGATATTCACACAGCCAATTATTTCCTTTTCACAGTTACAATAAAGCTATTTTTTTCCGTTTTTTTTTTTATTTTATTTTTTTACATTATTAAGCCTGTTTGTCATGTTATGGAGAAACAGCAACTCATACAATCCTGTGATTTCATGTAATATAAGAGTTCTTTCAAAAATGCTAAACAGATTTACAGTATGTCCTGTCAGTATATTTCACTATATCAATATTTGAGAGCAAATTACATAGAAAGAAAGTGTTTATGCGGTACGAGACTGTGCGGAAGTTGTGACTGTAGAAATGATTTCATATTAGAACGACTGCATTAATACTGCATAAACCTGTGATTTGGCTCGTAGTCAGAGATACTGTCTGAACTGCTGTTATAGAAAATGAATCATATCTTCTGAACATGTACTGTATGTGCATGAGGCAAAATCTCAAGGCATGAGCTCAGTTTATTAAGAGAGAAACAGTTAACACAGTCGTCCATAGTTGGAGTGAACTCAGAAGTGAGAACAAGAATAATCCATGAATCAGAAGTAAAAACACAAGCAGCCAATGAATAAAGATAAAACCAAATCACGGCAGTGTAAATCAAAAGCAGATGGAAATCAAAAGCAAACTACAAAGAGAGGCCGTCGAATTTGCCAATTCAACAGCGCTGTGGTATAAAATTAAATAACCCTTCATTGTTAGCAAGAGGCAGAATCGAGGTTTACTTTATTTGAAAGACTGAACTGAACAGAGATAATGACTCTCCTCTCATATTCCCTCATTTGTCTTTTTAATTCCTTAACAAGTTTACTCCCTGAGGCAAACACTAGTCATTTATCTTCCTGCTAAAGGCCCAATTAAGACTTCCCCATTCGCTTTCACACTGCAAGTCCATTGTCTAGTGCAAACATTACATTGAGATGGGGAATCATTTACTGTTTCTATGTCTACTCTTCTGTAAAGCCGTCTTCTGTCTTGACAGGACGTGAAAAGATGACATGTGATAGATGTGCCTCAAAATATAGCTCGTGTGAAATTCTCCAGACCTGAGAAAACGTGTGTGCTTATCATCCGGTATCATCATAAATCCCTACCACTTCATCTACACACATATCAGCCGTGCATGATGCTTAGGACCGCCGTCTTCTTCTGTTTGACGTTTTTTTCAGCAAACAGTGTTGAAATGTGTCTGATAGTTTGAACACTGCGTCTCCAATCACCGAGTCATTTAAAATTTTACTGCACTTTGTGATTTAATAGATGATGAAATTTAATTGATCGATTCAATATGGAATCACACTGAGACCCTAAAGGGACATGGGTGGGAAAAAAAATAAACGGTGGAGGGAAAGCAAGGCAAAAAAATAGGCTAACAGGATATGGGTGGAAAAAAAAAAGAAAGCTAGGAAAATAAACTTTTTTTTTTTGTTCGCGAAAACTTGCAAACATTTCATGAGATCTCGCAGACGTTCGCGAGATCTCGCAAAACTTGACTCGCCAGCATTGCCGATTTAATCCAGGAGGTGGCAGCAATGCTCTAAAAGCGTGATCCTTGCCCGCGCAAAACTTATCCAGTCCAGTGAGTGTCAGTAATGTGTGTGTGTCGGGGGGGCGGGGACAATACTCGGTATAGAGTTACACGTGCGTTGTTAAACAGGCATGGAGAGAAGTACTGCTGCTTAGAATTCTAAATAGCTGAGTACTTTTTACTTTCAGCTTGGCCTAAAATATAAAGAAATTCAGTTTGTACTCTGAGCTTGCCCTTTCCGTATTTTGGCCCCGGAAGTATGAGTCACTCGGTCTCAATTTATTTGCCTATATATGTCCATTTTTTTTCTTCTCCAATTTTTTTTTTTTATTATTAAATGGATTAAAACTGATGGGTTTCTTGATATACACCACATCATTTGAAGAAAATACAAACCACTTCAGTCTATTCTCCCAAATGCGCTCAGTTTATTAGAGTATCGCTGCTTCTTCTTGCTTTAGTGTGGATGATGCAATACCGCGACCTACTGGACTGGAGTGTAAAATAGACGTTTGGGAAGAAAAACAAATTTTTGTCCTTTTGTGTGAGATCTTATATTTAATTAATCAACAACACAAACCACACTGCATTTCAGTGCTCATTGGGTACTTTCAATAAAATCATAGTAATAAGAATTCAAATATAGCTCATTTAGACAAATCCGACAGTAAACGTTAGCGGTAGTGAATCAAATCGAATTGAAAATCGCAATGACAAAATCTTAAAATCACATCTCCACCCCACCTGTGACTCAGATCTTTTTCACACAATTCTTCACACAGTCACATTTCAGATCCTATAACATGTAATAATACACAATTCACAGTATTATTATTATTATTATTATTATTATTATTATTTTGGTAATGCTTATATCGAAAATGCTCTATGTTTAAATCTTTTTGATCGTTAAGATAAAACATACCATTTAAGCTTTTAGGAATTAGGTATTTAGATATATTTTAGGTACAGTATGATGTTATGGAATAAATGTTTTTAGTGTTTTATTTGTATAGTACTTCAAACTTGTGCAGCTTTACTGTTAATTTATCAAACTGAACATAAATTAATGTTTATATATACAGTATATTATTTGTGGGACCATTTACCCCAAGGAATATATTACTTATAAAAAATTTAAAAAAAGAAAAAAAATGTATGTTGAATAGCAATTAAATTCATATAAAAATCATTTTCAAATCATAGCATTAGCGACGAGTTATGGCACATGTATATGTCATCAGTTTAAATTACTCGTCACTTCTGACTTGTCAAACTATATATTATTAGAAGAGAATAATCCTAAATAGATCCATGAATTCCAAACTATTTGGATGAGCCAGTCAATCACGCCGAACATACCATAAAAGGCAGAAGTGTGTTCTAATAGTAGCGGACACGCTGCAGTGGCTGAGCTGCATTACTGGCAGCTGTATCTCACCACCGCGCTTAGTAATTTATGACTGATTTTCCTTCCGTGTTACAGAAACATTTATACAATTTGGTGGGAATTTCTCGTACAGGTCAACATATGAATATTTTTATAGACAAATGTACGTCATGATTAGCAAATCTAAAGTCATATAATACGGCCAGTCTTTTTCTCCTCTTTGTCCTCCGTTTAAATAACTTGGTTGTGTTGGGTTTAAAGCTTTAAATGTCGCAGACGCATCATAATGTACTGTTAACTCAAGAACCAAATATTTTCTCAATATTTTTTTTCCTATGCCTGCGTTGGTTTTCCCCAGATTTAGACTTTGGTTTGCTCTCACTCCTTACCCCCTCGCCTTCCCTCCGACTCATGATGATCTCGTGTTAACACACCTGGTGTTATGCATGTAATTACACTTTTTTCTACACAACATCATGGCAGCTTCCCGATGCAGCATAAGAATGATTTTCATTTTTTTTCAAGTATGAACGGATGCTTTTGGGACACCCTGCACAGTAGTTTAAATAATTACGTGAAACAGAACATGCTGAAGAACCTCATAATTTGATAATTACTTGGGTTACCGGGGTGTTAACCCATAGTGTTATCCTCACCAACTTTTACTGCAATGTCACGTTTTACCTATTAAGTAGAAAAGTCAATTGGACTTTAGCCTCAAATCACACACTCTGCACTTAAGGAGCTTCCAAGGTAATGGTTTCTATAAATAACACCACTTGAAGAACAGAGAATTAGTCTTATCCTGCTTTTCCAACAAGCCAAACACGGGTTCTGCCACAGTCTCGGTGCAAAGGTTCGTCTGAAAGCATTGAAGCCAGCCCAGCTGGAGTAATGAACAGGATGTTATCTATCCCAAGCAGAGAGGTAAATGCCAGTCTTATCTGCAAAGCTTTACCCATATGTTCAAATCCGTGGCACAAGGACAGGGGGAAAAAAAAAATCGCCCTGCCTTCCACTGCTATCTCAACACAAACACGGCACACACCAAAATGGAGCCAGGCAGCAGAGCGAGCTCCACACCAGCCTCTGCTTTCAGGCTCCAAAGCTCACATGAGTATTTACCAGAGCTTAATGACTGGGCCCTGCTAACTTTCCACCCGCTGCCAAGCAAGGGATATTTTCCAGCTCAAGCACTTGACTTGGTGTGTGTAGCATTGCGGCTTAACGCACTTTTGATTTTTGAAAAAGCTTTCCGGACTGCTTTTATGTCGCTACCGAGAAGATTAAAGGTCAACTTTTGCAGTTATACATTTCAGAATTCCAACATGGACAGAATAATCTCATGTAGAGATTATGTCAAAATTCATAACGCTCCCAAGGGTACCGGGTTTGACACCCAAAGCTCAGGTTACTTTCTCGTGTTCGTGCAGGCTTCCTTCAGGCTTCCTGGTTCTTTTTACCTACTGCAACGAAACACGCCATTGGGTGGACTAGCAAAGCTAAATTGTCTACTGTATGTTGAGCTAGACGATGTCCTGCAGTTGACTGGTGTCTTTTCCGTGGTTTCCCACCTTATTCCCAGTGCTCCTTGGATCCAGGGTAAATGAACATTATTTCATGACTGCAGGTTTGGAGGAAGTTCCATTAACCAGCTGTGATTAGCTACGTTTCAATGGGTTTCCACTTGCCGTTTAACTTGTGGTGTTAAACTGGAAGTGAAAGGTTCATGAACCTACCAAGAACCTACCAATTCTGATAGACACGGCAAAATTCTTGTATTATCAACTGTTTAAAAAAATTGCTGATATGCACTATAAACTATTGCATGTTTACTATAAAATAAAGATTCTAATTTTTAAATAATAGTTATAAAATAAGCTGTGAAAACGTATTTGCCCCTTCCAGATTTTTATTTATTTTTTATTTTTTTGCCTATACAATGATCTGAAACACAGTAGCAGGTCCAACTCTGAATGGTTAACAAAAAAAAATCAAGGTTTTGGAGTGGACTAGACCATCTAGTCGCAACTTAAATCTGATTGAGATGACCCTAAATATGCTTGAACCCCTCCATTGTGGCAGAATTACATCAATTCTGCAAAGAAGAGTGAGCCATAATTCCTCCACAGCGATGTGAAAGACTGATTGCCAGTTATCACAAACGCTTTATTGCAGTTTTTAGGTTTAGGGGCAGTTTTTTTTTTTTCACATAGCTCCAGGCAGGTTTGGACAGCTTTTTTCCTTTAATAAATACTAATAATAAATGTTAGCTTGGTGTAGTAATACTGGAAACCATAAGACTCCGGTTTTCCAAATTGGCTGCACAATCAGCTACATTATGAGGTTTTTTTTTCTTTTTCTTTTTTTTTTTTCTTCATATTTTTAGTTTTTAGCAAATGAACCAGTGCTATAAGCCACAACAGAAAGTTAGCATGACTCCTGAAAAAAAGTTAAGTTGAAGAAAAAATATTGGACATTTGAGATGAATCCATCATTCATTGCATTGTAGGAAATACGGGGGATGGAGTGTACTTTGCATCTTTTCTGACTTCAACTTCGGAGCAATCCCAGTGAATGACAGCGATATTTTGTGGGTTGTTCGTAGGGCTACATGTGCCATGTGCACCGTCAATATTTGAGACAGTGCTCCAACCTCATGTTATACAGTTCCGACTGAAGACACAGGCTGTTAACGAAACCTGGTAATTCGATTGCGATAAAGGTGTTCAGAAGAACGTTTGATGGTTGAGCGAACATTCAGAATCATATTCATGCTCATAACGATGGGGCTGGAAAATCGCGAACACCGAACCTGCTCATGGCTTTGTTCTACCGTCATAGTCGCCATCGATGCATATATCAATTATGTAAAAAGGGCCTCATTTCTAAAGCAGCTCTCGTAGCCGTTAAAAACAAAAGCAGCCGTTACTGGAAAGGATTATGGTGCTGGTCTGTGTCGAGGTCTTTGTACTCCAATATGTTAACCCGGGCCTGTTCTTTTGTTCCACGTTATTGGACCGTTAGCTTAATGTCTGCACTTAATGTCTTTTCCTTTGCTGTTACAACTATTACATACGGATGCAGATTACAAGTACCTGTCTTTTCGTACTTATCGATGCTCATACTGAATAACTCACCTGGTATTGCGCTATCAGGGACGGTACTGGACATGTGTAGGTTTAAATAGTGACCATGGAAACTGCACACGAGCACGTTCATGCTCTTAGATTCATTTTTTTTTTTTAGCTTGGGAAGAAAAAGAGCAGATTTTATTTCACTTTGTAAAAGCAATTCTGCGCAGCTCTCCAGCACGTAAAGTGTGTTTTATTGTCTTTATTGCATCCGAATCCCTCGTTGTCAGCAGCTGACAGTGGTTGATAGTCGCGAGCATACTAGGTAAGAGCTTTTTCATTCGCTCACTTAGTGTTGCTATTTGTTCTTCAGTGAACTTCTTGAATATTTATGGGTAACATATTTCATCAGGTCGGTCGTATTATATAAAGGACAGCAATTCCGCATCCCAACTACCTCAGACATTTCACATTCCCGCCATTTTTTGTGTGTCATCTGTTCAGTAGCACAGTAAAGTACAGTACCAGTAAAAGGTTTGGATTTATTTTCTACATTCTAGAACTGTACTGTATTTTATTTTTTATTTTTTTCCAAAATTATGGAATTAGGTAATTATGTAACAACAGCAACAGTCAGAAGGTCCGCTGTTCTGGACCAGTTCCTTCAAGAACAGTATTGTGTCGAGTGCATTTGTAAAACCCATCAAGCACCGTGATGAAACTGTCTCTCATGAAGACCTTCCCAGGAAAGCGAGACCAAAACCTACTGTAGTAAAGTTCATTCAGAAATCACCAATTAACAACCAGCATCTCAGATTAGAGTCGTCATGAAGCTTTACAGAGCAGAAGGAGCAGAAACATCTCAATATCAACTGTTCAGAGGAGATTATTGTGTATTTTGATTAATATGAATGCCTTCAACATTGTTTTATCATAACTTAAGGCATGAAGCGGTGAGAAACAGGGGCAGATGATCAGGCCGGTGGTTGGTATCCTGGTGATGCTGAATGCTGAGTGGTTGGAACAGACGAGAGGGGGAATGAGGTTGCTGCTCAGGTTTTTACATAAACCAGCAGTTTTTTTTTTAATCATTTTAATTGACCTCATTTAATTTAATCTAATTTGAAGAAATGTGGGTGGATCAAGACTTTTGCGCAGCACTGCACATCTGCATACAGGAATAAACACTGTTCAATAAAGTCTTATCGGTGTTAACTTTGCGCAAATACTGAAGCCCGCAGAAAGTGTTTTGATTGTTTTTTATATATTTGCATGACAAAAATGAAAGATTGTGATTTGAGGATACTTTTAGGAATTAGGATAAATTCACTTTTCCTTTTCGGTATTTTATTATATTTGTGCAGCAATTATATCAACAGAGGTCTTTTTTCGGTGGAGTTTCTAAGATGTTTTTTTTTTTCTCTTTTTTCCTCGATTTTAATTCTTTGTTTACTTGAATTTGATCACTGATTTGTTGGAAAGCCCAGCTGTTACATCCACTTGTGCATCCTCTGTCTCCAAAAAACACGAACAGGTGATGTGTTTCCGCAGGCTTGTTTTCCATTCTGCCCAGATGGAGAAAGAAAGCAAAGGAGGGAGGAGGACAGACAGGCAGGCAGAATAGCATGTCAGAAGTTTGTTACCATTCATGCAAATAAATATTTCCCCCCTCTCTCTCTCTCTCTCTCTCTCTGTGGTTGGACTAATTAGTGATATTATGTAACGGGGATTCCGCCATTGTGGTGCTACTGATACTTTATGTAAGAATAAATGTTTTGCACACACCAACTTTTGAATGTATTTTACATGAAATCTCTTGAATCCGGGTGGCTTAGTAGATAGTCCTGTTGCCTCACACCTCTGGGGTGGTTTGAGGTTTGAATCTCAGCTCTGTGATTGGTGGGTTTACGTCTGGTACCAAAGACGTGATCAATAGGTTGATTGGTGTTTTGCGATTGCCTGTCTTGAACGGTTGGGTGTGTGAATGAGTGCGTGAGTGTGTTCGAGCTTGTGCCGTCCCCCCATTGTTGACACCCCATCCAGAGTGTACCCCACCCTGTGCCCTGAGTCCCCTGCATCCGCGCTATAGGTAGATGGATGGCTGGATTAGTCGCACACAACATTCACAATATTCAGACCTGTTACTGAACACTTGCTTTTGATTGATTTTTCCACATATTTGTCAAATCAACAAATCATCTGAATCTCCTGGACATCACATGAACAAGAATAGTATGTTTGTTTTTTTCTTCTCCTTTTTTGTAATGAACTTAGCAAAAACATAACAAAGAAATACAAAAAGAAAATGATTACTTTTCTAATGATATATAAGTGTATAATATACTGTACTGTGTGTGTATATATATATATATATATATATATATATATATATATATATATATATATAAACATTTTATGTAGACACACACACAAAATAAAACGACACTTTTCTTTTGTTAAAAGTAAAAAGCAAGTGCGTTACATAGTATTTATAAAACTTAAAAAGAAAAAGTCGAACAAAAATGCTGTAGATAAAGGAGACCATACTGTATAAATAAAATATACAGAAAGACACTGGACATAAAAGTGCTAGAAAGAAAGAAAGAAAGAAAGAAAGAAAGAGAGAGAGAGAGAGAGAGAGCGAGAGAGAAAGAAAGAAAGAAAGAAAGAAAAAGATTTGTGAATGATTTACATGATTTCTTGGATTCAGAGTTGAAAATCATTAATAATAATAATAATAATAAAGTTATATTTTTGAGAGCTTTGTGCTTGTTTATTCTGTATGATCCCTGCGTCCCTTCTGATCCTGCCATTAAAACACTAACATAAGTGCGTAAATAATGACTTCATGCCAATTATCTCTATGCAGAGGCAGTTAATATTTGCTCTCTCTCTCTCAGTGTGTGACTGTTACCTCTGATAAACGGTGTGTTTGCTCAGCGCCATTGCCATCTCTCCCTCTCTCTCTCTCTCTCTCTCGCTCTCTTCAAACAGCTGGAACTCTGCCACTAACACTCACCACTCAGACAATTTGTGTCCTTCTACCTGATCTTCTCCACTAACAAGCATATGCTTTACCAGCATGGAGGAGCTGAAGGGAACCCGAGAAAGCTATGACACGACGCTAACGATTATTTCCAGAACGATCCTGAATCCCATTAGACCCCGAATGCAACCGTTTAACCGTGTTGGGCCGAGCGTCACGCCATTGGACGCTCTTCCATGAATTAAAAATGTTAAAAATACTGATCTCTCAAGTAGTCACAAGGGATATTTAAAAAATAAATAATGAACAAATACAACGTCTATTTTTGCAATGTAAAAAAAAATATATGTAGGTCTTTTTTTTTCCTTTTTTTAAATTTTTTTTTTTATCTCTTTCATGAAGAGACACTGCGCACAGGGCCGTCCAAACATGCGGTTAAAACAGGCTTATCTGCACGGAGGTTAATGAGGAGCAGCATGGTGTCGGGAGTTCGACACAGCGAGGGCCTCGTCTGGTTTATCACTCGGCGGAGAAGCCATGGGCATCGCCTGGCATGCTGGGAAACACTGATAGCATGTCTGTTTCTCAAGCACCGTCTTCAGTTGGCTTAATTACTTTTTTTTTTCTTTTTTTTTCTGCAGCCCCAAACAACCCTTGTTGATGGCGAGTCTTTGTGTATGTGTGATGATAGTGATGATAGGAATGTGATCCGGTTCAGGTACAGCATGATTTATGTGTGTGGTATTAATCTTGACCAGGACCAATACCTAGACTTTTCAGGATCATTCTTTATATATTCTCTGTTGGTATTCATATACTGCAATATCTCTTTTACATACAAGCGCCGTTCGGACCGGACTTTTGATTGTGCAGAATAACAGAACGCAGTCATGAGAGTAAGCTACACTGATGCACTTACAGTATCCCAGAGCTTCACTAGTGCTTGGATACCATCAAGGTAGGACGTTTTCTCAGGACGTGGGAGCCATGATCGGACCACCTGCTTCACGTCTGAAACGCCGGCCCCCCAGGAACTCCTATAATGGAGCGAGGTCAGAACCGTATGGGGGATGTGTGGTAATAGCTCTCAAGTTCCTGTAATGTGCAAGTGGTGTTGCAAAATGTGCGTATGGTTCCGACAGACAGATGCGCCTCTTTCGCAACCCACCGATTTTCAAGGATCTGGTGTTCCACTCACTGAATATTCATCCAGCAAAGTACTGCTTTCTTTAAGACGTTGGCACCATTCAAATGGTTTACCGCGGCTAAGAGTCTCATCACCGTACTGTGCTTGAAGTCTTCTGTAAATGTCCAACTTCTTCATGCCGTCTTTCACGAAAACCGTTTCACAAGCGCCGGTTTGATTTGAGCACATCTGGACCTGCTTCCACTTTAGAACCCATTTGACACTTGAGGAAACCAGAGCCTTTAGCAGGAACTAAGGAACCTCAGTCATGTCTCCTTGATGAATTTTGCAGAAAGTCAGGGAAAGTTTTCAGCCACAAGAAAACCTTTTTATTTTATTTTATTTTTTTAATCAGTAAACCAGAAACTTTAGCACAAGCTCATGAACTTCAGTAGAGTTTCTATGACATTAGCATTTTTTTTAGAGCACCAGACAAAAAAAAAAAAAAAAAGGTTTCCTCACAGCCACTCCAGGGATGATTTCAATGGAGGAAGTTTTCTTTCCAGGACCTTACTTGATTTTTGGTCCCAGCTCTTGATTACTTTTTGTTTGGTTTCTTTCTCCTCAAGACCAGATGTTTGTAGCTTATAAGCAGTACTTTCACATCACAAACTGCAAAGCGAAACATTTCCACTAAACATGTGGTTTTTAAGAGCTTCAACAGAAATTCAATGGAAGCAAAGACTGGATAATCTGGTATTCAAACCAATTCAGGAACTTTTTCCCTGAACGTAATAAGCGTAGTCGTGTTCACACTCCAGGACCATATTCCGAAATTCAAAGTATTTGGGATTACCTTCAAGAACAAGAAAGAGAACATTAATAACTACAAACCTCCTGTTACTATCCATAACTGCAACACCACTTCATCAAACCACTTTATCACTGGTTATCCCCCCCCCCCCCCAAAAAAAAAAATCTCCATCTCTCTAGGAACGTCTGTAGACCAACTAGGGACAATGGAGGCCAACGGTTCCAAGTCCCAAATCCATGGCATTGTATTTATTCCCATCTTTATGAGGCCCTCCGGTCAACATTCCCACCTTACGGGCAATTTGGGAACGCCATTTAGCCTAATTTGCATGTCTTTGGACTGTGGGAGGAAACCCTCCAAACACAGGGAGAACATGCAAAGTCCATCCATGCACACAGACCGCGTGGTGGGAATCGAACCCGCACCCTGGATGACCGGCATGTCTTTGGACCCGCATCCTCATTTACTTACTTAACGAATTAATTATTCACCAAACAGTAGATTGGTTTAAAAACTGATGTTAATTATTTCCCCCCTCAAACTGCCCAGTCCATATTGAGGTCCCTGATACTCTTAAGCATTTTTCCAGTTCTACTCAAAAAATCTAATTTGACTTGTGCAGTGGTCAGACTCCTGACACTCGAAGGCTAATTGAAGTTTTCACCTGAGTCTGAAGTCTGAACCGCTGACTCCGAGACCTGGGTCGGCCTTTCCTTTCGTGCCATGACAGCGTCAGATGGAGTATGCTCCAAACACTGCATCATGTGTGTGTGTGTGTGTGTGTGTGTGTGTGTGTGTGTGTGTGTGTGTGTGTGTGTGTGTGTGTGTGTGTGTGTGTGTGTGTCCGTTTTTTTTTTTTTTTTTCACGGCTGCTACTGCGGTCTACTACAGAGAGCGGCAAAGTGAAACCAAATGCTAATTGAAGGGCTTGAAGGGGCCATAACCTTAGACACACACACACACACACACACACACACACACACACACATACACACACACCTTCACTACACAAGCTCCACCAGGTCTGCTCCCCTGGGATGTGTGAAATTGTTTTGCATCCTAGAGATGCCTCCTGTCCACACGCACACACACATACACACACCTCCATTTACACACTCACAGCCTGTGTGTGTCATGGACCTGCCCTGCAGACACGGCTATCTCACCTCCGAGACTCGTCATCCTGTACGCACACAGCAGGGCGCTAATATTGTCCCTCTTTTTTTTTTTTTTTTTTTCTAATTTAATTAAGCACAGTTATCGCTTCAGAGGAACATAATTTCAAAGGAGGGTGAGAGCACAATGGTAGTGAGAATATCAATTTCACTTCAAGCCAGGCCATGGAATGTGTGAAAATCTATTGCTTTGGATCACATTCCTCATGCTAATCGTGTGGTCTACTGGAGAAATGGCTTGTTCTTTCTGATTAATGAGCTCTGCCAGGCTACGGTCTAGATTTAGTTCATCAGGTATAAAACTGTATACCAGGGTGAGTCAAGAATGATCCGCACTTTGGCTGTAAAATTCAAGAATCATTTTTTCAGCATCATCTTCTTGCTTTTCAACACAATTGGTCCAACAAGCTTTTGTATTCCTTCATTAAAAGTGTTTCTTCATCAGAAGTCAACCTTCGTCCTTGTAGGGCTCCTTTCAGGGGATCAAACGTGTGAAAGTCCGATGGAGTGAGATCAGGGCCCGTATTCACGAAGATTTTTAGAATTCTCTCAGAGAGCTCCTATCTTAGCTTAAAAAGTCCTAGCTGGGAGTCCTAGACTAAAAGTGATTTAGGGAACTTTTTAGAGCAACTCTGAGTAAGGAAAGTTGAAAAACGTTTATCTTAGTGTGGGGGTGTGGTCAACCCCATTGCTAGGGATGATGCAGCAATTCAAGGACTGTGATTGGTTAAAAAAAAAAAATCACCTCTGACCTCAGCAAAAAAGACAGAATACATGATAATTACGGTGGCCGTGAAGTGCAAAACAACTTAACAAAACTTAAAAAAAAACAAAATAACATTCAAAGGCAAAATAACAAATTAAAAACCAAATGAACAAATCCGAAAACAAAATAACAAATTCAAAACCAAATTAACAAATCCGAAAACAAAATAAAAACAAAACAACAGATCCGAAAACAAAATAACAAAACCCGAAACTAATTGTTAATTTGGTTTTTAATTTGTTATTTTGTTTTCGGATTTGTTGTTTTGTTTTTGTTATTTTGTTTTGGGTTTTGTTCATTTGTATTGCACTTCTCGGTCAGTCAGATACGAACCGGAAAAAAGGTAGGTATAGTTTGCGAATTAAATAATTAAAACATAAAAATTTTTCATTAGAAAGCAAGGAAATGGAATTTATTCAACGTTACTTTGAGGACGGACATTTGTATGCCGTGATTTTGGATATGCTGATGACATATCACGGTATAAAGATTAGTTTGCGAACTGCTGTGTCTCTTTTAAAAGAAAAAAAAATTCCACAAGAACTGCAAAAATTTGGCATAATTCCATATTTGAAACCACAATAAGGACAGTACATGTTTGCACATTCATACACACACGAATCTACCGCCGCTACAGTACGTCCTGTATATCTTGAGTGACAGATGTCTCGTCCAATCAGCGGCAAGTATTTCATTCGCAAACTATCCCTACCTTTTCCGGTTCGTTTCTGAACGGCCGAGAGGTGCAAACCAAATTAACAAAACTGAAAACTAAATAACAAATTCAAAACCAAATTAACAAAACCGAAAACAAAATAACAAATTCAAAATCAAAATAGCAAAACCGAAAACTAAATAACAAATTCAAAACCAAATTAACAAAACCGAAAACAAAATAACAAATTCAAAATCAAAATAGCAAAACCGAAAACAAAATAACAAATTCAAAATCAAAATAGCAAAACCGAAAACAAAATAACAAATTCAAAATCAAAATAGCAAAACCGAAAAAACAAAATAACAAATTCAAAATCAAAATAGCAAAACCGAAAACAAAATAACAAATTCAAAATCAAAATAGCAAAACCGAAAACAAATTAACAAAACGCAAAACAAAATAACAAATTAGTTTTGGGTTTTGTTATTTTGTTTTGGGTTTTGTTATTTTGTTTTTGAATGTTTTATTTTGTTTTGGGTTTTGTTATTTTGTTTTTGAATTTGTTATTTTGTTTTTGAATGTTTTATTTTGTTTTGGGTTTTGTTATTGTGGTTTTTAATTTGTTATTTTGTTTTCATTTTGTTAAGTTGTTTTGCACTTCTCGGCCACCATAGATAATAGAACAAACAGTGAAATCATCATTTTTGTATGTGAAGAAATTGTATAATCATGTCTACAGGCTACTTTATGCAAAGTTTCTAGGCTAAATGTCTTAAAGATCATTAAACACCCAAATGTTGAAAATCTGTCAACTTTTGAAGCAACCAATCTCCACACAGTAGTTACTATATTTAAGTTCTCACATTTATTTACCGTACTGATTTTATTACTTGTAATCCATTTTAGATTGATGGGAGCAAAATGTCTCAGCTTTTACAAGTTACATGATGGCAGGACAGTATAATTAATTTGCACTTTTAGATGGTCTGTAGCCAACAATCCAAGAGAAACGGAAGGAAGTAAAACAACAAGAAAACCAAATTGGACAGAAGATCAGTGTTTACTTTTAGCTTTATTTTTAGTGTTTGGAGAATATTTTTTCCTTACGCCATTTTGTCCTCTGCTATAGAAACACTTAAGCCTCTTAAAAGTCCTCCTCTCTACTCTTAACTAATTTTACCTTAGGAGCTGTTTTTAGGGCTAAGATGTTTTGTGAATAATTTTTATCTTTACTAAGATTTAATCCTAAATTTAAGGGAAAATTCTAAGAAAATGCCCTAATTCTAAGATTTTTCTTAGAATTTCGTCACTCTGGAGCTTAAGAAGCTTTGTGAAATCGGGCCCAGGACTATAGGTACTATAGGATGCATTAAGAACTCAAAACGAAGTGTCGTCAGCGTAGGCAGAAGTGCGAGGACGTGCATCGTCGACGCTCTCAGATATCAGTCCTCTGCGTTTAATCCGGAGTTTAGGCTTCAGCTGTTCAATAAGCGTCTCACTGTAACGAGCACCGTTGATTGTTGAACCTTTTTCCTGATAATGTTTCAATACTGGCCCTTGAGAATCCCAGAAAACTGTAAGCATTGATGGATTTCCCAGCTGATGGTTGACTTTTGCACTTTTTCTCAGGCTCATGGTGATGAATCCATGTCTCGGTGAATTATAAGCCTCCTGGACGTCCTGATGTTTGAGTATATTCACACTGTCTTGCGGCTCCGTTGTGTTCTGTAGACTTTTATAGGAGCTGGTCCAAGTGCACTCGGCCCCTCGGTCCCCGATCTCTCCAGCCTGGCAGAGATGGAGATAAATTGCCTCGTCCTCCTGCCACACTAAGTAATACGGCCGGTGATGAATCTCTGCTTTCGGTGACACCAAAATTGGAATCATTGGGTTCAGGAGGCAAAAGTAAGAACACCCCACATGCCCCGTCCTCACCGATGTTAAAAACGCCACACCTCAAGGCCACGCTGGGTATTTCCCCCTTTTAGCCTGGCGCTCAGATTAATGAGGGTGAATGTGATGGGGAATAAGGGTCTTGTTAAGACACGGCCCTGCTGCGTTCATCGCAAGAAACCTTGGCCTCTGGAATAAGAGAGTGGAAGACAAAACTGCAAGCTCCTTGGTTCTCAAGCTGTGTCAACATTCACGGAAACTATTGTAGAGGATCTAAAGTAGAAATTATTACCAGTTTTAGTCTTTATAGACAGAAGTACATGAGGTGAAAGTGTAGCACTGGCAACGTGCGAAGCCTCTGGACACTGCTTGATTTATTAAATTTAATGAGTTTTTTTTTTTTTTTCCATTACACAGCATGAATTACACACCATTTCTGTCAAATTAGACGGTCCCGTCTCCCCTCAAGCAAGGAATGAGAACTGGGTCACTGGTGTGATGAAAACTGTATGGCAGTCTAGGAAAACCTGTTAGATGTCGCTGCTGTTCAGGTCAGAATTGTGTAAAATAACATTTCATTTCCTGAGTATTTCAGCAGAACGGCATGCAAATGATTGGATTTACTTTTTAAAGAAAAAAATTTATTCGCCCTGAAACACTGTAAATGTTCATGCAGCAATAGTTGTGATGTTATTATGTGCGGTATCTTAATTATTCAGCTGATGATTTCTGCTGCGCTGATCTCACATTGCATGATGTAAACAAATGTTCATCTGTGGCCAAAAGTTGTGAGAATTACACAAATATCAATTTTTCACAAATAAGGCTGGAGCTTCATTTTTTTTTTCTTTTTTTTTTCACTATTCATATCTTTTTTTCAGACGTTACTATGATATAATTACACGCATTTCCTAAGCGATTGACATATTTCATAAGGATTTTACTGACAATTACATTAGGTTCATGCAAAGAGTCATAACGTAATATTTGCATTGTTGAACCTTCTTTATACGATTTCTGCGGTTCACCCTGGCATGCTGTCAATCAACATCTGGGCCACATCCTGACTGATGGCACAGCCCATTCTTGCCTAATCAGTGCTTGAAGTTTTTGTTTGTCCACTTGCCTCTAGAGGAGGGACCACACGGTCTCAATGGGATTAAGCATGGCCATGGACAAGCAAACAAAGAAAATTGTTATGTTTTGTGAGTTATCACTTTTGCCGTATGGCGAGGTGCTCCATCATGCTGGAAAAAGCGTTCTTCATCACCAAACTGTTCTTGGATGGTTGGGAGAAGTTGCTCTCAGAGGATGCTTTTTTGTACCATTCGTTATTCATGACTGTGTTCTTCCTTAAAATTGCGAGTAAGCCCACTCCCTTGGCTGGGACGCGACCTCACACATGCATGGTCTCTGGATGCTTTACTGTTGGCATGGCATAGGACAGATGGTGGCACCAAAACGTCCTTCAGGAAGCCTGGAGAACTATTCATTTCAATTGAAAGAAAGTCTGGCTTTTTGGAAGTGAATTACGATGCAATCAGGGGTGGCTCAAGACTCTTGTACAGTGGAGATTTTACTACAATTTCTTTAAGTGTCATATTAGCAAGAAAACCAAAGAGGACCTACTGAAGTCCTGAAAAAAATATACTGTATATATAATATGGAGCAGTTACATAACATGCCTGGCTAGTTAGCAAACTAAGGTGACAGTCACATCTATGTTGATGTGTTGATGGCAATATAACTGTGAAAAGCTAAAGCTGTGTGGTTAATGACGAGGTGAGAATGCTGCACAGACTAACAAGCCGCCTCATTGTTCTCTTCAGGTCAGGTTGAACCGAGATCAGGCCACGTCTCACTGCACCACTCATCAGCAGGGCGTCGAACAGCACGGGAATCTGTTATGCAAAGTGAAAACAGACCATGCTACAGTAATGATGTTATTTTGGTGGAGATCGTATGTACACCTTAGCATACGAGTTGTTCAAGGTGGGTTATGGGTTGCGTCTTTAGCCTCGCTTTGGTGTCTTTGCTCCAGCTAAGTTGGAGACCTGTGTGGTGTAGCGATTGTTTGTGGTGGACATTAATCGAACGAATCAACTTCCTTATGTAAGCACATCTCACATGCTCCTGAGCTGCGATCCCTCTATCGGAAATCTGCTCCGTATTTTGCTTTTAACCAGAACTGGGAACGCTCAGACTTTACTTCGGATTGAGATTTATGTAAAAACAAATCTGTTTCACTTTAGGCAGGCGTTTCCTTTTGTAAACAGTTTAGTATATAGTAAGACACTAAAGATTTTTTTTTTTTCTTCTTCTTCCTCCCCAAATTCTTACGAAGGACGTTTCCCCGAGACTGACTCTGTGGCTCTTTATGCGCTGTACAGATTGCCGATATTCCACGAGTTCCAGATGCCAGGATTGAAACTGCCCCCACTTGTGCACTACATCATTACTGTGAAATTGAATGGCTGCTTATGAAACAGCGCACAATGATTATGGACCCAATATCACAGAATGATGATCATTACTCATTGCCATGCATCATGCGGAGGCTGCACATTTGCATATTTTACCCAGGTGTGGCAATCAGCGGAATGGCATTATCGCAGCAAACAAGGAAATTTGTGTAATTTAATTTCTGCTAACAAACAGCCCCTTTGGAATCGCTGCGACTCTAGAACAGTCAGCGGAACCTCGAATCTCTTCTTTTTTTTTTTTTTTTTTTTTTTTGTGCTTTTTCTCGTATACCTCATCTTTGCTCATACGTTGCATATATTTGTTTTAACTACACCATCCCGATATTCGAATGTTTGAATCTATCCGGAATCAATGCACGCCTCAAACTCTGTGCAAATCGATCATGCAAGCTATCATTCCTCGCTCTCCTCATTGCGTTACTCACACCTACAAATTTATGTACAGATGACCTAAAGGTCATCTGGCTCCGGGCCCATATGATGAGCCCATATAACGAGCAGTTAAGGTCATCCCCTCTGTGCGCCGAGCGCTGAACGAGTCACGACTGCTCCTATCATCCTGTTATTGTTGAGCGCCAATTTCACAGTTTAGTTTTATGAAATTACATGGATACATCCAATCAGGCATAGATGGAGATGGAGACAAGGTTAAAACACAGGTTGCAGTTGAAACCACCCATTCGTTTGTGAGAGAACAGGATTATCTGAAGTGACCTCTGACTCCAGGGTCCTGTTTGCTTTTCTGTTTGGACTGAATATAAAGCAGGGAGTAATGCAGGTGTAGGGGTGTGCATACAGAACAAAACTCCTGTTCCTGCAACGCTGGGATCTGTGCCATTCGTGTTGCTTTAGTCAGATATCTCGCTTACAGTTCTGCTTCCATCCTGTCCTGTCTTGTGTCACTGGTCAGGAGTTGAAGTCATCATTTGACACGTAGGATTACAGCGCAGTGAATCACTCCTCTTCGCATATCCCCGCTTGTTAGGAAGCGTGGCTCAGAGCATCCCTGGAGCAGAGAGGGTTAAGGGCCTTGCTCAGGGGCCCAACGGGGCCAGCATGGCAGAGCTGGGGCTCGACCCCCAGACCTTCTGATCAGCAAGTCAGAGCCTCAAGCTGGAGCCACAACAGCGGTTTTAGATGATACATGGTAGTAAAGAAAAAGAAAGCAAGAAAGGCTTGGTCACTGACTGATCCGTTTTTTTTTTATACATGGCAACAGAGAAAGTACTGGTGCGGTGTAAATTATTCAATTACTAGATACTAGAAGTTTTCATCCGTTATGGTACTTTAAATAAGTATGAATGTTTAAAGAAATAGTCTTAATTAGAAGTATATGCCACAAATCTCCACTTTGACACTGGAGTGTATATTAAGGGGAAAAAAAATCTGTGTAGTTTACAAGAGTCATATACAAACTTAAAAAATCCCAAGGTGTAATCTAAAATCTTCACCACCTTTGATCGCATCAACAAACAAGACAAGACAAATGAAGGAATTCAAAGGCAAATTCAAAGGAATTAGATTGAGGGTTTTCAAATATATATATATTTTTTTTTTTTTTTTTTTTTAGTTTGAAAGAGAATGTGGCCAACTTTTAGCTTTTAATGTTTTTTAATAATGTATTCTGGGGTCGGTATGGTGGCTTAGTGATTAGTACTGTCGCCTTGCACCGCCAGGGTCTGGGTTTGATTCCCCCATCTATATGCATGGATTGCATGTTTTCCCTGTGCTTGGTCGGTTGGTCGGTACTCCAGTTTCCTCCCAAAGTCCAAAGACATGCTGATTGGATTTATATGAAAAAAATAAATAAATTTGCCCCGATTTGGACTAAACAGCTTTATCTTCCTTGATTTCTGAGCAAACCTTGACAAAGCTCAGAAAGAAATGCACCATTTTCGAGTTATGACCATTTGTTTGAGACCCCGGTCTTACCTATTTGCTCAAGCGGCTGTACCTTGCTCATTGTTGGTCCAACTGGAATTCAAGACGCATCACATCGAACAGTTTGAGATGTCAACTTCCTCTGCTTATATAACAATGTTCATCTCCAGATGAAAAGCAGTAGCACCAAGAGTTCCTGAGATATCAGTCCCAGAGTTCTATCAATGCAAGGGATGCTTCATGCTCAATGAGTTCTATCAATGCATGTTACATGTCGTGTGAGTGAGATTGCAGAAAGGCCCGCTGTTATGCCGACTTGGTTAAGCCACGCCCCCTACACAGCCAGTATGACTGCTTATTTCTTGGGAACCAGATGAGGTATGGATGAGCTGTTTTGCTCAAGGGCAATGATACACCGTCTTTCAGTTCCGACTTCAGAATTGTCTCTAGTCCTGATTAATCTTCAATTTAAATATAAAGTCATGAACATTTTATGGTCATTTCAAACTGACCCACTTGTATTACCTTCACAGCCCTCGCCTTGTTCACCACATTATTTTCAAATGTTCTGAATGCTTGAGCGTTCACCTTCAGATGTATCCAGTTCTCATCAGTGGTCACATTACTTGAATGGCATTAGCTTGTATTGGTGTTACAGTACATGACACCTGTTCTTGGAAGTTGACGTTGAATTTTTTTAGAAAAAAATATTTAGAAAAAGATTACCGTAAGAATTTATGAGTATGAATTTATCCCGCAAGAATTTATATGCAGAGCAGCATGGAATTCATTACTCACTCACTCACTCATCTTCTATACTGGAGCCTATCCCAAGAGACTTAGGGCATGAGGCGAGGTACACCCTGGACAGAGTGCCAATCCTTCACGGGAGCGCACACACGCACACACGCACACGCTCATTCACACACTACGCGAGCGCCAAAGCAGCCTAATCTGCATGGTTTTGGACTGTGGAAGGAAACCGGAGAACACAGAGTAAACCCACCAAGCACAGGGAGAACATGCGAGTTCCATGCACACCTAGGCGGGAATCGAACCCAGACCTTGGAAGTGCAAGGCGACAGTGATAACCAATAAGCCGCCATAACGACCCCGGAATTCATTACTGAAACACATTAAAAACTGTAAGTGGCCACGTTCTTCCTCCATCTCTCCCTCTGAATGAGAAGTGAATCTTTGTGAGTTTGTCTATGCAGAAGACGGTGGATAGCGCTTTCCTCTTTCTCCTCCTGAATGACGGTAACTGTCATAATTTGGGAGAAAGTTTATTTATTTATTTATTTATTTATTTAATAAATAACCAAAAACAGGACAACACCCAAAATCTTTAATCAGAACCCTTGATTTTGCTTTTCTTAATAATGCAAGCATTTTTTCTTTTTTTCTTTTTTTTTTGGTTTTGCTGTACGGATTTTGCAGTTTGGAGCTTTTATATGTGAAATCCCTATTCTGCTTTTGCCACATGGCACAATTTTAATATCAGCTTCAAGAATAGTCCAAAATAAGCATAACTGACGTGTGTGCAAATACAGCATTTATATCGTCCACGTGTTACCCTTAAATCTCTTTACATCTCTGTGTGTGTGTGATGCTAGTGAACATAGACCTGCCTGCTGACTCGTAGTCGTGGCATAGCAACATCAAATACTTCTTTAATTGACTGTGAATCACGGTAAGTGTGGCGAGTGCAGTTGGGAACGGGACATTATGAACTGTCAGTTCGCATTTAGGACCAAATTTGCTGTGGGATTCGAAGAAGCAATGAGGAACAGGGCAGGGCTAACACAGAGAGAAAGAGAGAGAGAGAGAGAGAGAGAGAGTTAACAACCTTTTAAAGTCTTTATCAGTTGCCACACACACACACACACACACACACACACACACACACACACACTGTCTCTCAGTGTTTATATTTCCTCATGTAATGTATCATACTGTGGCGAGTCCCATATTCTCTCCCATGACAGCAAGAGGGTTTAAAAAAAAAAAAAAAGGAAAATCTGCTTCATTATATGTGCTGTTATGAAATCCATCTCGTCCTTGAACCATGTTTCGTGGAAATGCCTTCAGCGAGTTTCTTTCGCATCCTCGTTCTCGCTTTGTGCTGTTTGAAATCGAAACGGCCGCTGTTTGAAAAATACAAGCCGGCCCGTCTGGTTTTCTCCGGGGAACGCCATAGAGACCTTGTTAATAAAGCAGCTTTCATACTTCCCTCTGTATGTTTCTTTTTTCGCCACGCTCCTGCCCGTCTTTTATTTCCTGGCTATTCTCGGCGAGTCCCAGGCGAGCGCCGGGCTGCAACTCATGACTAGCCATGTCTGCAAACATCACAGCGCAACCAAAGCATGGAAGAATGACAGATCGGCCTTTCAATATGTACTGACAAACAAATTAGTGAGGAGATGCCGTGTGCTGCATAACAGATGTGCTGGGTGCCGTGGTATGGAACCGGTGATATGGGAGGAAAAAAGAAAATGGCCGTGCCCCATCTGGGCCTGAGAGGAAGCGGCGGGATCGGCGATTCCCGCATGAGCACACTCGAGTGAATCCTCAGGACTGATTACACTTGTCAAAACGGCAGACGCAAATAAATAGCAGTCGGAATCAGACCTCCGAGATGTGGAGAGTCAGAGCAGATGGAAAGTAAACATATGCAGATCATTCATACAGTGCAAACATGTGAGAGAGGGAAGACGGAAAGAGAAAAAGAAAAGCCAAATATACATAATTCATGTGGTTGCATGAGTAACACGTAATTGCATAAATGCAGTTTCAATATTTAACACTCCTGAAATTGTCCATGTAGGTTCAAGTAAACATGTGGTGTCATGTGAAAAATGAATGAGAAGTGAGGAAATGTTTTAAAAATCACATTAAAAAAAAATCACATTCTACACATATTAATGAATCATGTTTTAAAATAAAAAAGCCAACATTAAAAAAAAAATCATATAAACAATTATTTGAAAAAAAATTTCTATGGGAACGATAATCTCAGGATGCAAACAAACCATGTTTAAGAAGTGGCACGAAAACACAAAGGAATCATGTTTAAAAAATAAACTTTTTAAAATTACACATGACTCAATGAAGAATGTGTCAAAAAATAACATGAACATAAATAGTTAAATCGTTTAAAAAATCTGAATATAAATAAATCAAATTGCACGTGTACATACATAAATCATGTTTTAAAAGATTGTATGAAAACAAAATTAAATTTTGAAAAAAAATCCTGTTTATAAAATCACATAATGAGTGTGTGTATATATATATATATATATATATATATATATATATATATATATTTTTTTTTTTTTTTTTTAAGTTAAAGTAAATGAATGATGTTAAAAAAAAAAGCATCAAATGCATTTGATATTCTTTTGAAAAATCACCTGAACATAAAGGAATTGTGTGAATAAAAATGAACCACGTTGAAAATCACTTGTGAACATAAATGAATCGTGTGGGCATGAATTAATTATGTAAAAATCATGGCAAAACATATGAACATAAATTAATTGTTTTTGAAAAATCATGTGATCATAAACAAATTGTGTTTAAAAATACATACAAATTTTTATTTTTTTAATTATGCACGTGGACATAAATAAAATGTCTTCAAATGTCCTTTAAATGTATTTAAATGTTTAAATAAATCACATCTATATAAAGCATTTATGTTTAGAAGATTACATGTGAACATAAATCATGTTTGAGAATTGTGTGTGAACATAAATGTTTAATGTTTATATTTAAACATTTAAAATGACAGGGAAAATTAAATTGCAAAATTTACGTTTGAACAAATAAAATATATTTTAAGAAATCATATGTGATCAAGTAAATCAGGTTTAAAAATCATATGCGCATAAATGAATGGTTTAAACAATTTATGTGCAGTCCGTTTCCATTTACTTGTTTTTAATGAATAAATTATTTTTCACATGGACTGTGTAAATTATTAAGTACAATGTTAAAGTTTTACAATTCGTATGAATAAATTAATTAGTTAATTGCCTTAGTCTTACAGTATGTGTCACATTACTTGATTTATATAATGTAAAAATGCATGAATTGTATAACAATCACACATGTAACTAAAGAAATCATGTGAAGAAAAGAATAAATGATGAAAAAAAAAAAAAAAAAAAACACTTGCACTACTTGCATTACAATACAGGAAAAATGTGAGAAACTAAACGTGTCTGAAACCCCTGCGTGTATATTTCACATTTCACATTCGCATCATGTGATTATAACCATGTGAAGTGTGTGACTGTGTGTGAGGGGGAACATGCGTGTCAGAGCGAGGAGAACGAGACAGTGACATGAAGAGACCGTGCAGGGGTTCAAACAGAGGCAGGAGGAACGTAAGAACGAAGCAGAACGAGAAGATTGAAACGAGTGGAGTGTGTTCGCGCACGCGTTGTTCGTGTGTGTGTGTGTGTGTGTGTGTGTGTGTGTGTGTGTGTGTGTGTGTGTGTGTGTGTGTGTGTGTTACAAAGAGAGACACAGAGTGCTAAAGCAGAGAATCGACTCATATTTTCTGGGTCAGTAAATAGAGAGTCTGATAAAGTTAAATGATTCCCTGTACAAGCTCGTGGCACCAGGATCAGGATCAGGAATTGGTGTTCAGTTGTTTGTGGTTGTGTTTGTGCAGATTGTCTGTGACGGTTGCAGTACATCAGTATTCATGACTCCTCAGTACCAGTATCTCATCTCTAGTCTCACCTGGATACTGTGTATTCTCACACAATAGACCTGCTGCTGTGATCATAAAGACGACTCCGACACCACATCTGACTGTGTCCCGGAAACCTAGTGTTCTGTCTGTCTGTCGTCATGCTGATGCACCTGCTATAGTAACATGTTAACACAACACCAAATAAAAGCGGGCTCTTTGTAAAAGATGTGATTAATAATGGCAGTGAAATCAAAGCAAATTGATTTAAAAAAAAAAAAAAAAACATACTGTATATACAGGAGGAACTGCATCAACTTCCAGTAATACAAGTCACCTGATAAATCTTACGGCGGCTTGGCTGGTTGACCTCTGCCATAAAATATAATGGAAAATGGAAGGAAAGGGGACTAATAAAGTGCTGTGAAAATCAGAAATCACTGGCAGTGGAGAGAGCCACCATTTTGTAATGCTGTAAATTTGTCTATCCATCATCAAACCATCACTGTGCGTGTGCGTCTATGTGTGGTATGTCCTGCCATCCATTGCTCCACACTCCATTCCAGTAGGTGGCGGTGTTGCACCAACTGCTCATAAACTCCAAAAGAAGATGTAAGAAAACAAAAGTTGAAGATGAGGATGCAAGCGATTTGTGTTTTCTATCAAAGCTAGATATGCTCTAAAATGGACAAATTATATAAATAATTTTTAGAGCATATAACAGTTAGAAGTTCATCAATATTTTTAATTAATTTCAAAAGTATGAATTAATTCCGAATTGAAAAATGAATGAATGCAATCGACCAAAAATCGAGCGATTAAAATCATCTCGTGGATATTGTCCCAGCTTTAGGTTATAGTTGTGATTATTACAGTAGATTCAATTTCATTCAATTTTATGAGTAGAGCACTTTTAATTAACATTGAAATACAAATAGAAAGCACTGTGAAACTAGCTAATCCAGATAACTGGAGAAAGGTGCAACTTCACCACAACTGAGAGGGTATGTTTCTGTGGCTTTCACTCAATTTCAGCTCATCAACATGGACGAGCCTCATCAGCTACGGCCAGTCCTACATAACGCCTTTATTTTGTCACATATACATTACAGCACAGTGAAATTCCTTCTTCGCATATCCCAGTGTAACTGGGGTCAGAGCGCAGGGTCAGCCATGATACAGCGCCCCTGGAGCAGTTAGGGTTAAGGGCCCTTGCTCAAGGGCCCAACAATGGCAACCTGGCTGAGCTGGGAATCGAACCACCGATCTTCCGATCAGTAACTCAGTGCCTTAGCCCTCTGAGCCACCACTGCCCCTATACATATCTATATATATTTAAAAGAAAGGTTTTTGTCTGGACATTGGTCAGAACTCGCTCTTTCAATGATATCTTTATGTTTCATACATTGGAGGATCCAAAACCAGTCTCAGAAAAATGGTGACTGTATGTCTGTCTGTCTGTCTGTATGTCTGTATGTCTGTCCAGATAGATTTTGTCACAGCATCACGCAAAACTGGCTGTACAGAGTTCATTGAAACTTTTGCAGTACTTAGATATCTGCTTGAAGTTTATCCTGCACCATAAGTGAAATCAAAATGTTGAGTAAAAGCAATATTACTATAAACAGTTATGTGGCGGATTTATAATCTACTTTAAAATATCTACAATAAAATATAAAGCTCAATGTAAACACACATCTGCACCAATTCTATTATTCCGCATTAACACAACTAATTAATTAGAAAAGTGAAACTGAATATTTTTTATACTGGGATTAGTTCATATATTTTCACTTTGGCTGAAATAACAACGCTGACGTGGTATATGTGAATTCTAACACACTGGAGTCGTTTCTTTTAAAAAAATCTCCATCTTGATCCCATCGACTTTTTTGATTTCTTTTTGGTTAGATGCCCTTTCAGTCTGTGTCAGACCTACACTCATCTGTTAAGGACGAAACACAATTTCCCTTCCTATCACATGTGAAACCGATCTCGCACACCTCCAGATGAAGTCCTTCAAGAACCGGCCCAGTCCTGCCCTGAACATCTAGAGCTGCCCGAGCACTTTCTTGGAATGGAATGAAATCGAAATGGAAGTAACTCCGAAATAGCAGTTTGCAACTCGCTTCATCTAGGAGAACATTTTTCAGAATCGCAGCCACACCTGCTTCAGATATCGAGTCTGTGTTAGCGTGTTAGCACCTTCCACACTGGTGCTCATGCATATTCATGCGGAGGAGAGAATGCACCCTTACACACCGCCTTATTTATTCATGCAGTCCTCCAACGAGTTCAGATGCATTCGCAATTAAAGAGGTGTTAAAAGATCCGAGCTGTACCACCTTGCTGATATATATATTATTTAGCTTTGTTTAATCTTTGGGGTTTTTTTTTTTTTTTTTTTTCCGCCACAGTTTGAAGCTCAACACTTAGCTCATGCCTTTATGCTAAATGTCAGAGTTGCTTTAGGTTCTTGGAACTGGAATGGTTCTGACAGGACCACCTGCAAAGACACAAGGTATATTAAGTGCTAATGTGCCCTGATTTATTTATTCTGGCTATACTTTAGCGCTGTAACATTAGAAAGCTTTTACAGTTAACCTGGCAAAAGGGTTTCTCGTGTTTCCTGCGGTTTGCGGCTAGAATGTGACTGATTTTTCTCTCAGCGGTGGAAGTGAGGTTGTTAAAGTTCGGCCTAAGAATAGGATAAAACAGGAAACGACCTCCACTTTTACTCATAGAGCAGCACAGGGTTGTCGATCTTGTCATTCTGATTCGTTAGAAGATGTCGATTTAATTTTCTGTGACAGCAGATGCGTCAGGCGTTCTGGTCTCCAGGGGCAGGTTCAGATTAACACACTCTTCTCTTTTCATAGTAACAACTCGACAATAACAGCACAGGCTTGTATGATGGAGGCTCACATTACAGCATTTGGCAGATGCTCTTACATTTTTATCAGTTTAGGGTTTTAGCAGTTGAGGGTTAAGGGCCTTGGCCAAGGGGCCCAACTTTGGTGGTGGGGTTTTGAACCCGGAACCTTCCGATCGCTAATCCAATCCCTTAACCACTGAGCTACCCCTGAACCCATGGGCTACATCGAAACATTACAGCGACTTCTTGAAGTTACATTCTCTGGCATAGTTATCATTAGTCAGTGGTTAAAGCATTGGTCTAGTCATTAAAAGCCTTCACATGGTGCAAACTAATGATAGCTTGGGATTGTTTTTTGTTTGTTTGTTTTTTTTTAATAAAAAAAGCTTCTTATAACAACACACTTTAAAATGTTTTGTTACCCTTATACCTGATATTTTCTGACAACAAGGAATATTATTCCTTATTTAAATAAGGACATGTCCTACTTCTTGTCATTTATAGTTGCGTTAAATGATGTGGAATGTCTATGAACCAAGTTCTAAATTACACTATAGCAGCTATAAGTTAGCAATATTGTCAATGCGTGTTAATGTTAATGTGTGCAATTAATCTAGAAATTTTAATGCGTTACTGTTTTTGTTTTTTTTAATGCAAATTCATCCTATGACCAAGTTTGACCCTTATGGCTCCCCATAATTGCATCTGTGCGTAATAAGACGACTGAGGAGACATCACCAGGTGTGCTGAAACGGCAAGTTTCATTCTAAAAAGCTTCTAGATAATTCTAGAAGTTCAGATAAAACCAAAGTTGTGTGCTCGAGCTACCTTCAAGGGTAACCATTTTTTTTACATGAATACATTAAATATATGTCACGAGCAACCGGAGGATAGACACAACAGCCTTAGCAGTTAGCCCGTGTAGCGTGGATGGTAAACCCAAACGCGGAAGTAGCGCGAGTAGGCAGGATAACCACGCGTGAAACTAGTCTAAGAACTCTCTTACGCAAAGAGCAAGGATCTACACAAACAAACCCGCGTTCTAGCAACACACACTCAATCAAAGAAGCAACCCGAATCGGTGAGTACTCACAGAATAGTCGGCGAAGCGTCGGCAAAGGCATGGGCGAACTCAATGACTGAGCAATGTGAAGCGCCATTTTGTCTCCTTTTATGCTTCCTGGTTCACGACCGTCCTACTTCCGGGTCCTAGTGCCGGTCGTGTTACGAGTGTGCATGACAATATAATATACCGTATGGGAGTGGTGGCTTGGGCAGGCAAGGCAGTAGGTTGTTGGTTTTCGAATCTGAGGATCCGGCCCCGCTGTTGGTGGCTTGCCACGCCCGGTACTACCCAGTCGCTGCATGCGGTTCTGGTCCCATTTGATATATTTTAAGTGAACATTTGTTAAACAATAATGTTGAGATATTACAGAACTGCATCATCTGTGTCCTCTAACCAGTTTATGATGCCTTTCTTGATTCCAACATTGCACGTTGTAAATCTGCGTAATTGTTTAACAAAAGAGTTAAACAATTAAGAAAACAAAGTGAAAACTCATCTGTCTTGATGCAGAAAAAAATCCTGCTATTGGTTTGTTTTGTACAGTAACTACAGAAGCAATAAAGTATTTAAACATTCAAGAGCATTGAAATGAATTATTGCCGAAGCTATCATCAGAGCAGATGTTAAAGAAAATGATTCGATGATTCAACAGTGCTGTTTTGTAAATATTGAACATATTTCTTTCTTAGATCATAGTCTTGTCTATTGACATGAATTTGCTGATTTTGTTAAACCCTTGTCATTGTATTCACCTTCATACAAAGAGAACTGAAGCAGAGAGAGAGAGAGAGAGAGAGAGAGATCCAGCCTCGCAGCCTACACCCCCTCCTTCAAAGTACTTGTTGCATCCTTGGAACGAATACAACCATTTATGCAATTTATTGTGTTATGCAATTTTTGTCTGCCTCGAGCTGAGATTTTGCCAGAGAGAACCTCTTGATTTGCCGAGCGTTGTGAAGGATGTGCCGCCTTATTGAAACTGTTCCTCCCACCCTCTCCAGACTCGGAGCCTCAGGCCTGCTGAATCTCTCCACCATGACACTCGATACAGACGAGCACAAAAGCTGAGCTCATTACACTAATTTAATCATGAGCTGGTGTGTTGGATTGGTTTTGTGCATGTGTGTGTGTGTGTGTGTGTGTGTGTGTGTCTAGACTGCCACGGGTTGGATGTGAGATTAGGACTCGTGCCCACTGAGGAAAGAGGCAGCTCGCGCGCTAAACCTCTGCACTTGGCATGGAGAAGAGAATCCCGGGTGAAACAGATGGTGGGATTTTATTTCTGTCTTCTGCAAAGCTAATCAGGTGCTAAATATGAGCTCGTCTTCTCTATTTAGAGGACCAGTAGGCCGGTGTACACTGAAACTGTCAGAAGGAAAGATGGACTCTGGAATGTACATTCAGTCTTATCGCTGTCAGTAACGTTAACACAATTAGTGCAACAGTCGAACTCTGTCTTCACACCCGCAAGCGTTTGTTTAGTCCACGTGCAGTGCAGTACATACACAGTTTCATCCGTTTAAATATGGATTTTCTCAGTCCAGTAAACTGAGAAACGGAAAAACCGTTGTCTCATCTTGCCTTTCGTTCAGCATGCGCAGAGACGTTACGAAGAACAAAAATGCTTAAGGAACTCAGGAGGAACCCGAACATTAAATAGCTGTTTCATTTTGTAATAGTTGCATCCCAGTTGGAGTGGTGCTGGATCCGAAGGTCATCCCGGGAAGACTGGGCGCGAGGTGGAAATACAACCCGGATGTCCACCTTGACTCGGATAAACTGAAAGTGTTAAATCAACACGGGGGATTTAAAACAATAAACATTCCACCCCTTAATTCATAGTTTTAACCCAAACAATGAGGGAAACTCCTGATCTCTCCTCATACAACCGTGTATTTCGTACAACAGTACGGTGTTTTAAACTTGCTTCAATATTACCGACACCCTTGATTACGTGAACGAAATATCCTCACCACGGTTCTCGTTCTCTGAATTGCACATGCCGCTTTTTAACCTTCACAAATCTGGTGAGAGGTCCACAGATGATTATGCGCTCGCACCTAGATTGATCAGGGATGCACAAAAAATACAGTATAAGGAAGTTGCAGTTTAGTATTTAAAGCTATGATTATACTGTATGTGGTTGATTGCAAGAAACCCAAGCGAAAAAAAAAAAAAAAGAAGAAGAAGAAGAAGAAGAAGTGGAAGCAGTGCCTGAATTTCTGCTGTTCAGCACTGTGATCGGCTCGCCTTATCATTCTTGCAGCTAATTTGTTGACTGAATTTACAAACAGTCTGGTCTGACAGATTGTCTTTCCAATTCTGCCTTGTTTTCCTTCATGTATTACAGCTAAAAAAAAAAAAAAAAAAAATACAAGGTAGAATTTATCAAGAGGGAAGCTGTTGGCAGGGATAACAATGGACTTATGATGTCTGAGTGGGTGGTTGTGGGTAAAATTAGCTGTTTTTAACTCCACAAAATGCCAGCAGAGTTGACTGTCTATAGGAAATGTCTGGTTTCATGTACACTTGTTCTGGCTGGAGATACCGCCCTAATGTGCTATATGTCAAGTCTGTTAAACAAGCCTGTAATTTATAGTGGCACAAGTAAGCATGCTTTCATGTCTCACTACGAATGATTATTAATAAGAGGATGAGATGATTGGCTTCAGATGAATGTTTGCCTGGAATGAAAACATATTCAAAGCTTTAAATTCGCAGACGCAGCACATTGTTTTCATTGTTCATTATTTTTTCCCTAACAGCTTGTACAAACACAAGGAAAAGCTTTGTACAGATTGTATTCTTTTAATTGATTTCATATTTATAGACAAGGAGCTGTTTGCACTCTTGATAATGAAGGTGTGGGAAAATCTTACTAAGAGCCATTACTCTAAACAGAACTCTCCCCAAAGGAGACAATTTTATGTTGCAGCCAAAATAAACTAATTCCATCCATCCACCTACTGTTGAAACTTCTGTAGTCCAACTAGGGACTAGGGAGGCCAATGGTGACCATTGTATTTATTCCCACTTTTACAACCGTGGTGGGACCTCCGGTCAACATTCACACACACTACAGGAAATTTGAGAATACCAATTAGGCTAATCTGCAGGTCTTTGCACTGTGGGAGGAGGAAACCCACCAAGCACGGGGAGAACATGCACACTCCATGCGCACAGACCCCGAGGCGGGAATCGAACCTGGAGGTGCGAACCTTTATGCAGCCCTGCATAGTGGCTAAAAAGTGTGCTATGTTTTATTTTTATAATAAGAAAATTGATTAATCATGCATCATGTTTCTGATGAGAATGATCAGCTACTGAAGACGATTGAATAGCTAAGATAAAAGTGTTTTTGTTGTTGTTGTTGTTATTTTTTATTTTTTATTTGAAGGATTCTTTGCCCCAGAACTTGGCATCAATTTTATATATATATATATATATATATATATATATATATATATATATATATATATATATATATATATATATATACAGAGATGTAGGGCGCCTGGAACCTATCCCAGGGCACACACACACATACATTCACACATTCACACACTACGGCCAATTTTGGAACGCCACTTAGCCTTATCTGCAGGTCTTTGAACTGTGGGAGGAAACAGGAGTACCCGGAGGAAACCCACCGAGCATGTGGAGAACATGCAAACTCCATGCACACAGAGCTGACACAGGACTCGACCCTGGAGGTGCAAGGCAACAGAGCTAAACCCTAAGCCACCATGCTCGTGTTGCTTTCATTCTGCATCATTAGTTTCTAATGATATGACAAAATATTATATATGAAAACTATATATTATATACAAAAGAAATTGGAAGAACACCTTGGATTATAAAAATAAATTAGCAATTTATGAAAGGATTTTTTTTTGAGAGATTAAACCAATAATTTAATAGACATAACATTTAAATTTAAATATAAAAATATATCATATACAGTATGCCTATGATATTTATCTGTCATGCACAATCGTAACACGAGGACCCGGAAGTAGTACAGTCGCGATTCAGGAAACAAAATGGTGCTTCACATCGCTCAGTCATTGAGTTTGCCCATGCTGTTTCCGACGCTTCGCCGGATTTTCAGTGAGTACTCACCGATTCGGGTTGCCTTTCTGACTGAGTGTGTGTCGCTAGAACGCAGATTTATTTGTGTAGATCCTAGCTCTTTTTGTAAGAGAGTTCTTAGACGTGTGGTTATCCTGCCTGCTCGCGCTGCTTCTGCATTTGGGTTTACCATCCACGCTACACGGGCTAACTGCTACGTCTTCTGTTTCATCCTCCGGTTGCTCATGACAGAGTGACTGAGCCAGCAGTGAACCCAGTGGATTATGCGCACCTCTGTGATGTGGTGAATCGGCACGCCGAGCTGATTGAGCAGCTTCGCGGTGAAGTCGATACACTCCGCAGTAGCATCCAAGACATCGCAGCGCTACGCCGCAAGGTGGCAGAGCTACGGCAGGAGACCGCGACCCTCAGAGGAGCGGCTGTTCAGCCGGTTAGCATACCGGCCGTCGCAGTGGCTGCCTCGCCGCCACCACCCCCACCCCCCTTTTTAACATTTATTTAGCATTACCGGATGAATAGGATGGCACAGATGGGAGACTAGGAGAGCAACGTGTGTATATGTATAACATATACTCCACGGACCAGTTGCGCGTTGCTCTTCTAGTCTCGTCACTATCCAGGCAGGCAGGTGAGTGGGCCATGGCAGTCCTTTTGATCAGATTCAGATACAGCCTACTCCTATGGAGAATTCACGCGTCAGCTCAAACTAACATTTGAACATCCTGCTGCTGAGGTGAAGACCGACACTAAGCTATATCATCTGTGGCAGGGAGGGTCGTCCGTGAGTCGGTACACCGCGGAGTTCTGTACTCTCTCTGTGCAGACCACCTTGGGAGACGCCGCCCTCCGGACAGCCTACTACGAGGGACTGGCTTTGCGCATTAAGGATGAGCTCACCGGACGAGAGCTTTCCGCCACGCTGGAAGGGCTAATCCAACTCGCCCTCCGGATTGACCAACGCCTGCTCTCTCCGAGACCAGTAACCCGGGCCCTGCCGCCGACCACGTCACCTTTTCTGCACTCCACGCCCCGACCACCAACCTTTGCCTCTCATACCCCGGGTCCTGAGATTCGCCCTTCCTTCACCACACCTGCTATGGGACCTGTTGGACCTCCACCTCCTGCCATGGTTGACACCGGAGCCAGGGAACCCATGCAATTAGGACGCGCCTCCTTGACCGCTGCAGACCGAGAACGACGCTTCAGGGAGGGACAGCGGCGCACCATAGAGCCATATGCCCTCTTCGCCTGGGAAACGCCCAGGCCCGGTGAACCATGGGAGCATGGTTCACCATGCCGCAGAAAACATTATTGACTCTTCGTATGCCAAATGATTGGGTGTGGAGATTGAAGCGTTATCCCAGCCTGTTTGAATTACATCTGTCGACGTTCGGCCCCTCTCCTCCAGCCCTTTCACTGCCCAGACTCAACCCATCACCCTCATCATTGACCAACACCAGGAACTAATCTGCTTTCATGTCACCTCCATCTTATCTCCATCCATCATCCTCGTACGCCACTGGCTTCTGCAACATGACCCTCTCATCTCTTGGTCTCAAAACCAGATCCTACAATTGGGGCCAACCTATTTCAAACTCTGCCGGCGGGCTTCGGCTGGGACGTGCTCTAGGGACCTGGCTGAAGTCTTCTGCAAGAGACACGCCACCCAACTTTCTCCTCATCCCCTCTACGACCTGGCTATTGAGCTTCAGCCAGGTTCTTGGAGAAATGCGCTTTTCACAAGCGCTCCACCACATTCCTGGGTTTTGTCATCTCGTCCCAGTGTGTGTCCATGGACCCACAGAAGCTGAAAGTTGTACGTCATTGGCCCCTACCCAAGACTCTCAAACAACTTCAACAGTTTCTCAGGTTTGCAAACTTCTATCGTCGCTTTATTCGGGACTACAGTACGGTTGCAGCACCTTTAACCGCTCTGACTCGGCCATCGTCTCATCACTTCCAACTCAACTCTCCTGCCATCTCCGCCTGCCACAAGCTCTGCCATCGATTCACCACCCTCCCATTTCTCCTCCACCCAGATGCAAACAAACCGTTCATTGTGGAGGTGGACACTTTAGATGTGGGCGCCTGGGCCGTTCTCTCCCAACGAGGTCCAGACCAGAAACCTGTAGTTTCTTCTCCAAAAAATTTGACCCCACGCAGCAGCGATACGGGGTAGGGGACTGCGAGCTGCTGGCCATAAAGTGGGCATTGGAGGAATAGCGACACTGGCTCCAGGGCGCCAAGGAGCCATTTCATCGTCTGGACCGACCACCAGAATCTCATCACCATCTGTAACCTGAAACAACTGAATCCAAGGCAGGCATGGTGGGCTCTGTTCTTCGAACACTATAATTTCCATCTGTCAAGACGCCCCCCGGGCGAACCCCGTGCCTGTCCTTCCTCGCTCCAAGATCATCGCCCCACTGCGCTGGGAACTGGAAATGCGGGCTCGCCAAGCACAAGTCGCAGAGATCGAACCGGCAGGCGTGCCACCTGGACCAACCTATGTACCCAGTAACATCTGGACTGACATCATCCAGTGGGGCCATTCCACCCCTCTATCGGGACACCCAGGCACGCAACGAACCCTACAATACGTGCAGCGTGCTTTCTGGTGGCCATCTATGTCCAAGGACATCGAGGAGTTTGTTCAGGCATGCCCTGTGTGTGCCAGGGCCAAGGATACCAATCAACCAACACCAGGGGAACTCCAACCGCACCCTGTTCCCCGCCGGCCCTGGACACACATTGCCATCGACTTCATCACGGGCCTGCCGGTCTTAACCATCTTAAGATCCTATCTCTTTTTGTAAGAGAGTTCTTTGCATTTGCGTTTACCATCCACGCTACATGGGCTAACTGATACTTCTTCTATTTCATCCTCCGGTTGCTCATGACATTATCTATTAAGAAAGTAATAAACATTATTGACATTAAATATTAATATAATAAAAATAGATCATATATGCCCATGATATGTCAGAAAAGAGTTTTGGCATATCATTAATTATAATATCAGTATTATATCATCATATTGAACTCTTCTAATTCTTATGTCAAGTTATAAGTTACGGTATTGTATTTGACTGATTCCGCAGTATTTACTTTTATAAAAACTTGAGTAACTTATGACGGAGAGCTCACAGAAAACAGTCAGGAGGTGAGAAAGGTTTATTCAGCGCAGCGCTTCAGTAGACTGACAGGTTTTTTTTTTTTTGAGATCCTAAACACGACTATGAGTTAATGAAGTCTTCTTCAACTGCCACTTCACTGCTACTACATTTATGATGGAGAGAGTGAGAGAATCAATGAGTCCATCCACTGCCTGCTTCAATAGCATGTCTGGCCTCTCCTCTCTTTTTAACCTCTCTTCTTCTTGCCTCTCTGCTTTGAAATTGGCCACCCACTAGGTCTTAATGCCTTTTTCATTTCCCATAGCCTGGTGAGAATAAGGAAGTGTGACCGTGCTCGTCCATGTCGCGGTCTTCAGGCAGAATATTCGGAGCAGTTTGTCTTGTTGGACTCAATGGGCAGTTAGACAGCATAGCCTTAAGGACTTGAGGCAAAATTCTCCATAACAGCTGATGAATAGTATATATGTGTGTGTGTGTGTGTGTGTGTGTGTGTGTGTGTGTGTGTGTGTGTGTGTGTGTGTGTGTGTGAATTTTCTGTTATTCATGTGTATGTTGTTCTATGTTGTATATAAGCTGAAAATTATTAATCATGCTTTCACAAATCAGTTATCTCACATTCACACAACTCCATATAACAAATAACAAAATGGTGACTAAACATCCTACGAGTTCACCCTATGATGATGGTCGACGATTTCATCGTACGAGCGACGCAAATGATCTTCCAATAATAATAAGGTCAAATATATGTGATCCGTCATATCAAGTCGAGTGTTAAGTCACAGATGTATGGCCAGTAGAGTGCAGTAGATGAAATGTTTTAAGAATTGAGAAGTTTTAATCCTGAACATTGTTTTAAAGGACTTTAATGAACACCATCCTAGCTGGTTACTTCAGTTGTGCTAAAAAAAAAATCAGGCATTTTTCACTATAAAGCCGTGCTACTGATGATGTCAGATGTCAAAATGAGGCCGATGGTTCCCTCTTTCTTACTAAATCACTGAATCCTTATTTAAATATCCAAAAAAAAAAGATTTCGACAGTTTTTTTTAGGTGCTCCTCATTAACAAATTCACACAAATCATGTCTCCAGAAACCGGACTTGCTACACTAATAAACTTGAATGAAATGAAAATGGAGCCTATTGAAGTCTGAAGTCCCAGGAATCTGAAAATATGCACAAGTCATATCACACCAAAATGCGACTTAATACCTGATTTGATGTGATACAGTAGGTCATTTATACAAATGAACTTTTATAAGGTGCCATTACTTTTACTTGTTTCATTATGAATTTATGTTTCTTCTGGATTGCTTTCTTTCATATCCATCAAAATGTTCATTATATTCATGGATGTAAATGTAATAAATGAGTGATTTAAACTTACCACTTAATCTGTATATAGAATTGCATTAACTCAAGATAATAAGATGTTCCTGAAGACGGTTCATATTAGGTTCATATTAGTGAGTTTTCTTGTCCTGTCATTAACATTTCTAGGATTTTACCGAATTCATTGTCTTTTTTAATATTTAGAAGTAGAAGCAGATTTTATTTGTCACATATACAGTATACATTATGGCAGTACAGTGTCTTAGCTATAGCACTGTCGTCTCCATGGTCCAGATTTGATTCCCACCGCGGGTCATTTGCCTGTTCTCCCGTGCTCGCTAGGTTTCTTCCTGGTTATCCAGTTTCTTCCCAAAGTCCAAAGGCATGCAGACTAGCCTTCTCAAATTGTCTGGAGTATGTGAATAAGTCTGTGTGCTTTGTGATGAACTGGTACTCTGTCCAGGGTGTACTCTGCCTCGTGCCACAAGTCTCCTGGGATAGGCTCCCTGCCCCCCCGCCCCCAATCCCCCCCCCCCTCTCCACACACACCCCCCACACCACTGTATACATATCTTAAGTTGTTATGGTTAAGAAACGGGTTAGAGCACAGGGTCAGCTATGATTCATTCTGGAGCAGAGAGGGTTAAGGCCCTCCTTAAGGACCCAATGATGGGTTTGAACCCCCACCTCCTGATCCAAGAGACCCAAGCCAGCATTTATCATTGCGGATGCCTGATGAATATTCCAACAAAAACATAAATTTAACCCATGTTCTCATATTGATTTTCTAGAAACCCTTTTTTTTCCCCCTGAAGTCTCTTCCCTGTACGTGTTAGACATCGCTGAAATAATGTCACTTGCATTTCATTATCTTTTAACAAATGCATCAGGTGAAGTGTTTGCAAGAACAAATGAAACAGGCTTTCATGGTTTGGTTACACCAACGTCTCCTGCCTACACCGTGATTCTCCGAAAGTGTCTGCAGTTTTCTCGGATATAACAGCTGTTGAAAGGAGCACATTTGGATTTCTTTTTGTTTTCATTTCAGTTAGGAAGTTGTACGACCTGCATTGTGGGACAATTTTCTTAACCGAATAAATGTCATTTTATTCTCTTTGTAACTACTGATGAAAAAGCACACAATGTCCTTTACTGAGAAATGAAATAAACTGAGATTAATTCTTTCTGATGGATATTACTGTATCCCAGTATTATAATTCTGTAATTAAGCATATTACCTAGGCATGGAGATTGTTCAACTTGATGAAGGCAAAACGCACATTTCAATTTACAAAGTTGGAAAAAAAAAAAAAAAACAATCTAACAATAATTAATCTAAAAGTAAAATAAAAAAGAAAACAGGTACATTGGATAATTAATACTTAGGTTTTTCTTTAGACATGCAACAGTAAGCCAGACCGCACAAAACAGAAACGTACTGTAAAACAAAAAAATTAGATGCTATAATGTGAAACCCAATACAACAATTTCAGAACAGATGCCATTTGTGCTGTGTGTGTACCATCACGTTTACAATTAAAAAGTCTTATACAGAGTAAAAATTTGTATTGCAAAACGCATTTTCTTATAGGGAATAATGTAAATACAGATAATCCGTTCCAGCCACCGAAAAATATTACCAATTTCGAGAGCCGAGGCATTTGTATGCATATATATATATATATATATATATATATATATATATATATATATATATATGATCTATGTGATCTATTAATTATTTGAGCATAAAAAACATCTCACTTAAAGCATGAACCAGTGAGAAACAGGTGCAGATGTTGACAGATGTTCAGGAGGTGAGTAGCATACTGCTGATGCTGAACGCTGGGTGGATGGAACGGACGAGAGGGGAAATGAGGTCGCTGATAAAATCTAGATCAAATCTTTGGGATACATTTTGTGGCACTGGTTCTACAGTAGTCATGTGTAAAAAGTCATTTTTAAACTTTTGTGTTTTGATCTGTTGTGTTATTAAATGAAGACAAAAAAAAAAACACACACACACACTTAATTGTTTATTCGTGTAAACTTTATCTTCAGCAGAACTTTTATTTAAATTTTATCTGTGTTGCATTAACATTCATGGTTGCTTTTGTTAATTAAATACATATTTTACTTTCATTTCATTTTCTGGCCAAACAGCACACAGCACATGAGTGTCCTCTGTAACCATTTTTATGATTAGTTATAGCAATGAAACATGACATTAAATAAATTAATTAATTAATAAATGAATAGAATATTGTTCGCCCAGTTTCGGAATAAAAAGACGCAAGTCTTTTAGGAGCTGAAAGGGTTCAGTTATCTGACAGTGTACTCTAAGTTCCTGAAGGAAGCAACACAAAAGCTTTCACTCTATTCTATATGTTCTGGGGAGTTCAAATTCTTCAACTGGTCTTGTTTTTCAGTGCGCGAGACATGACACTCGCTCTTCCCTGTCAGTCTGGACTTGTGTATGAGTAAGAGGACAGATAGCACGTTATGCCACTGTGCCGTTATCGCACGCAGTCAGGTACCAGCGCTATGATTATGGAAAGCCATTGGGGCCAAAGTTTTTTATTTATTTGTTGATGTTCATATTTTTCTTAATGCGTCAAATGATTTTGTCCTTTAATCTCGTGTTAACACGTTAATAGCTATTTATAATATAATATAACTATTAACGTAATACTATTGTCCATGTAGGATTGAGTACTGCGTAATAACTACAGAATCAATCCAGACAAACAAAGCTACACATCTAGTGATGAAATATACACCGAGCAGATAAAGAAAAACAGGTGAGGTCACTGTAGAGGCTGATGGTACAGGGATGAACCTGACATCAGACATTGTGTATTTTAGTCAGTATCAACCGGACTCGATGAAACCTTCAGGGTGAACATGTGTACACCTCAAGATCGTCGCTCAAACCAGCGATTGATGCTGAAATACCAAAAGTCTCGGTCTCAGCGCTTTGCGAGCGATTGGTAGATGATGATAGCACTGTTCGTTATTTATATTCACGGTTTTCCCTCAGCACTCATCATTCAGGAAGTGACACGAAAGACGAGAACAATGGAAGCGCTGTATCTTCGCTTCTGCTTGCTGACATTCGGCATTTTAGCTGTTCCGTGTTTGACCTAGAAATCTTTTCTTCAGTTCTGATGGAAAAGGAGAGCGAGAGAGAGAGAGAGAGAGAGCATCCTGGCTACAGCTTGGTAAGGAGAAATAATTGGATTCTCGTTTCTTATCTCACTCAACACAAGTTGTCAGAATCCCTGCTGCCTTGGCACAGGCACGTTTCAGTCAAGCGGGAAGGATTTCTTAAGGTTTCTGATAGGTGACACAGCTTCAGATTGTATTTTTTCTCGCTCTGTCTTTCTCCATTTGCTCGGGTTATATGCAGGGGGCGCTAACTTAAAATATGAACTATTTTCGGGCTACGGTTCATCTAAGCCTCCAAGCTACCAAGGTCAAATCGGACTGTTGTTGTGAAATGGTGTCGTTATGAAACTTGATTTGACTTTTTTTTTTTTTTTTTTAAACCTAAAGCGAGTGAATGTTACCCTAAATTTATGCTTCTAGCATAGCTAAAACACCAAAAACTATATATAGAATAAATAATAATAATAATATTGTTTAATATAAAACAATATTATTATTATTATTATTTATTATATTATTATTATTATTATTATATTCTACCTATATTCTATAGGGGTCATTTCAATTAGTTGAGTTTCCTTTCACCAGACGATCCAAAACTTTTATTTGAATGGCCGCTAAAAAAAATTCTTAAAAACAGGGTGTGCTTTCGATAACAAAATAACGGAACTTTTGAGAGTAAGAACTCCCTTTATAAACACTAATGCACTAATCACTAGTGCTTGGACACCATCAAGGTAGAAAGTTTCCTCAGAACACCGGAGCCATGATCCGACTGTCTGAAACGCCGGCCTCCCAGGAACTCCTTTAATGGCCCAAACATGTGGAAATGGCTTGGAGCGAGGTCAGGACTGTACGGGGGATGTGGCGTGATCTCCCAGCCGAGTCGCTGTGATGTGCGAGTGGTGTGGGTGAATGATTGTGCGTACAGTTCCCACAGACAGATTCTCACTCTTCTGCAAGTTGCCGGTTTTCAAGGATCAGCGCTGAATGTTCACAGATACGACCACAGCGAGCTCTGAGCCACCTCGACTGGGGTCGTCATTCATGGACAAACAGCTTTCTTTAAAACTTTTGCACCGTTCTAATGTTTTACTGCGGCTGATCGCGTGCTCGTCGCCGACCTGTGCTTGAAGTCTTCTGTAAATGTCAATCACGTTCATGCCTTCATTCACCAGAATGTTAATGTTACAAGTCCCGGGTTGATTTGAACGCTTATGTGAAATAAGTATGCTATGAAAACTTTCTCCGTAAGCAATACATTAATTAATTTAAAACTATTTCAAATATCAAACTACTACTAATACTGCAACTAATAATAATAATAATAATAATAATAATAATAATAATAACAATCAAAGTTTGAAGTAGGTGACCTCCCTTTTTGTCCGAAAAGCGTAACTAGACATACATAAAAATTTAGTTTCAGCTTTAGGACTTTACATCCTCATCCCCAAAATACCCAGCATTCTTAGCTGGTGTCTCTTCTATACAGCAGTTGATTCTTTGAAACATATGGAGAAAGGACTTTTTTTTAAATATCTTTTACATAATTGGGTCTAAACATTTCAAGTATATAATTTCTTGTCATATTTTTACTTTTCTGTTTTCACTCTTTTACAGACAGTAAGTAGCAGCAGTGAGTCTTATTGCAGCAAAGAGAAATGATGATGAGGTCCTATAGGGAGTATGTGTCTGGTGTGTGTGTGTCTGTGTGTGTCTGGTGTGTGTGTGTCTGTGTGTGTCTGGTGTGTGTGTGTCTGTGTGTGTCTGGTGTGTGTGTGTCTGTGTTTGTCTGGTGTGTGTGTGTGTCTGTGTGTGTGTCTGTGTGTGTGTCTGTGTGTGTGTGTGTGTGTGTGTGTGTGTGTGTGTGTGTGTGTGTGTGTGTGTGTGTGTGTGTGTGTGTGTGTGTGTTCGTGTTCGTGTGTGTTCGTGTTGTGTGTGTTGTGTGTGTTCGTGTTGTGTGTGTGTGTGTGTGTCTGGTGTGTGTGTGTGTGTGTGTCTGGTGTGTGTGTGTGTGTCTGGTGTGTGTGTGTGTGTGTGTGTGTGTGTCTGGTGTGTGTCTGGTGTGTGTGTGCGTGTGTGTGTCTGGTGTGTGTGTGTGGGGGTGTGTATGTTCTTTCACTCCATTTCCTATTTCCCCTTCTTCTTCCTTGCGGCTTCATGTCAGGTCTTTAAAGCTGTTGATCATTAGGCCGCAGTGGGTCGAGGAGGGATGTAATTATGGAGCTCTGGCTCCTCTGTCAGTCTCCCTCACTCCGCCCTGAACCCGTGCCTCTAATAGGAAGCTCCCGAGTAAACACATAGACGCACACATACATGCACACACATCTTTAAGAGGAAGGGAAAAGAATCTGTCAGCAGTGTTTGGTTTAACAGTAAGTGGCTTTCTTAAAAAGGAGCGAAAGAGTGAAAGAGTGTCTTCTGCAGTGTTCCGTATTAAACAGTGATAAATTCATCTTCTCTGGATGAATAATGAATTCGACAGACGTACTGTACAAGGTGTACACACTGTAATTTCAAAATAAATTTCGCATCGTTCCTGACAGACAGTGAATGATTCCGGCCCACATAAAGAATCCTATTTCCTGAAATGTAACCTGATATTTAGATGAAAACAAAGCTAATCGCTCCGAAACCGAGTCGTCACGACATCTAAATGCTCTCCGGATAAATGCTAAGTGCGTTTTCATGTTCGCCAATAAGACAGTCGTCATCTGATTTCAGCACTTACGAAGTTATTTAAAAGCCTGTTTAAAAGGCGTATTGTGATGTATTACATCCATTTAAAGCTGTTATTAGATTTTGGGAAATGTTAAGAAATGACTGTATTATTATTGGAGTGTACATGACGAGAAATATTAGGTTTAAAAAGCATTACGATGATTGAAATTCTAAATTATTATTCAGTTAGTTATCTTTCATTTGTTATATGAAGTAAAGTCTAATATGAGAAAAGCAAATAATAATAATAATAATATGTATGAGTACAAAAATACGGGATACAGTTTTGTAAAACTTTTTCCCCAAGTAACTTTAAGTATAAGGTTAATGTTTGTTGTTTTGTTTTTTTTTTTTTGGTTAAAATCAGAAGGACCTATTACAAAAATGCACTTTTTAGTCATTCATAAACATTCAGGTGGATTTCCAGTCGCGTGTCTACAAATAATAATTATAAATAATAATAATTAATTAATTAATTAATTATTATTATTAATATTAATATAAATACAGATTTACAATTTTGTAAAACTTGTTATAATTTTATTATTTTTGTTGTTGTTATTTAAAATAAGGGACTATTATGCAAAATGTACTTTTAGTCATTTATATAATAATAATAATAATACATTATATATATATATATATATATATATATATATATATATATATTATATATTTCCTGGGGCCATTACATTTTTCTCCTATTGTGACCTCATATAAGAAGAGTGATAGAAAGGATCCTCCCCTGGTTGTTGCCCAGCGCTGCAGTTCTCTGGTGGGCGTGGCTCAGCCGTAGGTCATTTACATGAACGCTGAAACAGTGCGTCTGAAAGTGGAGTGAATTAAAGGAGTTTAAGGTATCAAATAAAAATCATTATCCAAGGTGTATTTCAGCTGGAGCGTTACACACACACACACACACACACACACACACACACACACACACACACACACACTTTAGGGGAGCTCTGACGCCTGTGTTAACTTAGCAAAGAAATAGTAAAATATGGGACCTTTAAAAAAAAAAACAGGGAAAAAAACATAATCATTGTCAAACTGCTGTGGTATAAAATGACAGACCTTTGGGCGATACTCAGCATCAGGGTGGTGCTCAGTTCAGATAAGGCTTCAGTGGACATGCGGTTGTGGATTGTTTTCTTATTGCAGAATGTCACATAGAGTCTTATTCCTTACTCATGTACGAAGAAATCCTCAAAATGTGAATGGAGAAGTCACAAACGAGGTTTGGCATGAAGCCTGCGCATGGTTGGTTCGGTTGGTTCTCCATACCAGGGTCAGCTCATGTAATATTTTGCTTCTTGTAATATTTTGTGTGTGTGTGTGTGTGTGTGTGTGTGTGTGTGTGTGTGTGTGTGTGTGTGTGTGTGTGTTTGTTTACAGAAAAAGTGAGCAGCATGCTGTCTGCACTAATCGTCCCCTTCAAGTATATGAGTCCAGGTCCGAGCAGCACAGAGGATGAAGATTCACTAAGTAAGTTCAAAACCAACATGGCAGCTATTATTACTCACTCACTGTCTGCCTGTACCACTTTATCCTCATGGGGACTTGGACATGGGGCACAAGGCGGGGTATGCATGCACATTCACACACTACGGCCGATTTGTGAACACCAATCAGCCTAACCTGCATGTCTTTGGAGTGTGGGATGAACTGGAGTACCCGGAGGAAACCCAACAAGCACCGGGAGAACACACACAGACCCCGAGGCGGGACTCGAACCCTGACCCTGGAGGTGTGAGGCGACTGCGCTAACCACTAAGTCAACCGTGCCCGCTTAATCCACATCATTTCCTCACTCAGCGTCTATACCGCTTTATCGCGGGGGGCCTGGGGTCTATTCCAGGAGACTTAGGGCACGAAGCAGGGTACACCCTGGAAGGGTACCAATCCATCGCAGAGCACACACACACACTCACACATACTATGGGCAGTTTGGGAACACGAATTAGCCTAACCTGCATGTCTTTTTGGGCTGTGGGAGGAAACCGGAGTACCCGGAGAAAACCCACCAAGCACGTGGAGAACATGCATCCTCTATGCGCACAGAGACGGGAATCGAACCCAGATCCTGGAGGTGCGAGGCGCCTGCGCTAACCACTACACCACGGTGCGGCTTAATCTACATCATTTAATTGAATTTAATACTCTGCTGTTTTGCGCTGTACTGCACATCATTATATAACAAACCAATGCAGTATTTATCACCGTGTTCTCCGCTGTGTATCACAGCTTGTGGAGTGTTTCTGTGTGAAATGTCAAGCATTTGAATTGGTGAATCAAGTCTAGAAAGCTTTAATATGAAATAGAGTCAGATTTCTCTCTCTCTCTCTCTCTCTCTCTCTCTCTGTCTCTGCCTCTGACTCAGGAACACACACTGTTCTGCTCTCCTCCATTACGACAGGGATCGCTGCTTTGCATTGAATACCGTCGACAAATCGCACCCACTTTACGCATGAACCCTGAGGCAATTTTGAGGCAGATTACCGAGGCGATTTAGCAGATAATTCCCCCATTTGCCAGGATTTGTCCATGGATTTTAAAACACTTAAATTAGAGCCACGCTTACAGGGAGCTTTCAGGAGCTGCTTCTTCCTTTTTTTTTCCCCCTTGTATGATTATTATATCATTGTATTTCATCTGACAGCTTGTTTTTCACCTTGAGGCCAAAGATTAGAGATGAGATGAGATGAGATGAGATGAGAGACGAGAGGAGATGCAGACATCACACCCGGTTACAACTGACTTTATGCACTGATGCTGATGCTGCCTTTGATTCGGTTTAGCTGTTTTTTTGTCATGATGGTGGAGGTAGCATGACATGATGCTGTACCATTTCATATCTTTAAAGAAATCTTGTGTATGTCTGAGTCAGAGTCATACTTAGCTTTCTTGGCTCTTACTCACAATGATGCAGACACGCAATCTGGGAAAACACAAGAGGCATGGTGAACTTTTTTCTCGTCGCTATGGTGATAACTTGAAGGTTAGAGCTTTTGTAGGATCAGTATAGATCTTTTACCTGTAATGGCGCATGTGGTGTGTACCGTTAATTATCTTAAAGGAGCTTGTGGCGGCACGGTGGTGTAGCGGTTAGCACTGTCGCCCTGCACCGATTCCCGTCTCTGTTTGCGTGTTCTCCCCGTGCTTGGTGGGTTTCCTCTGGCTACTCCGGTTTCCTCCCACAGTCCGAAGACATTCGATAGCAGATTAGGCTAATTGTCGTTTTCGTAGCGTGTGTGATCTGCGATGGAATGGCACCCTGTCCAGGGTGTACCCTGCCTCGTGCCCTAAGCCACCTGGTATAGGCTCCAGGCCCCCCATGACCCTGAATACAGGATAAAGCCGTATAGAAGATGATTGAGTGAGAGCTTTATCTTATCGGATAAAACTTTTAAATGGGAATTAAAGTTCTGTAGTCAAATGAACTTGTATGTTTTTTATATCACTGTCTTCTATCAGGTACCAGCAGCACAGAAGTCAAGGAGAACTGGAACACGGGGAACTTCGAGGACCGCCCACTCATGCCGGCGGATCGTTCGTCCTTCTTCCTGTCCGATTCGTCCTGGAGCGGCACGGGGACTCTGAAGCGAAAGCGACCCTTAGAGGAGGACAACAACGGGCGTGTATGCGAGCTGCGAGTGTGCTGCAGAAGATCCTCATGGTCGGACACCCCGAAGAACGCCGTGGTGCAGCTGAACGAGCTGCGTCCGGGTCTGCAGTACCGCACCGTGTCTCAGACCGGCCCGGTGCACGCTCCGCTTTTCTCCATCGCCGTGGACGTCAACGGGCTCACCTTTGAAGGGACCGGCCCTACGAAGAAGAAGGCGAAGATGAGGGCAGCCGAGTTAGCGCTTAGCTCCTTCGTGCAATTCCCCAACGCCGCCCAGGCTCACTCCGCCATCGGCGGAGCATCGAATCCCACCACGGACTTCACTTCCGACCTTTCGGACTTCCCCGAAACGCTCTTTAAAGGATTCGAACCGGACGGGTTCCGTTCAGCCAAGTCCGAGCTGCTGTCTAGCGCCCTCCGATTGCGCCACACGCTGGACTTAATGGTAGTACAAGCCAGGCAAGGTGACGCGCACTTTTCCACACCTCCACCCACGCCCGAACCGCCTCCTCCACCAAGCCCCGTAGTGCTGCTGAATAACCTGCGGCCGGGAGCGCGCTACGCTTGCCTGTGCCAGAGCGCCCGAGGCAGACGCGCTCGCCGGTGCTTCGTGATGGCCGTACTGGTGGACGGGAGAATATTCGAGGGCACAGGCTGCAGCAAGAAGCTGGCAAAGAGAAAGGCTGCACTGAGTGCCCTGCAGGCGCTCTTCAACATCACACAGGCACCCGAGGCGAGAGTGGGTATGATCAAGCGGCCTCATTTACCCCAGGTGAGTTGTGCCAGGCAGGGCCTCTGGCAGCCACGGCACTCCATACGGTGAGCTCTAATAGCAGCAGCGACAGGAATGCCGGGATGCAGAACGGCGCGCCAAGACTTAATTAAAGGGGAGGGGATAATGCGAGGGATGGGATGGCGCAGGACGGATCTGGTTACCGAGAGAAAACACAGGAAAGGGACACACAAGCTTTAACATTTACTTTGGGCTAGTCTGGCTTGCATGTCTTATGTAAACCCTGATGTGTGTCAGTCTGTGTCTGTGTACAAGTGTGTGTTTGTGAAAGAGAGAGTGAGCGGAAAGGGAGAGCAGAAGCACTCCAACGGTAAACAGAATCTACTCACTCATCTGTTAAGTTGGAGAAAGAGTATAAATGAGGCACATTATAACCCCCGAGCCCCTGACACAAGAGAAAACACTGACGCGCATGAAAGTGATTTTTTTCTTTTCTCACCCCTCCCTCTGTTTCTTCTTGTTTATAGAGCTATAATTGCGAAGTATCGAAATTTCGCACAATCTCCTCTTGTTTCCTCATGTGTGGCATTGCGTTGTCTATCAACATTAATTCAATCCGGCACCCAAAGGAAATGAAAAGCATAAGAGCAAATCGACAAACAAACCTCCAACCCATCGGTATAAAAAAAAAAAACAGGGAACAGCGGTCATGCTGATGAAGTGGTGAAACCTCTAGGGGTTTTTTTTTAGCATCAATGTCAGAGTGTCCCTGTGCTGGAAATGCGAGTGCAGGAGCTGCTGCGTTACTGATTTCCGCTGAAGTCGGCATTCGTAGGAATGTTCGTGTTAAAGATTTTTACATTCTTTTTTTTTTTTTTTTATAAAAATGTGTACGCCATTACTTGTTGTAGAATTATTCATTTTAGTCTAACTGTGAGCTCTGTGTGAACGTTAGACCCTTAATGCTGGTCAATATCGTCCGATCTTCTTCTATGGTTCAATAATAAAGGGTTTCCATCCGACACGTTGTACCTTCGCCAAAAATATTTCGAACCTACGAGCTGTTCAAAGTTTGTACAAAAACATTTACCATCAATAGTTACATCAGTAATTTGTAATTTTGCAACTGTTGTTTTAACACGTGCCATCTGTTTCCCCTTCTCTTTGAGAGAACAACAATGGAATTAAGCTTTTGGCTTTATTGTGTTTTTCATGTTCAGGAATTTTTAACTGCACAGGAGGAGTGTAGTCTTGTGTGTACTTACAGTATACGGTTGTCAATATCAATCAATCAGTCAATCAATCAATAATATCATTTATGATCTAACTGCTAAAATCTTTGTATTTAATTTTACATATGAGGATTAAGGGACTTTGCCGAAAGGGCCAAACTTGGCAATCGTGGGATTTGATCCTGGGACGCTGCAAACCGTAGTCCAATGCCGTAACCACTGAGCTACAGCAGTCGACTTACAACGTTCATCGGTTCAACAACATCTTACTGGGGTATGATAATCACCCATAAAGTGCAAACACATGACGACGCCATAACAGGCCGAACACGTAGACAGCAGTGAGAACTAAATGAATGATACAGGTGAAGCCTGAAAACCAGGAGTGGAAGGTATTTTGACTCGCGTCTATGGCGATTCGACATTTAATCATGTTTTATTATATATACAGTAAAACACACAACAGGCTCTAATGAATAATTTTTCATCAGCTGAAGCAATTTGTTCGCAGCTTTCCGTCCAATCATTGATTTATTTGTCACCACTTCTCTTGTTACAAATGAATGATTGTTACTTAATTGTTACGCACTCGGGAGATTATTATTATTTTTTTTTTTCATGAAAAAGGAATTTTCATTATATAAAACTAATTTCCACTGTTAACGTTTAAAACGTTTTTTTTTTTTTTTTTTTACAATATATACATGAGTATCCAGCTTGATTACTTATTATATATTATAGAGAATACGATTCTGAGAAGATTTTGTAGGATTTCACAGCACATGTTTGCGGAGCAACAGAAGAACATTGTTTCCATAAGGTTACAGCATTAGAACATGGTTTTGAGGGCAGTAGAATTTATTTGTTATTCAGATCGATCGATTGATTGATTGATTGATTGATGTCAAAGCGGGACTTGTGATAAAACCTTCTCATGAATGAAGAAGTAAATCTGATTGTCGTTTACCGACATCTTCAAGCACAGTACGGTAGCGAGACGCTTAGGACAGTAAAACATTTGAAACGATGTTGGGTGGTTCGGAGCCCACTGTACTGGTCATTCCCCTGGACACTCTGCGAGTGGAACACCTGATGCTTGAAATGCATGATGGGAGTTATTGCCACATGCCTTGTACAGTCCTGACCTCGCTCCGAGCCTTTCCCACATGTTTGGGGCATTTGAGGAGTTCCTGGGAGGCCAGCGTTTCAGACATGAAGCAGGCAGTCCGATACCCGGATAAGTGCATTAGTGCAGCAGGATCTTGTATCTTGTATACTTGTATAGAGAAATAAAGGGCGTTTTTAGGTCTCATAACTGTCTTCTGTATTTCTGAACAATCAAAAGTCCTGGTTTGACTTGAACTCCCCGTGTGGATAAACACGACAGTGAGCTGAGGCTAGTAGAGCTAACCTCAATGCATGGACCAGGTAGTAGGGAACCCCAGTTCACATCGACCTGTTTTAGTTTTTAAACACATAAAATAAAATCTAATACTCAGGGTGTTTAAACAATGTAAGTTTTTAACGCTGTCTACTTTGGGTGTCGGGGACATTCTGAAAAATGTGCAGCCTATGAGTAATGAGTCATAGAGCAACGTCAGTGTTTCAGGAACACCGCAGGAACCTTCGTGTTGTGTTCTGATCAAACTGCTTTAAAACCCTCCGATACATCACTGTCCTTTTAGGACATTTTTTTTTTTTCTTCTTCTTTTTCTGTTTGTGTTTGAGTGTGTATTGAGCAGGGCTGCTGCTGTGTTAGTATTCCACCCTGAGCCCGTAGGGACCAGCGAGACAGAAAGTGTTGTCCTTCCTTCCTCTCCCACAACATCAATCGTACAACCTGGCCATGTTTACCTGCGAGGAGGTTCTTTCTGCTTCTTGCCACGCTGTCTAAAAGGGTTTTAAGTGGATTTGCCCCACCAGGTTAGTTCCGGAATGATGAGAGTTTGTGGAAATACTGGAAAGTCAGCACACAGTCTGTTGTTCCGTCTGAACGATCCAGTGAAGGACAAGCGCACAAGCCAGACTTTCCCCTGCAATGTAAAATGCTGCCATCTTCATAATAATCTGCGGTTGAGTACATAGCGTGTGTGTGTGTGTGTGTGTGTGTGTGGGTATGGGGGGGGGGTCCTGGCATCAAGGTCCCCGAGGGTTTTTGAGTGTTGATTTTCCACAGTGTACCAACGATAAAGTACAAATGGATGTGCCTTAAATCCGAAAAAAAAAAGCTCTCATCTCTTTTCTCAGCAATAAAAAGTTTGACAATTTTGTATTTTGCACAGCATGTCGTAATAGAATAAATTAAGATAAAAATACAAATGTCTCTTGAAGGGTAAATTCGTTCCTTAAATAAACATATGATTCGGTTTCAGCTACAAAACTGCAAACACCTGCACAAACATCCATAACAGGCAATAAGATGATAATGTAAAATACTCGTTGCATTACACTTATGTTTGACCGGATTACAAAAGCTAAAATATAATATAATATAAAGCATTAAAAAATGTATTTGCTTGTAATTTATTTAATATTTAAGCTTACTCAAATAATAATTCCTTAACTTGTGACTTCACCATTGGGTCGCAGTATGTTGGAAAAAAAAAAAGCCTCTCGATGGGATGACGTACCTGGGCTGTAAAGTGTACAAACCGAACTTTCGTTGTGAACTGGTTCTATTTAAAATTTTCCAAAATTCTTACTGGTGTATGCTAATCACACAGGAAGTGCAGACTGCATTCCAGACACAGCTCATTTGCATTTAGACACGCCCATAGACAACGCAATAACAGGCCAAAAACATAGACAAAACGAATGATAAAGGTAAAGCCTGAAAACAAGAAGGTGTTTTAAGATTAAGATTTAATCTTAAACAGTACAGTGGAACCTCGCATTGCGAGTAACCTGGTTTACGAGTGTTCCGCAAACCAAGCAAAGATTTTAAATACATTTTTAATCGGAAACCGAGCAAGTATTAGTTTACGAGCAACAAGTATCATGTATCACGCATGCGACTCTTATTTTGACACCGAGCGGCAAACGATCACAACTGAGCCAATGATTTTTCTCTCTCTTGCGCTGCGGAATTATGGGTAATCGTCTCCTCTGCTGCGTCTTAGTGCTCGTCTCTTACTGGTATAATCAACAGCTCCGTCTCTCTTCTGTGTGCATAATTTGACACTGTGCCCCACACACACCGACACACACACACTTTACTCATGTGTACTTTATGTGTGTGTGTGTGTGTGTGTGTGTGTGTGTGTGTGTGTGTGTGTGTGTGTGTGTGTAATTTGACACCGACACACACACATGCACACACAGATCTCCCCGGCTGCACACACACGCTTTATTTACACTGAAAACTCAGCTCTGTCGCGATTCTTTTCAAAGGTGCTGGTTCATTTGTTATTTTTTATTTTACAGCAGTGATTCCGTTAGTCTGCTCACGCGAGTATAATTAGAGAGATTTCTTTTTTTTTCCCCGTTTGCATTGTGTATGTTAGTTGTGAAACTTAAAAAGCGAGGTGTGGGAGGGAGAAGGAGCTTTACTGTTTAAGACGAGGCGAGGTGCTAATTCCACACACACACACACACACACACACACACACACACACACATACAAATACACGGCGCCTGCGCGCACAAGTGCAGGTTAATTTGTTTTATTTTTACTTTATATGTTGTATTAATTATTTTTATGTATTTATTGTTTTGGGCTGTAGAACGAATAATTTGAGTTTTCATTATTTTTTATGGGAAAATTCTATTTGGTTTACGAGTGTTTTTGGAATACGAATTATTCCGCTTCCGAAACTAATTATGCTTGTAATATATATATATATATATATATATATATATATATATATATATATATATATATATATATATATATATATATATATATATATATATATATATAATAAATCCTGCTCAGCTGTTGCATATTCTTCTGTATGTTTCTAGTTTGGAGAGCATGAGAAGACACGCCCCACTCATTAATAACCCAATTGTACTTAGTAACTCATTAGTCATATAGTGCACATAAGACTCAGTGATGCTTGATGTTCATGCATCACATGTCAGAAGCAACTCGTTCACTTTTAATCAGTAGTTCCTTAATTGTGACTTCAGCATTGGGTCGCACTTCGTTGGGAAAAAAAAAGCCTCTTGATGGGCTGTAAAGTTTACAAACCGAACTGACGTTGTTCACCGGATCTACAAAATCACACATGAAGTGCAAACCTCATACTCGACACAGCTCATTCGCCATAACAGGCCAAAACATCAGTAGTGTTTTGACAACAGCAGTGAGAAGTAAATGAATGATAAAGGTAAAGCCTGAAAAACAGGAGTGGAAGGTATTTTGACTTGCATCCATGGCAGTTAAATATTTAATCATGTTTAATAAAAAAATAAATAAATAAAACATTAACAGGCACTAATTGATCATTTTTCATCAGCTGAAACATGTTGTTCACAGCCTTCCGTCCCATCATTAATTTATTCATCACCACTTCTCTTGTTACAAATGATGGATTTGTCTTAATTCTTGGCTCACAGTATTCTTATATATATATATATATATATATATATCTCACTGTATATATATATTACTTAATTCCTGTAATAGCCAGTCTTCTTGGAGTTCTAAAGTGTACATCATATTATACAAACCTATATTTTCCACAAGATTGTCTGGCCTCAGGTCTTTGCATATGAAATAAGCAAATGACATTGTGATGTTCTTCCCTTTATCTGAAGTGCTAGGGATGTTGATTTAACTCGGGTCCGGCATTCATTGTTGGCTCGTATGTTAGTCGTGTTACTGCGGTACCTTCTTTCAGCATGGCACTTTTTACAAACAGCATGCATTAGCAAATAATTTGCTCCTGCTACATGATGCTGTGCTTTAGAGCACGCCACCTATAGGATCGCAGAGAAATAGCAATGATTTTGAAGTCAGTGTGGTACATAACTGAATAATTTTTTTTTCCCCTATCCCTAGTGGGGAAAAAATAGATTAGCAAGGTATTGTAGTCGTGAGGGGAGGTCAGTGCAAAAAAAAAAAAAAAAAGTCCACACACCCCTGTTAAAATTGCTGCCTTTGCGTTCTGGACAATTAGATCAAGAAAAGTCACGCCAGATCATTTTACATAGTTGATGTAATATTACAATCAACATTTAGGTGAACCAATCAAAATGTCTCAGGGGCAAAAAAAAAATAAAATAAAAATGTGTGTGCACATTGTAATGCAGCACTCAGTCTTTTGGGTAAATGTCAAGCACTTTAGCCCGATCTTTGCAATCCTGATTTAGCCTCCGCTCTTCCCTTTAAAAATCTCGAGCATTCTCTATCCGCTTACAATCCGATCTCATGTGCGCAGCGCTCTCCAAGTCACTCCACAAATCCTTTTACCGGATTTAGACCCCTGACAAAATGTTGATCACCTTCCGACGCCACTGCTTTGTCGACTTGCATTCCTGCTTTGGGTTGTCATCATTTTGCAAGGCGACATTCCTTTTTATCTTCAGCTGTCTATCAGGGACCTGCGGGGTTTATGCCGAAACAGATCCCAGCCCCAGCTGAAGAGAAGCAGCCCTACAGTACGATGCCCGCCGTGCATCCCAGTTGGTACGGGGCTGTTTCAGCGATACGCCTTCTTGATTTAGTTCCGACCATTTCTTCAAAATATGTGGCCCCGTGAGGCACATTTCCACACATGGTTTGGGGTATGATGTTGTTCCCCCCTCGGGAAAATGGCTTGTGCCGAGCCAGTCCACCCCACAGCTCAGACATGTGAAGAATATGAGAGATTGCTGTCACACACACAGGGACCAGTGACCAGCGCCCCGGGACTTCATTACTGAGATTCCTCCAGCACCTTTAATTTTGCCTTGGGTCACTTTGCAGCCTCTCTGATAACTTTGTCTTGCCCTTTTGTCCATTTTGGAGGGATTTTTTTTTTTTATTTGACATTTTTTCCTTATATAATGTATTCCACAACCTCGGGTTCTGAAGTGGTAATCAATGATACCATCCAGCACAACACACAGTGTACTTCATAACAGCTATTGATTTTAACCCATGTTCAGGCTGTGGTCAAGCCAAAACCTGGCGAGAACATAGAGTATACAGTATATACATGAGGCATTTTTACAGTCACTCCCCTTCAAATGCAAAAAAAAAAAAAAAAAAAAACACACAAGTAAAATTGCTAATGATAAAAGAGGGCATGAGAGGGAGGAATGGAATAGAAAAGGGTCACCTTTGCAGAGAAAAGGCTGGTGTGTCTCCGGTGAGTGATACGGGTGCAGATGGTCTGTTTGGAAAGAAGGACTCTGATTCGGTGCAGCACTATGAGTCGCCTCGGGCAAACCTGAACAATAACTGTGAGGCTCAACCTCTCACACTCCTCTAAATGAAAAATTGAACTCTCCTCCAAACTGCATCCAGTGTTGCCCACCATCTCCAGACCTCTAAATAACATCTAAATCATCTGACACACACACACACACACACACACACACATTGTGTTTGTTTTCTGCAATGAACCTCCATAAGACAAATTTATAAAAACCGCTAGAGCAGTATTAGGTGAATCCTGGCAGCTCCACACGGCCCAGGGCGTCTTTTCAGTTCATCAAGTTACCATTTACTGTATGTATTTTCTGGAATTTGCACTAGCATGAACACGTCAGAGGTAAGATCACTTGAATTAGAATCTTTACATAAACATTTATATACATGATACAATTTAAACATGGAGAGTTGCTTGAAAATGACGAGTACACAGAACAATTTGCTGAATGAAGTGCTTAGCAGTTAGTGTAAAAGCAGAACGATGGTGTGACCCGAAGCCTGACCCAAACTGGAAGGTACAACAAAAAGTCCAGGTGAAGTTTATTATTATTATTATTATTGCTACACACACACTCATTCATCATCTATACCACTTATTCTGTGGTCACAGGGGGCACAATGCGGGCATACCCTGGACAGTCCATTGCAGGGCACACACACTCACTACGGCCAGTTTGGGAATCCCAATGAACCTAACCTACATGTCTTTGGACTGTGGGAAGAAATTGGAGTACACAGAGGAAACCCACCAAGCACGGGGAGAACATGCAAACTCCATGCACACAGAGACGGGAATCGAACCCGAACCCTGGAGACGCAAGGCGACAGTGCTAACCACTACACCACCGTGCTGCCACATTATTGCTACATAGTCCCCTTGTCCATACGAACATTCAGTTGCGAACTTTCGAACGTACGAACGTACAGTATGTTCACATGTGTCCAGTCGCGGAAGCTCGAGCACATGTTTGGCGTACGGAAGTAAACGTAAAAGCAGCGTCGATGAAGCTGGTACTGCTAAGAAGGGCCAAGCAATTATGATGGAGACTAAAGTGAAAATAATTGGCAGAATGAAGCAAGGTGAAAATACGGCAGACATGGCTAATTTTTTTTAACATGAATCGTTCAATCATCGGAACAGTAATAAAGAACACTGTACTCTAATACGCTGTGAATAGCCTATTGTGTTAGTATCCCAGTACCGAGACAATGTTTGTTGGACTTACAAACAAATTGGACTTATGAATGCGCTCTCAGAACGGAACTCGTCCATATGTAGGGGACTTATTGTATCATCATTATTACTGTGTGTAAACCTGTTGGCTGAATTCATTGACTAATCAGGGTGCAGTCACATCCTCAGGGTTTATTTTCTTGTGAATTCTGAGCTGCTTTCCTGCTCGCTGTGGCTGTAAAGCCTGATCATTGGGGTTGCTGTATCCTTCCTGTTAGCGCTAACCAGCGTGATCGTTCTCCTCTGGCCCTCTCGCTCGTCAATAAGATGTGTTAGACTACAGGACTCACTGTCACTCTGGCGACATGTTGTGTGCGAAAAATCCCAAGAGATCAGCAGTTTCTGAAATACACAAATCAGCCTGTCTGGAAACAACAGCCACGCTACTGTGAAAGCCAATTAGCTCGTATTTGATGTGAATATTAACTGAAGCTCTTGACCTGTACTTATATTATTTTATGATTGTCATGCCGCAGTATGATTGACTGCCTGAACCATCTTTCTTAATGAGATTGTCAGCCGCAACACAAACAACACTGCCAGGTGAATTAAATAACATTGATTATCAATTATATACCAGTAAACGCATGGCAGGATGATGCCGCCCCCCCCCCCCCAAGGCTCATCTATGACTGTTGGAATCAAAGGCCAGGCCGTCCAGTCTGGGCCCACAAGCTAAAGTACCACTATAGAAAAAAAGTAAATGGTGGCCATGATAGAAAGGCATCAGAGCCACCAGAGCCTCATGTGTATGGGGCTTAGCATTGCAAAGAGTTCAAGGTTGTTGATCCGGCCTCCAAATTCCCCAGATCTCAATCCTATCGAGTATCCATGGAATGCACAAGACATACAATCAGGGGGCTCAACTCAGCACCCAAGAGTGCCCGAAGGACCCGTCTTTAATGTCCTTATGCTGGACAACACAACTCACATCCAGCGGTCTCGTGGCGTGACGGCCCAGTGAGCCAGAACTGCCCCGGTGGCGCAAGGGAAAGTTGCGCAATATTGGCCATAATGTGTTGCATGTTATTGTTATGGCTGAGCGGTATTAGAATAACAAAGTGTAACTGAGAATCCGAAAAAAAGCAATGAACGTTTCTGCCTGATTCAGATACAAAATCCGTCCTGGTGTTTGGTTATTGTTTTTGGTTTTTATTATTGGTGAATACAGTCCATGATCTGAGGTCAGTGTGGGAAATGTGGTATTATAATTAAGGTTTGAGGGCCTGAGAGATATGAATTATTTTCTTTCTTTCTTTCTTTCTTTCTTTTTTTTTCCGAGCAGGAAAATGAATTGTAGCATAACTGCATAAAAATAGCATGAATGTTGGCAAGGGTTTCTCTATGAAACAGGGGTCGATCCCACATCAGGGGTCGGGCCACGCTGCGTAGTGAAATGATTACCCAGCACTCTGGGGTTGATTGTCTACTTAATCTCTCTGCACCGTGACAAAGATCAGTGGTGGTGCCAAGTCGACACGCTGGAGCGGCTAAGGCGAGAGAAACGGAGCGTCGCGAGGAAGGACACGACCGCAACTCCGCCGCCGCCGACCTTGGGCCAGAGAGCATTTGAATAAGGAAATGCCTGCTGCATGATGCAGAATATCAATTAGGGCGCTATTGCAGGGTGGAAACAGAGGATAGAGGGCACGGGGGCCAATTTTGGGTCGCATAATGCACTGAGATACACAGGCAGGGACGTATTCAGGGGAGGACTGGTGTTATGAGAAGCCTGGAGGGGATTTCAATCATTATTTTCAAGCAGAATCTCAGCTTAATTAAGCAATTCTGAGATACCGTTCCATTCACATTCTCAGAAATGTTCTGCTAGCTAAAGAACGTCTCCTGTATTGCATTGCGCTTGCCGCAGCTCTGTCTGCTTTGTGCTGAGGGTTATGTATGGACAGGGTGGACGGGCACCATTTAATCTGCCACGGTAATTTCCCAGGCGGAGCAAATTAAAAGCGTTTTCACACACGTGAAGGTGACCCCGTCCACCAAATCTGCCATTTGCACATTATTTTCTGTGCTTTTTCTCTACTTTTTTCCTTTCCCCTAACCATGAGACTGATATAAACATCCCCTTAACAGCCATGAAGGGGGAAAAAAATCATTAATTAAGAGAGCCACAACACATTAGAGAAGGCAAAAAGGCCAAAGGGAAAGAGACAAAAAGTCAAAGAAACTCATTAGGACAGGGCGAGATTACTCACCCTGAACTTTTAGTGTGTTTCCGAAGGGCTGTGTGACTTGGTTTAGCAAATTAACCATGATCCTGATTTTTTTTTTTCTTTCATTTTTAGATATGCCGCTGTTTTAAATCTACATTCCTAGCTAAAGTTAGTTTCACTTCTAAAAGAGTTAACTATATGCCTATGGGTTGACCAAATAAAATGGCCTCTTTGTTTGAATTCATATTGATATCAAGAAATTCATCCAACAAAATAACAAGATGCCCAAAGTAAGGGACTAAACCAATGAGGTGCACTCATATTCAAAAGTACAGGTACAGGTTTGATTTTAGTCTCTGCTTGCATTTTCCCACCATGCTTGGTAGGTTTCCTCCGGGTACTCCAATGACCTGCAGATTAGGCTAATTGGCATTCCCAAATTGCCCGTAGTGTGTAAGTGTGCGTCTGTGTGTGTGCCTTGCGATGAATTGGCACCCTGTCCAGGGTGTACCCTCCCTCATGCCCAAAGTCTCCTGGAATAGTTTCCAGGCCCCTGCGAGCCTGAATACAGGATAAAGCGGTATAGGTGATGAGTGAGAATGATTGTAGCAGGTCTTAGTATTAGGCAAATACAACCTCAGATGAACAACATATGACTCTTTTTCACCATGCCATTATTTATTTGACAAAAATGAAGCCAAAATGAAATAAATAAAAAAAACATGTGGTCAATACTAAGTTCCTCCTATGATTTTTTAGCTTGTAGATCCACCATTAACAGCAATAAGTTGAAGTAATACAGTAGGGTCCTGGATGAGTTTATGCATCACTCACGTCATTGTGGACTATTCTTCTTTACAACTTTGCTTCAGTTCATTGAGGTTTTTGGTAATTCACTTATGCACAGCTCTCTTAAGGTGCCGCCACAGCATTTCAATTGGACTGAGGTCTGGACTTTGACTAGACCATTTCAAAACCTTGACTCTTTTCTTTTTCAGCTATTCTGATGTACTGTCGATTTACTGCTGTGCTGCATATCATTGTCCTGTTGCATGACAGTTTTGACCAAGCCTTAGCTATCAGACAGATGGCTTCACACTTTTCTCTAGAATACTCTTGTATACAGAGGGGTTCATGGTCGACTTCTTAACTGCAAGGTGCCCAGGTCCTGTGACTGCAAAAACAAGCCCAAGTCATCACCCCTCCACCGCAGTGCTTGACCTGGGTATGAGGAGTTTCTGCTGAAATACTGTGGTTGGTTTGCACTAAACATGGCACTGGGTATTATGGCCAAACAGCTTTTTTCACTTTTGTCTGATCTATCCATAGGACATTGTCCCAGAAGCCTAGTGCTTTCTTCAGATGCAGTTTTGCGAAACAGTTGCATTTGTATTTTCTTTTTAGACAGGAGAGGCTTTCTCTTGGCAACCCTTCCAAACAAGCATTACTTGTTCAGTCTTCTTCTAATTGGATGTTACATTTAACACGCTCCGTGAGCACCTTGGGGTGGATGGGATGGTCATATCCACTTCTGGGAAGATTAGCAACAATCTTGAATGCTTTCCACTTGTGAATAATCTTTCTCACTGTAGAATGATGAACCTGAAATTGTTTGAAAAATGTTTTATAACTCTTTGCAGATTGAACCATATCGAGACGTATCCATATATATATATATATATTCCCAATTGTGTTTGACTGATGGCACTTAGTTAGTAACCTAGTAACCCAGTGTAAGTATCTATCCAGTGATGAAAACTTCAAAGCACTTTTTGTAAGTCACTCTGGATAAGATGTAAATGTAACCCTTTCCATAATTGCTTTTTTTAGACTTTTGCTTTGCTTTTGCTTTGTCACACTTGAATGCTCCAGACCCGCAAACCTCTGCACATCTGCTGCTGATCAACTAACCAAAGGCTGATGACTAATTGTCACCTGGCTGCAACTAACCCTCTTGAATCCTCATGTGGAGGCAGTAACAAGTTTTTTTTTTTTTTGCTTTAATTTTTGTTAAATAAATAATGGCACAATACATAAAAAAAATGTTTTATGTCGTTATTCATCTTAGGTTGTATTTGCCTAATATTAAGACCTTTTTCAGTTAAATGATTTGATTATGTTTTTACACAAAAACACATAGAATTAAAAGCGGGATCATTATTGAAGAACAATGAAAAAGCTTTAATAAAAAAGCAAGAGTCATACCAAAGACTTTAACCAGGATGATTGTTTTTTTTTGTGGGTGGAATCTTCTTGGATCAGCAATTAAATTGTCACCAGAGGTTGGCAATGTGCACAAATCCTGTGCATGAGTAAAAGTAGAGATACCCTAGGTAAAGTAGTATTACTCTAGTAAAAGACCTTTACTTACATTTCTACTCACACATTCACCTTCAGATTTACTTAGGTATCAAAGGTAATGAGTTTTATTAGCTCACAGTAGCTTTTTTCATGTTAAAATTTCTCTCTCTCTCTCTATTGATCTCTCACTGTCTGTTTCTGACTGTGAATGTGCTGTTTTTTTTTTTGTTAGTTTTTTTTGTTGTTTTTTTGCCATTAGCAACCAGCTCTCCTTCTGATTTAGAACATATCTAAGGTCATTGTGTCACAAAGAAAACGCATTTACGCGTAATGGTCAGCAGGTGGCGAAGTTCCCAGTTCAATTACCACACACCACAGTGGTTACACAACGCAAAGACACACCGAAAACACATTAAGATAAATTCAACCCTTATTCGTCACATACTGTATGTTACTGTACGGTGAAATTCTTTATTCTTCACATAACCCAGCTTCTTGTTAGTAAGCCATTATACGACACCCCTAGAACACATAAGGTTAAGGGCCTGGCTTAAGGACCCAGCAAGCTGGGGCTCAAACCGCTGACCTTACCTTCCGATCAGTACCACGCCATAAAAGTACCCAGATACCAGGGGTGGGGTTCGAACCCATGAGGACATGCGTCCATTGGATCTTAAGTCCAACGCCTTAACCACTCGGCCATCCTGGTCACGTAAACGTCCACCTGTTTGCTGTATGATGTAGTGGAGTAAAAGTAAAACATATCTAATAGGCTAATTGGTGTCCCCAAATTGCCCATAGTATGTGTGTGTATGTGTGTGTGCCCTGCAATGGACTGGTACCCTGTCCAGGTTGGACCCTCCCTCATGCCCTATGTGTCCTGGGAGTCTCCCTAGCAACGGGGTCGATAAAGGCTTTTGTACTTTTGTCACTACGATAAAGGGTTTTGTACTTTCCTTACTCAGAGTTGCTCTGAGAATTTCCCTAAATCACTTTTAGTCTAGGACTCCCAGCTAGGAGTTTTTAAGCTAAGATAGGAGCTCTCTTAGAGAATTCTATAATAATATAATAATAAGTCGAGTCAGCCTCGAGTAAAAGGGTCAGGAGTAGCTCAGTGGTTAAGGCGTTTGATTACAGTTTGGAAGGTCCTGGGTTCAAATCCCACGACCACCAAGTTGTCACTGTTGGGCCCTTGAGCAAGGCCCTGAACTGTTCAGATGTATAATGAGAAGCCAGTAGAGTTGCAGGAAGGCTTGGAAGAAGCCTGCACAACAAATTGCACTACAGATCATGTCTGATCTTATACCCTGAAACAAACCTTTCCTCAGGCTGCTACACAAATAGTCCTCGCCTAACTATCATTTTCTCGTCGCTGTCTCGCAGTCTCACCGTTCCTGTGCAGTAATGTTTGTGTGAGCTAATAGCAGCACTTTGTACACGAAAAGGTTAGAATCATCATGAACCGACTCATTGTCTATGCAAAAGATGACCTATAAGATTGGCAAATCTGTTCCACACAGCCACCGGCTGGGTTTATACACCCACACTCACGCAAAGACACACCAACACACACACACACATATACACACACATATACACACACTAGATCCACAAACACACCAGAGCTGTCAGTTCCTGACTCAGCAGGGACTAAATATAGTTTATGTTGCATTGTTTGAGCCATTTGTTTTGCATCAGGCTGAACGTTCTTCAAAGTCTTGAATCCATCACCGATGTGTTTACGCTGCGCACACACACACACAAAGACACTGACTTTTCATGTGTCGCATGTCTCCTGTGGATCGAGTGATGAGAGGCTCACTTCATTAGCAGTGTAATCAGGTTCATTAGTGCCTCAGAGACACTCAGGTACCAAACTGGCTGGGATCAATCATAGCGTGTGTGTATGGGGAGGAGTTATCTCACTGAGACAGACTGTGTTTTGTTGCGTGTGTTTTGTGTGTGTGTGTGTGTGTGAGAGAGAGACCGAATTAGACTTGTGTATAGATCATTTATACCATGAGTTTATTTATTTATTTTTTTTTTCAGAACAAATCCACATGGGTCATGGCTGATGTGTTTTATATGCAATAATCATCTTTATTCTGCACCTTTACGACACTTTTCTACCCGCATTCTGGCGATACCGGCCCATTTTTTGACTGTAGCCATAACCCGAGGGCACCAGTATCACTTCCTCATCCCCGTAACATCCCGCTTCTCACTGTCCTCTGTGCCCTTGAATAAGCTGGGGTATACAGTACATCAGCTACATGCACTGACTGACTATTACAGTGGTGATAATATGGGAGTTAAAACGGACTCATTGAAGTCGTTGTTCATTAAAAGAAATAATAGCAACCAACACGTTCGAACTCTTACACTTCTAACTCAGTCATTATTAGTCGGTTTGGTCATTGAAAGCCTGCTACAATGACACTACAGACACCAGCCATATTAAAGGTCCTATACTGTATTTTGCTATTTCTTTACCAAGCTAACCATCACGCCGTGAGAGCGTATATTCTTATATGAGGTCACAATATAAGAGCTTGCTGAGCATGTTAACTAACACTGGCTAGCATGGTTAGCTTGTATTTTACAGTCACATACAGGATCACGAACATGATATAGGAAACAGTACATGTACAGTAGGATCACTCGCTCTCCAGGACCATGAGTGTTCCTAGGACAAGTTGATATTAACCGGCGAGATGAGATTTACTGACCCGTCCATGTTCACTCAGTGCATGAAGGATGTTCACGGATTAGCTGGAGTGGAATGGGCGGACACTTACCCGGGGACGCCAACCGTCGCGTGAAAAAATGCGGAATCGTTACATATTTGGAAACTTAAAACGCCGTGAACCGATTTGTTCCATATTTTCGAAAATCAAAGTGAAATCTTCTTTGATTCTAAGTGTAGTATTTTAAATGGGGAGACAATGCTCAACGCATCGTTCGCCATTTATGTAGGGTTTCAGCTCTGGTTCAGAGGTGAAACGAATCTTTAAGGATTCGAGTTAATTTTGTTAAACTTAATTAAAATTTATAGCGTACACTTTATCAGCTACCTGACCAGCGTTTAGTACGATTTAGTGTGACTTACCAATTCTGTTTATCCCGCGGCCGACGACGATAATACAAAATCGGGTATTTACCTAATTATGAGCAAGGTAACGTAAGATCTGGGCAAATGTTTAAACTTTAAAATACATGACCAAGACAACAGTTCTTTATAAAGAAAAAAGAATTTATTTGAACTAATCTACGATACATGAAGCTATGCTACTTGAACACACACACACACAAACATACCAACAGTTGCAGGGTGAAAGTTAACGAGGTTCATCTAGTACTGTTTACTAGACCAAGAAAGTCACAAGAGCAGAGTCTTGGGTTTAATCTTACGGTTTTAGTTATGAAACGAGCACCATTTTCAGCAAGGTATGCAGCTTTTTGTTTGTATACTTGCGTTACGTTTCGTTCTCATGGTTCGCCTCCGGTGAAGGGAACCACGGCGTTGCTGATTGCTTGGTGCTGTGGTTGAAATGACGTCTTTCAGGAAAGCCCTTCGGTGAGGCTTGGTTGCCTGGTTAGCGATGGCGCGCTCTGGAACTTCTTCAGTGGGTTTCTTCGTTGCAGTTCTGGCACGAAGTCTCATTGAAAGTTCTCGGAGAGCGGATGACGTCAGCGACGTCGGCGTAGCGCTCGCAAGGGCGGAAGCCCGAGCGGCGAGCTTGCTTCCTTCAGATGGTCATGACGTCGAAAGAACGTGGAAAGAACGCGTTTGGACGAGTCCGGACACTGAGTTTTGTCCCTGTGTGTCAGTCTGTCCCACGGATGATTGGTCCAATCGGATGTGGTTGCGAGGCTTAGCCACGCCTCACTTGGTTCCCCCTTTTGTGCATACATTAGGCCGGTTTTGCGGCTGTCACGTGGGGCCAAGCCGATTACACTTTTACTTACCTTTATAAAGTAATTTTACATGAGCTCTTGTTCATGCAACCGATTTTCCGTGTACTCTACCGTTGTTTGAATAAAATAAGCTTTCAATCGATACCACACATCCCCTATCTTACACAGTCATTTCTAGCTTTGTTCAATAAACAGGGTTTGTGAATGCTAATGATACCTTTAAAGTTATGTAGAATAAACAAACATAACACACAGATATAAAACATACTGAATATATGTTTCTAGCATTTTTATCCTACTGGCACCATTAAAGATTGCTTAAATAGTGTCTCTGCTGTATTCCTCTTTGGTCTTTGAAAGCCATTTGGAGAACGCATGTGTCCTGGGGTCACTGAGATGTTCAAAGTGTGACTTGGTGGTTCCCCCCCCCAACTCCGGGTGAAGCTGTAAAACTGTCTGCTTTGTTTACAGGATCGCCAATTTACACCATGGTTTTAGGTCTAGTTTGAGGCATCTGGCTTTAGTGTAGCTTCAAGCCCAGCAAACTTCCTGTCCCATGCCTGGTTAAGATCCAGCATCTTAGTTTTACAACCTCTCCTTTATGTTCCCGAATGAGATAAGGTTATCGGGATGGCGCCATGATGTTTGGAGAAGAGGTTCTGGAAGGTGATCGAGTGTTTGCTCTTAGTTGGGGGTCTGCCTGACCCTACATAATTATCTCTGAAATGACACGAAATAAACCAGAGTTAATTTATAACACTGTGAATACATACTGAATATATTTACGGTTTCACAAGCATATTTCATTCTTCGTGCAGTTCGGAGGAAAAAAAATGCGGTTGGTTGGCGTCACGTGGTTTCGGAGGAAACACGTGATAGTCTTCGGCCCTCCCGACTGAGTGGTAGTAGCCTTAATGTGGAGCCCCCTAGTGACGGGGAGGAATTGGACACGACTAAATTAGGGAGAAAATTGGGGGAAAAAATCCAACATAAAAAGATAAAGGTTGAAAAGTAAAAAAAGATAAAAAAAGAAAAAAAAAAGATAAAGGTTGTTACCTTGATTCTTCAAGCAAAAATCGTCACTCCCTCCGACGCCGTGCTTGACAATGGGTATCAGGCGCTGCTGCTGAAATGCAGTGTTCGTTCAGGCACCGTTTTCCGAACCTCAGCCCTCTTCCATGTTCTTTTTATACTTATACAGAAGAGGCTTTCTCCTGACAGCCCTTCCAGAAAAAAAGTATACAGGTTGGGCCATTTATATGGATACACCTTAATAAAATGGGAATGGTTGGTGATATTAACGTCCTGTTTGTGGCACATTAGTATATGTGAGGGGGCAAACTTTTCAAGATTGGTGGTGACCATGGTGGCCATTTGGAAGTCGGCCATCTTGGATCCAACTTTTGTTTTTTCAATAGGAAGAGGGTCATGTGACACATCAAACTTATTGGGAATTTCACAAGAAAAACAATGGTGTGCTTGGTTTTAACGTAACTTTATTCCTTCATGAGTTATTTACAAGTTTCTGACCACTTATAAAACGTGTTCAATGTGCTGCCCATTGTGATGGATTGTCAAACTTACTTCAAACTCATTTCTCAGACTTATGTATGGTCTGATATTGGGGTGGATGTGCTTGGACGTCCACTCCTTTGAAGATTGCTCACTGTCTTGAATGCTTTCCACTTGGGAATAATCATTCTCGGTTGTAGAAAGCTGGAAACTGGTTAGAAATGGATTTATAACACTTTCTAGATTGCAAGTGCTTCTCTAAGACCATCGCTTATGTTGTTAACACACTCATGAATGCACCAGACCAACAAATGAAGCAAAAAAACAAAACAAAAAAAAAAAAACATGCATGAAATACTAAGAACCCCTTTGGTACTTTGTATTGCTTGCGTGTTTCATTTTTCCTTTTTATTTTTTTGGCTTAATTTTTGTTAATAAATAATGGCACAGTGGAAAAAGTTATATGAGGTTGTGTAATATCATAAGCGATCAGATAATTTTTTGTTACACAGAATAAAAAGAGGAAGCACTAACTTTTAGACATGACTGTAATTGCAAAATAAATGCATAAATGAATATTAATATAGTATAGCTTAGTAGAAAACCATGTTTAATGGGCCTGAAGGGAGGAAGATCCTAGTCCAGATTGTCCGTCAGAGCTCCAGGGATTAGACTTAGCCGAAGTATGATGTTCACTTCCTCACCTCCTGCAGGCTTTAGTTCCCGCCACATGATAAGACACCTAGCTGTAATATTCCTGAGCTCCCCAGGGCTGTGATTAAATGGATCAGGAGTGTTAGATTAGGGCTGGAGCTTTGCAGGATGGTAGACTTTCAGTCGTCCCTCTGGCTGAGTTTAATATTGTAATGATGTGGGCTCTACATGGACCTCTGTGTTAGGTTTATCATCTTTCATGCATATTTGTGGGTTTTGGAATAATCTTAGCCATATTATTTGTTCTGGAAGAAGCCTAACACTTGACTATTCGCCATTAGGCAAATTACACATGTCCTGAGTTCTGAATGATCCAGTTCACATGTTATAGACTGGAGACAAATTACACAGGGTGGTTGGTTTAGTTTTGTAACAAAGTTTTTAGTCCACTAGGGTCAGTGCAAATCACTAAATAACTGTTCTGATCACTTTTATCCTTTATAAAGATTTGAAAAATTTCTATCCATTATTATTTTTATTATTATTGCATTATTTTTTTATTAATTTATTTTCACATGCTTTTTCCACATAATTCTTTTTTACAGTATTATTTTATCAATTTTTATTTTTTTTTTACTTCTTCCATTTAATTCACTTTAATCCATTTTCCTTTGTATTGTTTGTAATTTGTACATTACCCCTTTCACAATAAATACATATCACATGATAACTTTTAGTCAGGTTATTTTAATTTTCATTATTTAGTTATATATTTATTGCAATGTGTTTGTTTTTACATATATTTAAGCCCTTTAAGTCATTTATTACCATATGATTGAAAAATAATAATAAATAATTAATTGTGATTTTTATACTTTCTGCATTTCAATTAATGTAATTTTTACATAAATGTATCAATTTCCTTTTTAGAATTATTTTATTTTTGCCTGATGTTTATTATACAAAATTTCCGCATTTAATTTTTAGCCATGCTTAATTTATTTTCACCTTTTTTTTTACCTAATTCATTTATTTTTCACCTTCAAACAGTTAATTTATTTCATGTTACCTGTTTTTCACATGGCTTTTAAAATTTATTATTATTCATTTTTGTTATCACAGTTTTTTGTTTATTTGTTTGTTTTCCAGATGTGTTCTTCTCACTTGGATAAAATTTTTATTTCATGTGATCACCTATCCTGGAGTTCTCGTGATGTCATACGCATGGAAATTCACTCTTGCAATTTTAGGACACAACATACCATAGCGACACACAGCTACATAATCACATTTGAAAAACTTGATGAATGAAACCCATGGCCGGAAAACTATACGTACAGTATATGCTTATTATTTTTGAAGGGCTGTTTTATAGTTTGCATTTATTCCTCAGTATTGTTTGAGACATAACAGCAAACTAGGTTGCCTTTAGATCGATATTAAACAATGTGACTTTTTCTGCAGGTGAACATTTTGAATATGTAGGTTTAAATAGTACAGTAAGGCTCATCCTTCAGGCTGGGTCATAAACCATCGCAGGGCACACACACATACACACACTCATTCACACACTACGGGCAATTTGGGAACGGCAATTAGCCTAACCTGCATGTCTTTGGACTGTGGGAGGAAACCGGAGTACCCTGAGGAAACCCACCAAACACGGGGAGAACATGAAAACTCCATGCACACAGAGACGGGAATCGAGCCTGGCCGGGAATCGAACCCGGACCCTGGAGGTGAAGGGCGACAATGTTAACCGCTATTGATCAATACATGTATAAATAATATAAGGTCACTAGTGTCATTATATGTACAGTCATGTATGCCTATACCACATTATATGCACTTCATAACACAAAGTACTTCGGTTACCATCGTATACACACTCATAAATGTCTCTCACACTCTCTCTCTCTTTATCTTGTCTTGTTGGCTAAGAGTAGAGGCTGTCAGAGAGAGAGAGAGAAAGAGAGAGAGAGCAAGGAAGACAGACAGATGAGAACCTCAGAGGAACAAAAGCTCTTCAGGATTAATTAGGCGTTAGATTGGTTGCAGGCGAACTGGAGCTGTCTGAGCGCAGACCGTCCCAGTGGCCAGCTCTATTCATATTTTAGCCTGGCTAAGGGCAAAATCTCACCCTGCACCGGGACTCTCCATTAGTAGGGCACATCCCCAATCCTCACATACCTCCTGATATCCTGTTTTTCTTGTCTGCTTTGCTGTCTTGACTTTAGAACTACATTGCTGTTATGTAATATCAAGGCATTTTTCATTTTAATGTTTATTTTATTCACAATTAAGTCTTTGATATGGGGTCTGTGCTGAGCATTGTGAAGTAAACTGATCATTTTAAAGAGCTTAACTTGAATGGAATAAACATTGTTGTGATATCATGTACCTTCTATCTCTGGTTAAATCCTTAAATCCTTACACTGAGATGGATGGATGGAACCCAGTTTATTTATCTTTTGCCATGGAGGGATTTTTTTTAACGTGAGTTTACACGTATGTTTAGAATTTAGTTAACATGCAAGTTGTTCTACAAGGTGGTATCAAAAAGTTCAGAGATCAGCACTGTTGACAAGCTCAGTTTTTTTGCATACGTGCTCCCTCAGACGCCTGGCAGTAGAATTCGCTATTGACAGTCTGGCGCCTTGGGGCGGGTTCACATTTGCCACAAATGTCGAAAAAGATGATGAGCACGCACCCGGTCGAGCTGCAGACCTGCCTCGCCTTTTTCGGACGTGGAGATGATGGACTCTTCCACTGTATAGACTGTTGCTTCATCTCAGGGTCGTACCCATACTCCCATGTTTTGTCTCTGGGAATGATCCTCGACATGAAGGACGGGTGATCCACAGAGTCTGGAGACGGAGTTCTTGGCAGACTTTGACGCAATGTTACTTCTGCTCCTGGGTCAGCCGGCTGGGGACGAACTTGGCAGCAACACGGCGCAAGTTCACATCACACGTGAGGACAGTGATGGACTGTTCAGAATGACACAACGACAATGTGCTGTTCTCAGATTAGAATCATGCAAAAGTTGCACAGTTGTTTTGACATTTTCCGGAGATGTTATTGTTGTGTTAGTGATACCTGTAAAGTACTAGTAGTAGTAGTTGTTGTTGTTGTTGTTGTTGTTGTTGTTGACGCTGTTGATTAACAGTAGTATGAGATGGCATCAAAAAGTTCCGAGAAAATTTTTTGTAACACGCCAACAAATGGCAACAAGGCTGCACACACAGTCACACGGAGCACCGACCTTCATACTGTAAGTCAGCGTGCCAAAAGACATCATCCTGTGTACATCGGCAGCTGTGCAACTGGTGCTATTCTGACCACCTGAATTCTGCTATTTCATCACAGACAGCATGTGTGAAACTGGGCAAATCTGCCACGGAGATGTTTGTTATGATTCAGCAAGTTTACGGCGATGCTGCAACGAGTCGTTCGAGTTGTTTTGAGTGGCATGCGTGCTTCAAGATCAGAAGAATATCACAGGAAGATGACGAGAGATCAGGGAGGCCTTCAACGAGCCAAACCCCCCAAAATGTCAAAACCAACTTGTGCATGATGATCATCTGAGAACTTTTGCACTCACCCTGCTCTCAAGGTAATGATAAAGTATTAATAAGTAATAAAGTGCTTTCTTTGTAGTAGTAGTAGTTGGTTTTGTCTTTGTAGTACGTCGATTAGGAATAGTAGTAGTGGTTGGTGGTGGTGAATATTTCCACATGGCTTTTATTTCACTCAGTGTAAAACGTCCGATGTTATCACAGAGACAGTGGATGTAAATGGGTGTGCGTTAACCCTGTCACTGAGTCTCAGTCCCAACACCGCCTTCGACCTGATTCCATTGTATTTTTAGCACTTTCCTGTTGCGCACTTCAGTGTCACGGCCTCCGTAATGAGCCAGATATCACAGGGTAGGTTTCACTTATCCGAAGCAAAGATATCAGAGGTCACCTCCTGACCCGTCATTTCCTTAGGCACACGAACCCCCTGCTTTGCATGCAGATTAGCTGATATAGACTGATATAGTAGACAGTCTGCGTTTCGTCTCTAATCTCCCTGCCTGAGGATGAATACTGCCGGATAACTTAGAAAGAAATCAGGTTAGTGACCTGAATATCACAGAGCAAGTGATTAAGACACTAATTATTGTAATCATGTATAAAATTGATGAGAGATATTCATATATTGCTAGAGGGGAAGCAGCAGATAGCACTTTTCTCAGTTTTCTCACAGTTTAGTCATCACGAGGTTCCTGAAAACTGAAAGGGTGATATGATTCAAATATTAGATCCTGTTCTCAATGAAACGGTTGTCATGGAATGTTTTAAAAGAGACACAAGAAGGGTAAAGTGATATGCAGGTTTGCTAAAAGAACATCCAGCAAAACAGCAGTGGTGCAAATACAAACTATTCAAAAGTCTGTAAGAATACATTATATGACTTTTTATTATTTGTATTAAAATGTAATGTATTCAAAATATAATAATAATAACAATAATTATTATATTAACATGATATCCACGATGTCATAATTTTTTCCCATATAATATTATATTATATTATATTATATTATATTATATTATATTATATTATATTATATTATATTATAAATTAAAGTGCTACCTTTCAGCTGTACAGTTTTATTGTTACTTTCGGCCAAAACATGGTATCTTACTAAAAGTTTTCTCACCTACTGTTGGTAAAAACATTTACAGTGGAACCTTGGATTACGAGCATAATTTCGTTCCGGAAGTGGGCTCGTGTTCCAAAACACTCGTAAACAAAATCATCCTTTCCGATAAGAAATAATGAAAACTCAAATTATTCGTTCCACAGCCCCAAAAAATAAATACATAAAAATAATTAATACAATCTATAAAATGAAAATAAAACAAATTAATCTGCACTTTACCTTTAAAAAAAAGTACAAAAGAATCCCGACAGATAAGTGTTTCGCATACTAAGTGAATCACTGCTGTAAAGTAAAAGAAAAAAAAAAAAAAAAAACGAATGAACCAGCACCTTACCTTCACGACAGAGCAGAGTTTCTGTGTGTTTGTGAAGCCGGGGAGGGGGTGAAAAGGCGAGAGAGCATCTGTTCGTGAGTGTGTGTGTGCGAGACGAGTTTCTGTGTGTTTGCGAAGCCGTGGGTTGTGGGGTGAGAGAGTGACGCTCGGTGTCAAAATAAGAGTCGCATGCGTGATACATGATGCTCGGCGCTCGTAAACTAATACTTGCTTGGTTTCCGATTTAAAATTTATTAAAAATCTTTGCTCGGTTTGCGGAACACTCGTAAACCACGTTACTCGCAATCCGAGGTTCCACTGTATTTTCAGATAGGATCACATAACATTATTTATTTATAATACGTAATGCTTCTTATCTCTTGATCCATGCTTAGTTTTTTGTAAATATTCATACTGTACACATTTATATTTTTATTAAGAAAAAATAAACACAATCGCTAAATACAATTTTATGCCCTTTGATGTTTGTAGTGTCTGTAAGTTATTTGGATTCAATTCTTTCAATGATCTTAAACTGTCATTCAGATGAAATTTGGCCAATTTAGATTTCACATGAAAAGACATGAAACCTGAAAAATGTCATGTGAATTTGACATTGACATTTCATTTCATATCAAGTTAGCAACGTGAAATTTTTAGATAAACTTGCATGTTGCATAAACTTCAGAAGTAGTTCTTTGGGACATACATTTTTTTAAATTACTTTTGTAACTTAAAAATCAGCACCAATACTGTGTTTTGGTCGTTTATATGAATGAACCTGTCACGACTCCATACCCTAAAGCGGTTTTCAACTAAAAAAAAAAAAATACAATGAAAATTTGGGATTTCCGTGTTTGGTTTGCAAGTGTACAAACATAATTAAATTCCTGTTTTCCTACCTATAGAGCTTTTTCCTTTAAAAAAAAAAAAATTGAAATTGTCAGATCAAGATCTATCAAACTGCTGAACACTACAGCTTGGATATATTGTGCATGTTAGAAGGAAACAGTGGGTTACGCTTAGTTCTCATACATTCCTGCCAGCATCTCATCACACATTTATCTCATCTCAACATCAATTATAAAGGAATTAAAAAGTAGATGCATCAGTGTTCCTGGCCAAACAGTGAAAATGGTAAAATTTGTAGACCATAGGGTTCCTGAGATCGGGAAATTAACCAACCCTGGGTGTGTGAGTGTGTTTGAGAATCAAGAGGATGGGGTTTGGCCCAATTGTCCTAGCGACGCCTGTGGCTGCATTGCTAACTCATGCTGAGAATGTAACCTGATAGCTTCTATTGTGTTTAATGGGATTGGGACTGTGATGCTTGGCAGGTATCTTGGCAACTGTGAGTGCTAGAGCATTCATTTAAAAAATACAGTAAAGGAGAATCTGTCATACATCAGGGACAGTTTAACTAAAATTTCTTCTTTTTAGAAATAATTTAATCAACAGGAGGTTTCGGAAGTGAGTTCTTTGCATAGCAAAACACATTTCCCATAGGAAATAAGGTAAATGCGGATAATTCGTTCCAGACACCCCAAAATATTACCAATATTAGCAATTTCCAACACTTTAATCATACTTTAGCTTAGAAATTATATTAAATATGTACAGTAAAAGATGAAATTAATAGACATTAAACCTCTTAATGTACTTAACCTTAATTTTTTATTACTTTTGGCACTGGCTGCTTTAGAAACGAAACTGAAAGCGGCTGCCTATTCTTTTTGCTGTCGTCCTTGATAAAAATGTTTGGACTACGTCTTCAGTCAATTTTGCACAAAAGGAAAAAAAAAAAAACACGAAAAAATATATAGCTTTCCACCTATCCAGGCAAGTTTTGATCGGCTCCCGGACATACTGTACATACAACTTAGTCGGCATTCCATCATATGCTGTGGCAAATTTATTGCAGAATTTCAGTCCTTAAGGTGAAAATTCTTAAGGTGGGGCATTAATATGCTATGGTACCACTGTAATGTCTTTACAATGAAAGCATTACTTTAATTAAATAATTCTTTTGATTGTGTAAAGCTGCTTTGCGACAATGACAATTGTTAAAAGTGCTATACAAATAGAATAGAATTGAATTGAATTGAATTGAATTCATATTTTTTCTTATAGATAGTGATCCTAAACTATCGATTTGGATTGGTCAGACGTTGTTGACTTGTTTTTTGTAACAGCAGCTCAAACAGTCTTTTTTTTATTTCTTTTTTGGACTGTTATTCAAATTACAGTCTTATATATAATGCGCTTGTACTAAAATGTGATGGTTTCTATTCTGCAGAAACAAAGTAGTTGCATGGTGGTAAGCACTAGCCTGAAATAAAAGTACTGTATGTGAAATTCTTTATATATGGATTTTTTTTTTTAGAGAGAGATGTCTATTAAGCATTTAAGGAAGGCGTCTCCAGTGCCAGTGTTTAACACTCATATTTTTTAAATTCAAGAGATTTTTTTTTTTTGCATATCATTCCTGAAATGTATATTTCAGTAACAGTCTACCTATTTCTCTTTATGTCCTATACTTTACTACATATATAAATTAAATTCTAACTGCTTAAGGAACGGTTTGTGTGGGTAAATGTGCATGAGTGTTGACATTACTCTGTAAAGAGGTCGTTATGGATTGTGTGGTTGATTTTAATCTCATAAATGTCTGTAAATGACATTCTGTACAGTACATCATTGTACCATGCGGTAAGCCGCGGGTCTTGGAAATGTCCTGGAAAATGATTTCTACAATTTTTTTTTTTTTCCTTCTCTAACTCTGTGCACTAGTTCCTACAATTACTGCAATCTGCCCTAAGTATCCTGCACACAGCTGCAACTCAAGTGTAGCTTTTCCTGTTTTACCTTACTACTTAACAATATGTGCTCTATTAGGACACAGGAAATGAAGGCTTTTAGCGGTTACTGAGGCAGTATAAGACTGCCTTTTTATCCTCTTTCTTGTTTTGTTACAGGGACAGAAAGGCCTTTTTGAGAACATCCAGAGGATTGCCATTACCTGGACCTTGGCTGCTTTTGCATTAAGCATGAAGTGCTATTACATAAGTCAGAAGCCTTACCTCTGCTAATGGAGAAGACGCTCAGGGATGTGACCCACACACGAGTATAAATGATAAATGATAAGATGCACTGAGTCAGAGGAACTGTCCGGTTCAGGGTCCTGTCTCAGTCGACGTTTAGCGCCCTCTTGTGGGACTTCAGTTTACTCTGCTCAAAAACTTTTGTAGAGTTATAACTAGGAACTGAAATGAATCTAATTGGATGTCATGAATTTACACAAAATCACACAATTGGGTGGAAAAGTCAGTGTAGTTTGTCAGATTACCTTTGGTGTGTTACCATTATTTATTTATTTATTTATTTATTTGGCAGTTTGTTGTCAGAAGTCATATAATTATTTGAGTTGATTTTTATGATTTTAGTGTGAAGAAAGAAATTGAGAAAAGAAATGGCAGATTTGGTTATATTTAATAAGTCAGTGAAGCATATAGTTCACTGTGTGTGTAAATGATCCAAATATCTATATCTCTATTCAGATTTGAACCCAAAGTAGACACCGAGTAGTTACCATAGATTTGAAACCAGTCTGGTTGTTGTCCTCGGCTATATGCTTCTTTCATTCCACAACTAAAGATCCTAATTAGATCACCGGTTTCTGTAAAGCTCAAACCAGCCTCTGGCACCAACTAACACCCTCTGATCATCATGACCATCCGACTAATATTGATGAGTTCCTTGTTTGGTCACCAAAAGAGCCCTGACCAGTTGAGACATGGACTTCACTTGCCCTCTGAAGGTGCGCTGTGAGGTGCGCTGACACCAAGCTGTCAGTAGCAGATCCTTCAAGTCCTGTAAGTTGCAAGATGGGGCCTCTATGGATTGGACACACCTCTAACTTGCACTTGTGTTCCTCAAACCATTCTTTAAAAAAAAAAATGCCAGTGTTTCAGGGTGCATTATCCTGCCCAAATTTGCCATGGCCATATGTCAAAATAACATCTACTGTACATGAATGGCAAGACTCAAGGTTTCCCAGTAGAACGCTGCCCAAAGCGTCGCCCTGCCTCCATCAGCTCGCCTCTTCCCATAGTGCATCCTGGAGAGACCAAGCCACCAGGTCATCAGACTTCCATTTCTCCATCGTCCAGTTCTGATGCTCATGTGCCCTTTGTAGGTACCTTTGGCTGAGGACGCGGGTCAGCGTGACCGGACTGCCGCTATGCAGCCCCATACACAACAAACCGCGATGCACTCTGTGTTCTATGTGATACACCTTGCTACCTGAACGAGCATTACCTTCTCAACAATTTGAGCTACGGTACTCTGGATTGGAGAGAGGATTTCGCTCCCAACGCGTATCAATGATTCTTGGACGCCGCTAACCCTGTCACCGGTTCACTGTTTTTTCTTCCTAAGACCTCTTGTTGCTAAGGCCTGACCCCTGCAGACCAGAAACATCCCAGAAGAACTGAAGTTTTAGAGTTGTCTAGCCGTTCTCTTGTCAAAGTCAATCAATCCAATTTTGACGCTTGCGCCATTTTTTCTGCATGCAGCAGATCAATTTCAGGGACAAAATGTTCCCTGCAACCTAATACTGTATATCACATCAACATTCAGGTGTCATGGCAATGAGATAATCAGTTTTGTTCATATCACATGACAGTGGTCATAATGTTATGACTGATCGGTGTACGGTACACGGGTCTCATTAATTGACCTGTCTCTGCATATCTTATTTATCGCCCTTCTACAGGTGATGATTGGCTGTTTGGCTCCATATGTTTTCTAAAATAAATGAGTCAGTATGGCATGCTGGAGGCTAGCATCTTAAATTAAAGTTTTTATTATTATTATTATTATTATTATTATTATTATTATTCCCTCCTTTGCATAGTGCAAGCATCAGTGTGCTAATCTGATTGTGTCTCACTGGGACAGCTCATCTCCAGAACACAAATTCCCGATCTTGCCACTTCTAACGTTCACATGAAATCGTTAACCATCTGCTATTTTTACAGAGCGCGGCCATTTAACCGGCGAACCGAACGTGGCCACTTTCATAACATCAATGATTTAAGCCATGCCAATCGTGGGCCAAACTGCCGGAACACTAAATCACACCAATTACTGCATGAAGCACATGATGAGGTCAGAGCGCTACTCAAGACAATACAGTGTAAGTGATAAACACCAGGGGTAGCAGCTCTATCCGGCAAAGCAACAAGTGCCGAGCAGTCGTCTCAAGTGAGTAGCTAATGAGTGTCTGATTTTTAATGATGTTTTGCAGAGAGTTGGAGGTCAGGTATTGAAGTGAGGTCTTCATAACAGCTGCGAACCCGGCGTCTCCGCGCACCTTCTACGACATACCGCTTGTTAATTATAAGCTGTGTGCTCGTACTCTCGGAGCCTGAGTCTATTTTTTATCTTTATTTGTATTTAACAGAGATGCAATTCTTGCTTTCTCTGTCCTTCCGCTTCTGTGTCAGTCGCACCGTCGATGTCTGACAAATTGTAGCTCCTTGATTGTCTTGGCTATCTGACGGCACATATCATTAGCCGGCGTGTCAGAGAATGAGAGAGAGAGAGCGAGAGAGAGAGAGAAGGCGAGAGAATGATTAGTTGCTTCTTATACGTCCTTTCCGGTCTACCATTCTGCTTAGTCAGCATTGTTTCAGTGATGAATTATGGGTACAAGTTTTAACAACAGGGGCAGCCCTGTTATTGTGCGTCCTTTACGTAACCCATGTAATGTATCTCTGTATAATCAGGCTGTCATGTATGCTAACTTGAAAAACAAATGCAAGCAAGGCGGTGATAATCTTTTAACATTTCCCTGAGCGCTGCCATGTTACTATCCTTTATAATTATTAGACTTGTTTCAGGAGTGGATATGGATCCTGATTGTTTTTTGTTGTTATTGTTGTTGTTGTTGTTGTTGTTGTTTTTAATGGGTAGACTAAGAAAATCGAGTGATCATAAACTGTGTTGGTTGTGAACAAAACTCACTTGTTAAGAGCTTTGAATCACGTGAACACAGTTAAACAAATAATATGAATAATACTCGATTATAACAAGACATAAAGGCATTATTCATGTCAGACTGAAAGCACCTTCTAAAAAAATAATGTAATATTTGAAAATGGATCAATTAAAAGCAAATGGAGTTCCAAAAATAATTCCAGTATATGTAAAAAAAATTTTTTTTTAAACTGAAAAAAAAAAAGTCATAGGAAAAGTGAGCATAAAAATTAAGCAAATAAAATCACATGAAATTAATCAATTATGTGTAGAAATCATATTTTAAAATATATACAACTGTGTGTATTAAAAATAAAAAAAAATATAAAAAAAAAACATGAAAAATCACAATTTAATCATATGGAATTGTAAAATCTAATGTATTATACACCAAGAGTTCAGTGACCACCTTTAGATTTGATTACGGTGCACAGTTTGGTGGGTAATTCATGTGTGAAAATGATTCCCAGAATCACTCTTTCACCATTTGAATACTGAATTATACCCGTGCCATCAGCCAAAGAAAACGCCATAGATGAGATACGCGGTCATCCAGTACATTCGGGTGGTCAGCTGACTTCAGTTTATTGCCACATAACGTTGCTGAGTCTGGACCTGAGCGACTGAAGCGACCCCAGATCATAACACTGTCTCCAGAGACCTGTACAGTGGACACGATGCATGCTGGGTGAATCGCTTCACGTGAGTCCCTTCTCGCCCTGACTTTCTGAACTGGTGAATTTTGTTTTGCAAGGCCGTGTACGAACCATATATTTGAATGCAGCGGCGTACTTTGAATTTCACATTAATTTGATCCTACAGTGCATCCAGAAAGTATTCACAACACTTTTTCCCCCCACAATTTGCTATAAATGGATGACGTTTGCGACCACCAGGACTCTTCCTAGAGCGGGCCGCCTGGCCAAAGTGAGCGACTGGGGAAGAAGAACCAGATGGTCACTCTGAAAGAGCTCCAGTGTTTCTCTGTGGAGAGAGGAGAACCTTCCAGAAGAAAAACCACCTTGTAGCATCATAGTCAAAAAGACGTGAAGCTGTAAAAGTTGTTTCACACGGTCTGAGAGTCCTTCAGGTGCCGTTTGGTCATCTCCATGTGCCTTTTGCTGAGAAGTGGCTTCCGTCTGGCAAATCTACTGTACCATGCAGGCCTGATTGGTGAAGTGCTGCAGAGAAGGTGGTTTTTAAGGAAGGTCTCACAGAGCAACACTGGAGCTCTTTCAGACTAACCAAATGATTCTTGGTCACCTCGCTGACAAAAGTCCTTCACCCCCCCCCAAAACGCTCGCTTTGGCCAGAATTGAATTTTTGAATTTATCACTGGTGGACTCGAATCGGGTTGGAGAAACATCTCAGTGGAAAGACGATGCACCTGAGCTCGATTTTGAGTGTCACAGCAAAGGCTGTGAATACTTACTGGATGTACGTACGTGTGATTCGTTTTTAATTTTTAATAAATTTGCAAAGATTTCAAACAAACCTCTTTTCCGTTGTCATTATGGGGTATTGCTTGTAGAATTTTGCGACAAATAATGAATTGAATCCATTTTGAAATAAGTGCTATAACGTGAGAAAAATGGAGCGCTGTGAGGACCTCCCGGATGCGCTGTACATCTCTAGCCCAGCCTCTTTTCGCTCCTTCGTTTGCGACGCGGTGAATGAAAGTGAGCTTTCGAGACGGGCTCTGTTTTTGCACCATGCCACACAAAGCTCCGCTGACATTTTCCCTTGATCCCTTGTTGACTGCTTAAAATTAAAAAGGAACACCTTAAGCTATGAATCAAATGCCAGGTGTGGCAGCGTGCTGGAACCATATCAATATTTCACGCTATATTGCTACCTGCAGGGCTTTTTGGCGACGCTAAGACCAGCTCTCGTGACATTGCCGGTGTCTGGCCTGCTTAGCCAAGCATGTGAAGAAGGCCAAGCCATGAAAAGGTCCGCTAGCTCTACTAACATGACTTGTTTATTCCTCACAAACAGCCAGTCAGTGCTGCGAGCTAAGCGCACTCCTGATAGGTAGGGCTGTTCTAGTTCTCAGCTCAGTCTGTTGTAAGAAAAAAAAAAATAATAATAATAATAATACAGGCAGAGTATAATTAAAAACTAAGCCACTAGTGTGTGATTTAATGAGCAGCTTCAGTAGTGAGATTTGGCTTCGCTTCTGCCTGGATGTTGATGTCTGGACAAAGAGCAGATTTATCAGAGAGCTGAGTGAAGATTCAGAGAACCCAACAGGCTTGGCACAGGAGGTGGTAGAGCTGCAGGGTCGCTGGTTTAATCCAGACCATGTTCTCACGCTGCTCTCAGCCTCCAGAGCTCCCCCAGCCTCCTTGGGTTTCCTCCCAACTCTAAATACAGTGGTACGTCTGCGTACGAGCGCCCCGCCTTGCGATTTCTCGACTTAACAACTAAAACAGAGCAGTGGTGGCTCAGAGGGCTAAGGCACTGAGTTACTGATCGGAAGATCGGCGGTTCGATTCCCAGCTCAGCCAGGTTGCCATTGTTGGGCCCTTGAGCAAGGCCCTTAACCCTACCTGCTCCAGGGGCGCTGTACCACGGCTGACCCTGCGCTCTGACCCCAGTTACGCTGGGATATGCGAAGAAGCAATTTCACTGTGCTGTAATGTATATGTGACAAAATAAAGGCTTTACTTTTTACATTTAGCAAGAAATTTGCCTCAGCATACGAAGCATTTTTGTTTGCTTCAGTGGAAATCCAAGGAAAGCAAGTTGACTTTTTTTTTTTGTGTGTGTGTGTTTTGTTTTTTTTTTTGCCATTTCCTGCAAGATTTCGTGACGACGTAGCACCACGACGGGTCCGACGGATTTTAGCTAGGACGCTAGCAAGAAGAAGAAAAGGGAGACATTTACAGCTTGGTTTTTAAAAGCAGTCGGTGCCAAGAAGAATCATGAATTAAGATTGAGTTATGTTTAATATCCCTTTATTTTTTATTTTGTTATACACATAAAAATATGATTATGGTGTTAGAAGTTGGTAATATTGTTGGATGACTGGAACGGATTAGCTGCATTTACTGTACATTATTTCCTACGGGAAAATAATGCATTTCGTAAAAAAAATATATATATATATAAAATTTTGCCTCCAGAATACACTGTTGGGATACAACATGACCTTGACTAGGATGATATTTCTAAAATGAAAAATTAATAAATAAGCACCAACTTCCTTTCGTTTCTGTAATCATAGACACAACCCTGCTTGTATTCCAGTATTTTCTTGTATACCAAACTCAACGTCCTATCGTAGCCCGATCAACTGCTTTGCCACAATGGCCGTTGTTAAAAGCACCATGCGAATAAGACTTTTATTTAATTGACTTAAAACAGATCAATGGTAGTGCATATTCGAAACATGTATATTAAACATGTATATTATTTTCTAGGAATCATTGACACAAGTTATGGCCCGATTAAAAGATGAAAAGGAGACAGACACTAAGGCATAATCCAGTCTTGTGCACGTGAGAAACCAGGCTAGAGTCCAAACCTGAAAAGAGAGAGGGAGAGACACTCACAAAGGTTTCACATAGATTGCTTTGGAAAACACTTGGAGCTTATACACATGCAGTGCTTTATACAGACGTACAGTAATTAATGGAGAGGGCTTAAACAGTCAAGCTAGAATCATTTATCCCCATAGCAACAAGGTATATAAGGGACAACTGTGCAGGATAAACAGGATAAATTGTGCGCAGGATATGAGTGGTAAACAGGGCACTCGGGCAGCGCTCATCCTCCGTGGTGTCGGGGTGGGAAAAAGTTATAAGTTAATTGAATGGAGAATTCATGTTAAAGAGAAGGGGAAAAAAATACTTCATTGATTAAGTTCGAGAAGTATGAGGTGTTTTTCCCCATGACATGCTTGAAGTACACTTGAAGGAACACTTATTTTTGCACCCTACATTCTTTAGATTTCAGCATTTTACAAGATGTGACCATTTTAATCATAATCGAATGAGAATTTAAAAACACCTTTTAAATAGGGGGTGTTCAAGTCAAACCGGGACTATTGATTGTGCAGAATAACAGAACATAGTTATGAGAACAAAAACTCCCTTTATTTCTTCGTACAACCCCCTGCTTCACTAATACACCTACAGTATCCCAGTGTTTCACTAGTGCCTGGATACCATCAAGGTAGAGAGCCATGGGCAGACTGCCTGCTTCATGTCTGAAATGCTGGCCTCCAATGAACTCCATGCAGTATATTGTCCCAAACATGGCAATCAATTTATTCACTAATTCTGCACCTCACTGCGCTGTACTATACTATACACGCTGCATCGCATTCAGTTATCGAGCTGGGATTTCTGGACCCTGTTATAAACTTACAGGACCCTGGATGTAATGCTGTTGCATGATGTGAAAAAGGACGCTAAGCGGCTATAGATTAAATGCTATAAATAAATCTCACTCACTGTCTATACTGCTTTAACCTATATATCGTGTCACAGGGAGCCTGGAGCCTATCCCAGAAGACTTAGGGCATGAGGCGGGGTACACCCTGGACAGGGTGACAATCCATGGCAGGGCACACACTCAATCAAACACTAGAGTGATTTGGGAACGGCAGTTAACTTAATCTGCATGTCTTTGGACTGTGGGAGGAAACCGGAGTAGCCAGAGGTACTTTTAATAAATAGATGTTGATATTCTTTTGTTTTGAGGTTGTATTTGCAATGTTGTTTTCGGGTTATTCATTCACTGTTCTCCCCAAATCATTTTAACATAGTCATCCAAAGACAACATCATCTCGATTGTTGTATTTCGGATGGTTGATGTTGCTCCCTACAACTATATAACAACATCATTTAATGTTAGGGTTTCTGCAGGGTAAACTGTCCTATATGCAGGTTCTTCAGGGCCAGGCTTAGGAAAGACCGGTCCTTTAAAACTAGACCCAGGATTTTGATCATTTAATGAAATTAAAGGTTAGGAATAAAAACCATGAATGATGATCTGCTTATATAACATGTCTGGATGTGGACTGAAACAATCAGAAGCTTTGACCTGCGACAAAACTTTTAGAAGGAAATTAGAAGGAGTCGTCTGGTTTAGGCAGATTAAGTGCCGACAGATGTCTCACACTGTTACAAATTGACTGACTGATGTTACTTGTCAAATCTGTCCGCTGTTTTGAAGCACGCACATTCTATAAAATATTGACTGTTAGCTGAAAACTGAGCAAGTGATGGGCTTCATATTAGCAGCTGCTGGATGGATAAGGGGGAAAGAAAAAGTGTTCAAGGTGTCACGGCGTGCGGCTGTGATGGGCGTGCGCCAAATCAATATCGCTCCTCACTCACTCCGAAGCTCACTAGGTAGGCGGCCTCCCCTTCTGCAGGTGTATGAAGGAGCGGGGCCGCCTAACTAGGCACGGCTGGTGAGCTATCGGTGCTAATGATCCCGAGCGTCTCTCCGCTCTATAAAACACAGCGGGGAGTGTAGCTCAAGGTCGGTTGGGCTATTGGACTTTACCACGCGATGTGACGCGTGCGAAGAGTGACAAGCTAGCGGGGCAAATGGAACGCGCCCCATGGATCTCAAAGAGGCGAGAGTGCCTTGATCTCCGTCGCAAGCTCGCTGAACAGAGCCGGATTATGTGACCCTGCCGCTGAAGAGGAAAAGGCAGCAAGGTGGATCACGTCACGGCCCTTGTTCCCAGCCCGGGAAAGCCGCCCAGCCAGAGGCCGCGTCTGCAGACAGAGCTGGGGGGTGGGTCCGGTCATCCAGCGAGAGGAGACGGAGACAGGAGCTGCTGTCCACGCGGGCCCACGCTGCTCACATTCATTCCTTTCCCTTTTTTTCCCTCCTCTTTCCTTTAAACCTTTCCTTCCCCATTTTTCCTAAATAAATGACCCATTTGTCCCGTAAGACCTCGCCTCGTGTCCATGCTTCATGGTGCCGCCCGTGCAACATAGGGTCGAACCCGTTACGAAGGTCACATAACTACAGTAATAAGCAGTGCAAATTTACACAATCATGAATAGCCACTTGTCTTGTTCCATGTGCATGAAGTTATCACATTTTTATTCTCGTGTCCATGCTGCATACATCCAGGGGGTTTATTAGTTTTTCTTTTCTTTTTTTTTTTTTTGCAATACCGCTTCATACAGTACTTTTCTTCATTCTTTGTTCTAGTAAAAGTAGAGATTCATAAATATTACTGAAGTATAAGTCCTCCATTTGCTTGTGCACTTGTACAGAAGTACTCTTCTTCAAGTATCACAAAAATCCAGTTGTATTACCTCAGAGTAGCCTTTTCGATATAGTAAAGTCTCTCTCACCTGCTCTGATTCCCAATTGTAAAAGTGCTGTTTCTACAACTAGCTCCACTTTTGAACACTTCGCATCGTGTTCTTAATCGTGACTCGAAGGAGAGGCAAATTGTGTCATCGCCCATAATAATCAGAAGGGAGCAAAATTCCACAAACCACTTTGGTTAGGTAACTTAACACCCTGTAGGAATGCAGTCAAGCATGAGTAAGGTCAGTGGTTAAGGCATTGGATTACGGTTCTGAAGGTCCCAGGTTCAACCACCAAGTTGTCCCTTTTGAGCAAGACCTTTAACCCTCACCTGCTCAGATGTGTAATGAGATACTGTAAAAATTTCAGTTTCTCTAGATAAACCATATCGGCCAAAAGTGTAAAATTTGTACTTTTGAGTGTAGTATAAAAACTATGCATGTAAAGTACACTCACTCATCATCTATACTGCTTAATCCTGTATTCAGGGTCACGGGGGACCTGGAGCCTATCCCAGGAGACCTAGGGCACATGGCAGGGTACACCCCGGACAGGGTGCCAATCCATCATGGAATGGCATGTCTGAACTACATGTCTGTGGGAGGAAACCCACCAAGCACGGGGAGAACATGCAAACTCCATGCACAGAGAGACGGGAATCGAGCCTGGCCGGCGATCGAACCCGGACCCTGGCGGTGCAAGGCGACAGTGCTGACCACTACACCACCGTGCCGCCTTATGTAAAGTACAGTTATGTGAAATATTTACTTAAGCACAGTAACGAAGTACACTTGGTTCCCTCCCACTATGAACCTAAGGTTGGAGAAGTTAAAGATCCCATTGGCTCTTTCCATATGAGGCATGGTGACAGTCATTTCAATCGTTATACTGGCTTGTCATTGGGTGAAAATGAAGCATTAATCTCTGCCTGTCGGTTGTTTATGGGCATCAAGTTGTAGACAATCTGCAGACAGTTGTTAATTATCTATTCACTCACACATTCTGGAAGGATTGGTCACTGTCTACTATTTTTTATCACGATTAAAAGGGATCCTTAAGAGAGGATTCTTTAAAAAGATTAAAACACGAAACCTTCAAAAATATGCTCGTTTTTTCCCCTAAACATTTCCGCATTATCCTATCGCATTAGCTTGATGTGAGGTGTTTAAATGGTGGTGTTGTGTAGAGAAGTCATTACAGATGTGCCCTCTGTAATCACAAGAGGATTAATGAACGATGTGTGAACAGCCCTCGCAGCCTGACAGGAACCTACCTCAGACACTCATTAAAATCCCATCACAGGCATCTTTCTCACACCATGTTTCCCTCTGGCTCTTGTCGTTGTCTTTGTGTTTGTTCTTTTGAGTATCAAGATATCGTTCCCTGTGTTTGTCTATTCTCTCATCTTCTCTTATAACCCCCAGTTATGACTCTCCGTCTCTCTCTTTTTTTTTCCCCCCTTGCCGGGCCAGGTCACATTATCCCTCTGAAAGAGCCTCTTGTCTGCCCTCTTTATTCAATGCATTATGTATAAAAGCACTTGTGGGTGTTTTACAACCTCTTTTGCCTTATTAAGTCATTATCTCTGCACTTTTTATTATCTTGATAGAGGGGTTAATGAAGTGGGATTGGCACTGAGCCATTCGAATGTGGTCCAAACACCTGAGACAGTGTGTACTGTACTGCAGCGCCTGTTTGCCTGACCTGGAACCATTTGAACCGTGTGCATGTAATGTGTCATATGGCATTTCAGACTGATTATCAGGTCATGGTCATGAGTGTGTAACAAGAGTGAACTTTGAACAAGCATTGTTGTGGAAGCAGTGCTGTGGTCAGTCAGAAAACAAACTGCGCGAAACTGGGCCACGATGGTGGGTTAACAGAGATTTGGCAGCAGATGGTGCTGATCCCGGAAGCTGATATTGTGTCTGCTTTTTGGTGCATCTGTTTGATCAGATGGCCGTAATGGATTGGGTTCAGATGTGGGTTCAAATGTGCACGCACACAAAATGTTCCATCGCTAAAGGCATCTGTTTAATATAGCTGCAGAAAATACATCATTAGTCTACGTGTAAGAGTGTTTCGAAATGTTTCTTGGAGACAGTTAAGTGGTTTTGATTGATCATAATTTGTTCATAGACTGTGGCCGTAGGTGGCTATCTTTGAAAGAGATGTGTCTTAAACAGGTCTGGAGATAGATAGAGGTTATCATTTCTGTTCACTTCATCCCATCATCCTGGTCATGTGACCTTACTAATAGCTCAAACATTACATGAGCCATCTGTAGTTCGATGTCAATCTATTGGCCTGGTGAACGTCTTCAACCACGCATTGAAACGCTTTTCACAATGATACCAGCAACCATCTGACAGCCATTCCCTTTCAGGCTGCGATGTTCCTCAGAAAAAGGGTCAACGAGATCTCAAAGGAGTCGTAGAGCCAACACATTATTAAGTCACTGACACTGTGTGGCAGCTCAAATATCAGGGCCTGAGCTCAAGGTGATCTCTTCTAGGTCTTGAATGGCGCTTGTAAACTTCAGAGACTTTAAACAGAATGACCCAACATGTAAAAGACACAAAATAGGGTTCATGCATGTACATATCCTTTGGATGCATTAGTCAGCTTAGTGGGACATTAAACATACTAGATGAATTTGTGGTGGAACAGAGTTATAGGGAGAAGCACAAGCCATATTAAGGGGGCTTGGGAAATTTAAGCAGGGCTAAGGAATGAGAGGATGGGGTTGGAAAGAGTTGAAGGAAGTATGAATGGAGGTTGAGAGAAGGTCAATATGATGAGATTGTAGAAGAGGATAAGAGGAATTGAATTGACATTCACTGAGCTCCAAGAGAGCTTGCGATACTAAGGGGCCTGACAATAGTAAAGAAATGGCCGAATTGGTGGCTTTTATGAGATATAGGAAAGAGCTAAATTGGTGGTTGAAAGATGTTATAAGGATCCTGAATTGGTGGTTGAGACAAGTTATAGGAAGGCTGAATTGGCAGCTAAGTAAAGTTGTAAGGTGGAATTGTTGGCTGGGACAAGATGTAGGAAAGCAGAATTGGTGGTTGAGATGGGTTGTAGAAAGGAAGGCTGACTTGGTGGTTGGGAGAAGTCATGGGAAGACTAACAATGGTGGTGACAACTTCCAAAAGTTGTAGGAAGCCTGAATTGTTGGCTCAGTAAAATTGTAAAAAGGCTGAATTGTTGGTTGAGACAAGTTGCAAGGACACTGAATTGGTGGCTAAGCAGAGCTGTGAAGCTGACCTGGTGGATGAAACAAGTTTTGGAGAGCCAAACTGGTGGCAAAGCAGAGTTGCATTGGTAGTTGATAAAGACCAATTTGGTGGGAAAGCAGAGCTATAAAGTTAAATTGGTGGTTGAGTTGAGTTGTATGAAGACTGAATTGGTGTTTGAGACGAATTGCAAAAGAGCTGAATTGGTGGCTAAGTGGAATTATAGGAGGGTTAAATTGTTGCTTGAAGGAGGGCTAACCTGGTGGAGAAGCAGAGTTGCAGGAAGACTGTATTGGCAGTTAAGTAAAGTTGTAAGGTGGAATTGTTGGCTGAGACAAGATGTAGGAAAGCAGAATTGGTGTTTGAGATGAGTTGTAGAAAGGAAGGCTGACTTGGTGGTTGAGAGAAGTCATGGGAAAACTAACAACTTCCAAAAGTTGTAGGAAGCCTGAATTGTTGGCTCAGTAAAACTGTAGAAAGGCTGAATTGTTTGTTGAGACACGTTGCAAGGAGACCGAATTGGTGGCAGAGCAGAGCTGTGAAGCTGACCTGGTGGATGAAACAAGTTGTAGGAGAGCCAAACTGGTGGCAAAGCAGAGTTGTAAGGCTGAATTGGTATTTCTGGTTGAGTTGAGTTGTAGGAAGGATGAATTGGTGGCTGAAAAAGGAGGACTAACTTGGTGGATAAGCAGAGTTGTATGAAGACTGAATTGGTGTTTGAGACGAATTGCAAAAGAGCTGAATTGGTGGATACGTAAAGTTGTAAGAAGTCTGAATTGTTGGCTAAGTGGAATTATAGGAGTTGCTTAAATTGTTGGCTAACCTGGTGGAGAAGCAGAGTTGCAGGAAGACTGTATTGGTGGGTGAGACTAGTTTAGCCAAGCTGAACTGGTGGTAGATATGATTTTACAAGAATGGTGGAATTGGTGGAAGGCTGAATTAGTAGCTAAGCAGAGTTGTAGGAAGGCTGAATTTCTGACTGAGAAGAGTTGTAGAAAGAATTCATCTATGGCTGAAAGTTGTAAAATAGATGAATTGGTGGCTGAGAAGAGTTGCAGGAAGGTTGATTTGGTGCCTAAGAAGAGCTGTAGGAAGGCAGGATGGGGACTGAGAGAAGTTGTAGGAGTCCGAGAGGAAGTGAAAGCATTTCGAGGGGGCAACAATGTATTTCTCTTAGTGCTGGCCCAGTAGGCTGTTCTGACTGACGGCTCCCTGCTGATGGAGCTAAAAGCATGGCTGGCTCAAAATCTGTCTCGCAGGCTGCAGGGCCATCTGGACCTTGCACACATTAAAAGGTTGGACACTGTTTGAGGCGACATTGCAAAGCTGTGCACAGTTCGTCTTGCAAGGAGGGGCTGTGTCAGCAAGGGTTGTGTTTTTGCTAGCAAGACAAAGGCCAACTAACTGTAAAAGCAGGGCAAGGGGGAGAAACAAAGTGCAGATCCTTCATGCCTCACAGACCTTCAAGAGAAAATAGAGAAAGAGAGAGAGAGAGGAAAACGGAAACTTATAATGTTATGTACAGGGTGAAAGTACTAAGATGCAGAAGGGGCTTTAACAGAGCAGATTACTCGAAACAAACAGATGTGAAATGGGTGTGTGAGCCCTGTGCTGTGAGATTTCCAAAATTCCTCTCGCAAGGTTTAACCGTTGAATGGATATACACTTTTATAAGGTCCCCCCTCGGTGGCAGGCGCAAGGATGATACAGCACCGGCGAGACACTATAAAAACTTACTGAATGAATTGTTAAATACCTCTATAAAGAAAAATAAGACAGGGTTTCGTTTTTTTTTTTTTTTTTTTTTCCTGTAGCCATGGCTGCTCTGCTACGCTCTGATAAGGTACAGAGAGAGTGTGAGGAAGGAGAGAGAGTGTTTTTCACACACACAACAATGTGATTGGATTCTCAGAACTGCAGACAACCGTCATTGCTCTGCAGCTGATAATGCATGTTAATACAATGACAGGAGTTAATTGTATGTGTATCTAAACGTTACCATTGCAGAATTTCAGCTGCCTATGCTCAAGATTTATTAAGTTGGTATGTTTACAAGAAAAAAAAAAAAAAGAAAAAAAAAAAACCCCAGACCACTCCTTCTGTCATGACAAAACTCGTTTCGTGTCTTAACAGTATTGTTTTCTGACTTATTATAGTAATTTCAATGTTATCTATTTAATATAGTTATATCGTCAGTCTTGCTAGTGTCTTCTTGTAATATGCTGTTCTGTCTATATTTGCTCGATGAATAATAAAATTCTATGCTATATGTTTTGATTCCTGCAATCTATGGCCATATGTGTTGGTGGTTCAGGGCGTTATACAGTATATGTCTCATTTTCCCAGATATTCTGCACCATGTGACTCCAGCTGACCGCATCTTTTTAAACTGGCGTTCGAAAAATTGGCGCAACACATTCGGAGGACGGCGCGATCTTCTCTGTTCACTTGCCGCGAGCTCACAGACGCCTCTGATTGGCTGTAGAGCCGTAATTAACGTGAGAGCACTAAGTCCCGCCCCTCTGAGAGGGCTCAGCCAATCAGCTCTCTCTAGGCCTCCTGCTGCATCACCCAGGAATCAAACCCACAATCTCCGGATGATCGGGCGAGCACTTTACTACTGCACCACTCGGAGGCCCTGTTTAGTGAATTTTTAACCACTAGGTGCAATAAAAACTCTGGGAAAGTAACTGGGCTACAACACAGTGGCGCAACATCTAGAAAAGCAAGCAGATCAATAAAACCAGCTAGCTTTCATCTAGCAAATTGAACAGTTTTTTTTTTAATTATTATTATTATTATTATTGTTGCTTACTCAAAAGGAAAGAAATCTGGATCTCAGTTGAATTTAAACTGTATGGAGTTTTGAACAAGGAACTTATGAAGGTTAACATTGGTTGACTAGTGTGTCTCACATGTCACTATGGACAAACCACCATTAGTTCTCAGTCCCTTGAGTTTCTAGTGTTTCCCCGGTATTGACCTTGTTTACATGTATTAATAATGGATCACAAAGATAGATTTGTCACGGTTGACCTTTGTGCTCTGGGCTTCTCGCCCGTCAATATAATGTCAAAATAAAAAAAAAACATTAGTCCATATATCCAACCTTATCAGGCTCCAAATAATTTACAAAGGGAATCAATAGTTGCTAAAATGCCCCTTTAAGACTTTGTCGGATCTGCCAAACTTTTGAATCCGAAGCCATCCCCGTGGAATACTAATCACCACTCAAGAATTCCTTTTAGTTTGGTAGCCCTTCGGCTCACCTCCGCTCCCAGAGGATCGCCTTCTGGGTCAGGGAGCAGTAGAGGAAATTTCCCGGCTGACATTTGTGTTCCAGGTACAATATTGACTTCTGATGGGAGACGGCAGCATCATCGCAGCTGACATTTTGCATTAGCGGGGAAATAAATGTGGTGGCTGCTGATGGGGAGAGCTGTAGTAGAGTTGTACTTATAAAATGCCGCTGTAATGCAGCACCAATGCCTGATAAACTGGAATATCACTCAGTGTGTGTGTGTGTGTGTGTGTGTGTGTGATAATGTGTATACATCTCAGTGAACCAGAAGTTGCCTCGGGGTACTATATTGTTATTCAGAAATGTTTAAAGTCTAACTGTAGGGCTGCTACTACGTCTACTGGTTTAGAGATTACTGTATGAAATGAAAATCTTTTTTGACTGTTATTATGGACATTGCTCTCTCTCTCTCTCTCTCTCTCTCTCTCTACACACACACACACACACACACACACACATATATATATATATTTGGGGGATCAAAATGTTTGTCTGTTTGTGCATGCATCATATAAATACTACTAACTGAATTTAGGCTTTGTTTTATTGCAATCGGCCAACGGGAAGAGAAGATATGCTACTTTGAAGTTTAAATGGGAAACAGCCTTATATCATAAAAAAAAAACAAAAAAAAAAAACAACCTTGAAATAATCTTTAGTTCATCTCAAAATCCAACAGATGGCGCTGTGCATTTTTTTAATACGCACTTGTGATCGCGCAATTGAAATCTAGTTAATAAACGCGATCTCACACCTTCATTGCGCGCACTTCGCGGTAACGTAAAAATGTTAGCTCATTCCGAAATTCAACAGATGGCGCTGTACATTTAAAAAAAAACACGCTTATGAGTGTGCAATTAAATTCCACGGGAACAAAGTCGTTTTTCAGTCACATATAGTATTTACACGTCTATAGGCAAGAGAGGGCGAATAAAATGAAGCATTATTAAATGGATTACGGCTTAGTGGTTAGCAGGGCAAGCATGAAGATTTAAGCAACTTCGACAAGAGCCAAATCGTGATTGCTAGATGACAAAACAACTGGGCTTACAGGTTGGCCCTTGTGTTCATTGGTCCGAGAATAGACAACTGCTGAACCGGAAACAGGTTCCCGAGCACCCAGTGCTTAATGATGCACATGGGGAGGAAAGGCTGCCCCGTCAAGTCTGATCATACCGGTGAGGTACTGTAGCAAAAATTGCTGAATAAGTGAATGCTGCCACTGATGTGAGTTCCCTGTGTCTTTGGAGTGCCCATGCTGTCCTGGGTCCACCCACCAAACGCATAGGGAAAAAGTGAAAGAAAATACAAAAATACATTAGAGAAATCCTGACATGCTCTGCATACGGTACCTATTATACTGTCAAACCAAGCTTGTAGTCTTTCAGGACTTGTGCATTATCTGGCGCTGCCTTCAGTCAGGCGTGGCATCGAGTTTCAGAAATGTTAACACATGCAAACTTGTAGACATCCACAGAAATGTGCAAACTGATTTACTAACAAGGTCTATGGAGGATTGTATCTTTCAAATGAGCAAAACAACACATCTCTTTTTATGTGTTCACCTTAATGTGTGTGCAGTTTGTCTCCAAAGGTGCCAAGTACAAGGAGGGGTTAGTGCAAATACTGTAGATTAGCACAGTCTGATTCACTGCAGACTGGAAGTAACTTAAGGAACAACAATTATGTGCACATAGAGTGGGAGCAAGAATTATTTCACCACCTGCAGATTTATTTTATTTGTTCAGTTTGACAAAGAATTTAAGGGTCTATAATTTTTTTTTATGATAGGTTTATTTTAAAGGGCCGAGACAAATTATCAATTAAAACTCCAGATAAAGTACCTGACACAAAGGTCATAAATTGAGTAGCATTTCTTGTAGTTGGTTACCAGGTTTGTACACATCCTAGGAGGGATTTTGGTCCACTCCATGCCTCTCCAGGCCTCTCCAGGCCCCTCCATGACCGTAAAAAAGTACTTCTTCTTATGGCATCGCTTTGTTGCCTTGGCGGTATGTTTTGGGTCACTGTCATGCTGGAAGGACCATCCACAACCCGTCCTCAGGAGGTTCTCATCCAAAATTTTACAAAACATGGCCCATTGACTATTGATGGATCCATGGCTGGAGATGACGGTTTACCATAAGTATATTTCCTGATTTTTTTTTTTTTTTTAAGTGGCCCGCCCAGCAAAGGGGAAAAAACGCCTTATGTTATAAACAGTGACATGTAAGACTACTCATGCATATTTAGTTCACACTAGACAGGGCCAGTATCTGGACTGTGGGCACCAGAGCTCCTTTATTGTTTTCTCGATTTTTTCCTAAAGCTAATTTTTGTTTAGACAGTTCATGTCATCTTTCCTGTCAATTTAAATATTTTATTCTTCCTCAACTGGCCATATTTTGTTGTGTCACTATATGTGGACATGGTCAGTGTTGGGGGACGTTACTTTTTAAAGTAACTAATTACATTACAAAATTACTGTCATTAAAAACTAATAATTAACATTACAGCATTAATTTCTGATAACCAGTTCGAGTACTTTCCCACTGCAGGAAATTAAAACTCCTTTGTGCTTCCTCATTCATGCTGTTTTAGTCAAGACCTTTATAATTATTCTACCATCATCACTCAGCCAAGTTTGGCCCATAATCTGTTAACTACTAATACCCCTATCTCACCTACACGGTTTCGCGCGGTGGCCATAAGTTTTGGCGCTCTGATTACGTTTCCATCTCTCCGTGTGTCGTCCGGCAGACCTTGCAGAATTACACGGAACATCGGGTCACCCTGGGTCAAACCACAAACCGCATACAGTACAGACTCATTCAAAGAGGTTGAATTTGTATTACGGCAAGAAAAAAGCAGCTAAGTGAAGAAAGAAACGAGCAGCCATCATTACTTTAAGAAATGAAGGTCAGTCAGTCCGAAAAAATTGGGAAAACTTTGAAAGCGTCCCCAAGTGCAGTCACAAAAACCATCAAGCGCTACAAAGAAACTGGCTCACATGCGGACCGCCCCAGGAAAGGAAGACCGAGAGTCGCCTCTGCTGCGGAGGAGAAGTTCATCCGAGTCACCAGCCTCAGAAATGGCAGGTTAACAGCAGCTCAGATCAGAGAGCAGGTCAATGCCACACAGAGTTCTAGCAGCAGACACGTCTCTAGAACAACTGTTAAGAGGAGACTGTGTGAATCAGGCCTTCATGCTAGAATATCTGCTAGGAAACCACTGCTAAGGACAGGCAACAAGCAGAAGAGACGCGTTTGGGATAAAGAACACAAGAAAGAACACAAGAAAGAAAACTCGCTGAATGAGAAGGTGTGTCCAAACTTTTGGTCTGTACTGTAGGTGAGATAGGGGTATAACAGCAGGAGGCGGGGCTTGTAGGACAATTTTAACACACACACACACACACACACACACACACACACACACACACACACACACACACACACTAACGGAATCATTGCTGCCTGGCTCACGGATTACATAAATTGACTGAATAATGGATTACATTTCTATAACATAACTAGATTACTCGTTACATCAAAAAATGACGTACTTTGTAATGCGTTACTTTGTTTCCAAACTTTCAAAAGTCAACTTGAAGATGAGCACATAGTAAACAAAATTTTCAGCCGCGCACACACACACAGCTTTTTCCACCTAGCAAAATTTTCAGGCGGGATTTTCAGGTTTTTGAATCATGCGGTTACGCTTACGGTGTTTTTAGATGAATGCGTGCACAATGCCCTTAATCATGGTAAGACAGTAATGCAAGTCCATAGTATCATCATGTCAGAACAATAAGCAGGTACACACCGTAGGCACACTGCTCGTGATCCTGTCACAACCCTAGTTTACTGGTATATAATCGATAACCGATGGTGTTGTATTGACCTGGCGGTGGTGTCAGTGATGTGGCAGATCGGTGTAGAAACATCTGTCTATATTCAAGGTTTTACTCCAATTTGTGATGCACTATGCCAAAGACTTAGTGGTAACACCCAGTAAGGGGAGGTGAAATATTTTGCTCACGTATATGTTTCTGTCCTTTTGGAATATCTGTGTAAAAAGTTAGCTATCTCACCTTAAATACACTACAAACAGTCCTTCCCTCACCAGACTCTCTTTTAGTAAGGAATTAAAAAAAGACCCTGCTTGGCACGATGCCAAAACAAAAACAAACCAAAAAAACCATTGCTAGGCATTGGCATTGGAGACTCCTTCCTTTTAAATAATCATCACTGATGTTGTGGAATAGTGATCTGAGATAAGTAACTGAGGAATCATTCTGAAGGGTTTAAAAGGAGACAGAACCTTTCCTCCCAGTGCTGGTGTTTGCTCTTCGAGTCTCTGGTCACATCAGCCCATCGCAGTAATTTACTCCAGGACTTTTCTGATTTCACACACCCCATCACAGCCGTGTTTGTCATTACACACACTCTCTCACACTGTAACTCTTCCATTTTTCCTGATATAGAACACCTCTTTAGTTGCTCAAAACATGCCGGGTCTGTCTTTGATACATCACTCAGGCCATTACAACATTTTTTTTTTCTCTTTTTAAATAAAAAGAAAATGTCGCTCTATTCATGTCGGATGAATACAGATTTTAGGGAAATGAATCGGTTTTCGTCGCGTAATTTCAAGAGGAATCGACCGCTCTGAATACAACTAATGGTCTCCTAATAGTGGAGAGGAGATTTTGAGAGGTGCCGATGATTAACGTGGACAGTTAGGAAAAAGCCTATTATAGGAGAGATGGGGTTTTAGTCTGGTGAGAATTTGGATATGAGCTTTGAAAAAAAAAAAAAATTTGAGCATTTTTAGGAAATCTTAGCATGGCCTCATTTCACTTCTGAGAGGTTGGAAAAAGGATTGGAGCGGTAGACGGCAAAGTGTTTTCGGAGTGTTTCTGGCTGAAGAAATGATTTGCATCTCTCTCTCTCTCTCTCTCTCTCTCTCTCTCTCTCTGTATTCTATGTGTAGTTCTGTTTCAAGTGTCACTCCAGTTTCATTTAAGGGACACAAGTGCAGCCACACAGGAACAAAACACTCAACAATGGGAGTCAATTCATTGACTTTGAATATGCATAAAAGAAACCCATTTCAGTTATTTGCCCTTGTTCTCTCTCTCTTTCTCTCTGCATCCCTGTCTGAGTGAGATCTAAAACAATCTCTTCTTCCTCACTGTTGTAGTGTATAACCAGAGAGATCCTCACTTGCCATCAAACCCAAGTGTGACCTGCATCCTTCCATCACATCCTGGTTGGATCTTCTCTCACGATCCTGGGCCTCAGGCCAGAGATATCATATGCCCTCTGTTTTTAAAGAGCATCAGTGTTTGGCATCGCTCTTCATCTGTTTAATGTCACCAATAAACGTTGTTTAATTAAGGTGACATTGGGTCTGGTGGTTAATTACGCCTGGAAGGCATTTAAAGAAAAGTCTGAGTCTGTACTTACCTCTGTTTTATGGTGTGGTCAAACATTAATCTGATGTTTGGATTGCTTAAAAAGGAAGATCAGACCAAAGCATTGGTTTTCTTAGACTGTATGCAATTTTTATTTTACATTTGTTTTTCTATTTAACAGTATTATTTTATTACACCACTAACAAAAGCACACTCAAATCTAGTTAGTCAAAAGGTGTTGATTGTCTTTATTTTTGTTACTTTTCTCCCACTCTGCCAAAACATGCATCCACACTAAACACCCCCTAGGTGTGAATCCAAAGTGTGTTCCTCCCTCATACCCAGTGTTCCTGGTACGGGCTCCTGATCCACCGTGATCCTGAGATCAAAATAAAATCTCTTACTAGAGTAAATATAAATGAATGAGTGCAATAGTGACCTCATCTCTAATCCATCAGTGTCACATTATTGTCAAACTGACTTCAATAAATAGTGTCATTATTAGTATTATCCTGTTCATGGCTGATGTTTACAGGGAAGGTTTGCTAGCTAACTTACAGTAGCTAATGATATCTCAAGGAGCGCTAGACAATGAACGCATCTGCTCCTCATCAGTTGGTGGAAAACATGGCATTCATTGGAAATTGGTGTTAAGACCCGGTCAAGAACATTTTCTTGTTCGCGGTAGAATTTAGATCTCTATACAGTGGAACCTTGGAGTACGAGCATAATTTGTTCCGGAAGCGGGCTATTCCAAAACACTCGTAAACCAAATCAAATCTTCCCATAAGAAATAATGAAAACTCAAATAATTCGTTCCACAGCCCAAAAAAATAAACACTGAAAAATTATTAATACAATATATAAAGTAAAAATAAAAGAAATTAACCTGCACTTTACCTTAAAAAAAAGTTAAAATAAATCCCAACAGATAAGTGATTCCGTTTGTGCGCGCAGGCGCCGTGTATTGTGTGTGTATGTGTGTGTGTGTGTGTGTGTGTGTGTGTGTGTGGAATTAGCCCCTTCCCTCGCCTCGTCTTACACAGTAAAACTCCTCCTCCCTCCCCCCACCTCAGAACGGAAACACTGTTTTAACAAGAAAAATAGAAATCTCTCTAATGACACTTGTGTGAGCGCAGACTAACGGAATCACTGCTGTAAAGTAAAAAAAAATAATAATAAATAATGAACCAGGACCTTTGAAAAGAATCACGACAGAGAAGAGTTTCTGTGTGTGTCTGTGTGAAGCCGAGGAGGGGGGGGTGTAAAGGCGAGTGTGTGTGTGTGTGTGTGTGTGTGTGTGTGTGTGTGTGTGTGTGTCGGTGTCAAAAAAACTCGGCACTCGTAAACCAAGACATGCTCGTTTTTCAAGTCAAAATTTATTAAAACTCTTTGCTCGTCTTGCGGAACACTCGTAAACCGAGTTACTTGCAATCCAAGGTTCCACTGTATATGCAGTCATTGTGAGTCCATAATAAATAACCAATTTAAAATGTCCATAGCATTTCAGTAATATTTATCATATCAATTTGGTCAAAATCACTTTACAATGAATAATAATCATCATTTCGAGGTATGACAATTTTCAGTAACTGCATTAAACATGTGGACAGTTTGATCTTTGATGTCTGTGTATGTTTCAATCTTTAATTAGTTTTTAGTGAATCTTCATTTGCACTTCAACCGGCTCTCAGTTCGGGTATTTCCCACGCCCTCACCTCACAGACTGCTTGCCGATATGTTTGCTTTAATGATCAGTGATTTGTCTCATAGTGGTGCTTCTCATCACTGCTTTTTACATTCACATGAGACAAACTGTTTTTAAACTTTCAGAACAAACATACATTGATCTGTCCGTTCATCTTTGAAGGTTCGGTTTTCATAGTCTACTTTCCTTTACTTGGAGTCGGCCATGCTGTGTTATGCTTTTATTTCCGCACAGTCTGTTTATTCTCGGTAAGAAAAGGTCATCTTGAAAGAGGCTTATGGTTAAAAATATTTCATCATAGGCAACAAAATGTGCATCAATTGATTTGCAGTTATGATTAACTTTAAGGGGACAAGTTAGGCCAAATATGCTTATACAGATACATTGATTTTACATAAATCCCCATATTTTCCAGTGCATATGGCGCTATACTGTGTGTAGCTCGCGTGATGAATGGATCGCTTATTTATTCTACATATTACCTTACATTATAAAGGATTTTACCAAGTGTCATCAGTTTCAGAGAGTTTAGGGCAAGCCATGGAAGGCTTCTTATCATGACTCACAATTCTAGTTACTTACAGTACAGCCATGAGCTGCGAACGTCCTCTACAAACACACACACACACACACACACACACACACACACACACACACAATGAAAGAAAGTGAGATACAGACACAAGGAGACCAAGATATAAGTACCTACTAAGAAAATATACACCCCATAATGCCTATTACCAGGTTTGATTTCCCAACCCAAAAATGGTGACCCCATGACCACTGCACTGAGACTGGAGAACTTTGAAGGTCTTACCTGGAACTTTGACATTTTATTTTATTAAGCATAGTGCACACTCATCAGCCACTTCATTAGATATACCTGTTCAACTGCTCGTTAATGCAAATATCTAATCAGCCAATTACATGGCAAAAACTCAATGCATTTAGAAATGCACACATGTAGACATGGTCAAGACGATTTGCTGAGGTTCAACCTGAGCACCAGAATGGGGAAGAAAGGTGATTTAAGTGCCTCTGCAAGTCAAGTCAGGTCAAGTCAAGTAGGTTTTTATCGTCATTTCAACCATATACATTAACATTTATAGGTTAACATTATAAATGAACAGAAACTACAGTATGTGGCATGAGTGTTGGTGCCTAATAGACTATTTTTGAAGCCCCTGATCCACTGGGGTTTACAGAGAATGGTCTTCTAAGCTAGCACAAAGCAGAATCCCTCCTGTTCCACTGACCACAACAAACCAACAATTTGGTCAAAATCTCTTTACAATGAAAAGTAATCATCATTTCGATGTATGACATTTTATGTCTTTAGTTTATCGGCTATCGTTGGTTAATGGTATTGAATTCATAATACTGGCGTACTTCATAAGATGTCGCCTAATGTATGAATTTCTTTGTACTGTAGCTTACACGTGTGTAACTGTTATGTTTAATCGAGATCCTCTTCAGGCACCATATTATCTCATTTTCAGGAGAGACAGGTTAGCATTTTGCCCCACCCTAGATTGCTACCCCAGTTAATTTAATGGGTGGACCCTGGCTACCCCACTGTGAAAGGTCTGGCTAGGCAACTACTGTACCTTGCTAATCCAGGCGCCGGGCTAACACCTGCTATTCCACAATGCTTATTATCTATAGTGTATGTGTGTTTATGCGTGTGAATGTCCCCACTGGGGTCGGAGATGCTAATTGCTACATGTAATAGCACTTTTTTTTTTTTTTTTTTAACAAATGAGAAGCTGCGTGGTGTGAATCATGAGTCTGTACGTGTGTGTGTGTGTGTGTGTGTGTGTGTGTGTGTGTGTGTGTGTGTGTGTGTGTGTGTTCATGCAGCTTGGCTGAACATCTGTCCTACAGCCTGGACAGGATTGAGTCACACCCTTTTTGTGAATTTAGGGACAGAGGCCAGACTGTTTTTCAGACGGCAGAGTTTTTCCAGTGGTTGCAGCACGCGCACACACACACACACACACACACACACACACAAACACACATGCCACACACGCAGCAGTGTACAGATGGTTCATCTGAATGCATGCTTGTATCCTGTTGAATAAATGACTTGGTTTCATTAGCGAAAGTGGCTGTGTCCATGAGCGTTGTTACAAAAATGATGTTGACATTTAACATAACTCTCATATCTTCAGGTACTGACATGATGATTCTGCAGCACCGTAATGACTGTATCATGGGTTGTGTGTTTCAGGACTTTGCAGACACCGTGTTTCATATGGTGAGGGAGAAATACAGCGAGCTGATTGGCTGCTCCGCCCTCATGCACGCATGTCACAAAGGCCTGGCGGGCATCGTCATGACCAGAGGTAGGCTCCACTTCTCCGACAAAGAGGTAGAAATGTGTGATGGATGTTAGAAATGTCTGATGTCGAGGCTTAAATAGCTGATGTCTGAGACAGACCGGGACAGTCGGTACAGAAGCAGGAATGTCTAATACACTGGGAGGAATGTTTGATACAGAGGTAGGAATTTCTGATATAGAGACTGGGACGTCTCATACAGTGGAGGAATTTGTGATGATTTGTGCCAGAGAGGCTGAAACGTCTGATAAAGAAGTAGAAATCTCTGGCATAATGTTCAGGAATGTCAAAAAGTCAGGAATACCTGACATAGAGGCAGCAATGGCTGGCATAGAGGCAGTAATGTTTGACATAATAGGCAGGAATAGGAATGGCTATCATAGGGGCAAGAATGTTTGACATAGAGGCAGAAATGTTTGACAAAAAGGCAGCAATGACTCGCATCGAGGCAGTAATGTTTGACATAAGAGGCAGGAATGGCTCGCATAGGGGCAGAAATGTTTGGCATAGAGGCAGCAGTGGCTGGCATAGAGGCAGAAGTGTCTGACATGGGGCAGGAATGTTTGAAATAGAGGCAGGAATGGCTGGCATAGAGGTTGGAATGTTTCATATAACAGAGGCAGACTGACAGAGGCAGGAATATCTGACATATAGGCAGGAACTACTAGTATAGAGGCAGCAACGTCTGAAATACAGACATGATAGAGGGATTTCTCATTTAAAGGCAGAAATGGCTGGCATAGACGCAGTAATGTTTGACAAACAGACAGGAATATCTGACGTAGAGTCGGGAATTTATGATATATTTATGATTGAATGTCTGACAAATGCTGTGCCGTCTCACATAAAGGCAGGAATGTCTGACAGAAGTGCCTGGCTGTATAACAGAGGCAGACAGGCAGAGGCAGGAGTGTCTGACATAGGTGCAGTAATGCCTGATATTGAGGCTGGACTGTCTGGTACTGAGGCAGTCATATCTGACATGAAGTAGAAATTTCTAAAAGTAGTGTCTGGCTTGTTTGACACAGAGACCGGAATGTCATATATATAAAGTCAGGAATTAGTGTTGTAGAGACAGGAACGTCTATTAAAGAGGATCACAGGACTATCTAGTATAGAGGCAGGAAGACAGGAATGTATGATAAAGGTAGAAGTGTTGGATGCTGTCTCATATAGAGGCAGGAATGTCTAGTATGGAGCTACTAAAAAACCATCAAAGATGAATTATTTTGCTTGTGTATTTATAATAATAATAATAATAATAATAATAATAATCAAGAATCAGGGGAATGTGAGGGACTTTGAGGATATTTGAATACACTGTACACAAGTTAAATAAAAATATCACCATTTATCTACACTAAACCTGTACATTTTTTGGAACTGTTTAGCTTGTTAGCATGTTAGCTTCTTGTGAACGTGATCCTGAATTTGACCTGCTCTGGAGCATCGAGTGTAACATGAACCACAGGAAATACAGTGTAGAGTTAAGCTAAGCTCAAAGATAGCTAGCTAACCAAAAAAAAAAAAAACTTGCTTTGTGAAACAGCACCCAGTTGTGATAAACTCTCCAGTTTGTTTCATTTCTATATATATTTATTTTACTTCAAGAGCACTGTTATGAAGCATGACTCCTCAGTTTTGGCTCGATCAGATATTCGTATTGCTCTCTCTCTCTCTCTCTGTCTCAGAGTAATTGCTAGAGTTGTATATTAATAAGTCAGTTATCTTCAAAGATCCAGGCCCAGGCAGGCCGTGTGTTTGTAGCGAGCTCGCAGACTTGCAGAACTTGACAGAAACACTAGGAGCTCTGTTCCGGTTTCCCTCTGAACGTCGACTGGACATGCACCAGTGGAATATTAATACATCCCCATCTTTGAACTGCTGCATTTCCTCAATTTCATTCCTTCCAAAAGAGCCGTAGTCGAGGTTTCACAGCAGCTCACTGGCCCCTTTATTGAGTTGTTTCATCCAGCAAAGGCGAAAGCATACAGACTTGAATGTGATCCTGAATAATCTCATTGATGCCTGGCCCTCTACCGCCGCTTGGATATTTGGTTTTGAACATCAGATGAGGCGACGTTAGAGGGGATAGAGCATACTCGGTTACACTTGGGACATGCCTGACAATGTTACGAGCGACTCAAAGGTTCAGCTGGACACACTGATACGGAGAGTTATTGCTTCGGTGGGGATGGGATATTAAAAACAACATCTGGTGCCCAGAAACTTTTAATCTATAAAGTTGTTTATGACTGTGTGGTGGGGTTTCTCCTTTCACAGAATGTAATATTTGAAGGAATTGAATTGACTTTCAGAAATGAAATGGAGTTCAGGGTGTATTGTCCTTTATGTACTCTGAACCGGTCCGTGCTCGGATTAAATTCTGGTCAACATGGTAGTTACTTTATATACAATCCAGCCGCCGAATACACATGTGAATGCAAAAACTAAATACGATGCAACAGTCTCATTTTAAGGGAAAAAAAAAAAAAAAAAAAGTTGTATGGTCTCAGGTTGTGGGCGAAGCTTAGGATGTAGAAAAATCACTTAGAATTTTTTGTTTTTAGCAGAGCCCCATTTACAGTAATTCTCAAATCTGAGTGGTATTTAAATATTGATTAATGTTACCTGAGAATAAAATAAAATACCTTTATTGTCATTGTATTAATCACTGCAGTGATTAATATGGTTCAGCTGGGAACATGTTACTTCAACCTCACTGATGCACTGAGCGGTTTCTTTAACAACCGTGTCAGGAGAGATCTCCTGTGATCATGGTAAAGATGTTACTGATTTCAGAAGGGTCAAATTATTGTCCTGCAGCAAGCAAAGAAAACAACTAAGGAGATTGCTGAAAATACTAACATTGGGTTAAGAATTAAAAAATGCATTATTACCATCTGAAAGGATAGTGGTGGGCCGTCATCTTCGAACGTTGAACAGTGAAATCAAGTGAAATTGATTTTGAAAGTGTAAAATTGCACAAAATAAAATAATAATAAAAAAACAAAGCTCATGGTTATGGTTTTATAGTGAAAGTAAGAGCATTTCCAAACATACAATGTGAAGAACATTTAAGGGATTGGGACTAAACAGCTGTGTAGCCTTAAGAAAACCATCGTATTGCTGGGGCTAATCAGAAAACAAGGTATCAATTTGCTAGAGAGCAGAAAGAAGGAACTGAGCTTTGGAAAACGGTCATGTGGTCCTATGAGTCCAGATTTACCCTGTTCCAGAGTGATGGGTGCATCAGGGTAAGAAGAGAGATGGATGAAGTGATCATGCCAAGTCTGAGGGGGCCGTGGTATGATCAGGAGGCAGTGGTATGATCTGGAGTTGCTTCATTAGTCAGGTCTACAGTAGGTTCAGCAAAAAATGAGGTCAGCTGACGACCTGAATATACTGAATAACCAGATTTTTCTATCAATGGAATTTTTCTTCCTTTATGGCACAGGCATATTCCAAGGTGACGATGCCAGGATTCATCAGGCTGAAACTGGATTGGATTTGGTTCCGTATGCTTGCGTTAGCGTTAGCTTATTCACAGTGAAAAATTAAATGATGCTACGAAATAAACCGTGTTTTACACTTCATAAAATGCTGTGCCGGTAACGTTGGCTAATACTCACATTTTAAGATTCCTAATTAATAACTAAGTAACTGACCTTAGATTGAACCCCAGATAGCGGGTAGCTAGTGCACTACTGTATGTAGTGTGTACAGTCCCTTGTCCCACACACCAGGTTGTGAACTCGATCAGAGGTTAGGATTCAGCCTTGCTTTAGTGGCGATTTGTATTAGCATGGATGGTTTGAGACAATTTGGAATGGCTTGCTAAGAGGACTAAGTGTTGTTTAAGTTGCCATAACGTCAACATCAAATGTGTTGTCTTGTTGAAAGTGCTTCCATGAGTGGTTTTTAACGTGAGTTTTGGCTCAGGCATTCGGGATCATGATGGACAGACGTCATGACGTCACATGCCAAAATTCTATAATTCCTGCACTTTACACAATACAACACTACAACCATTCACACACAGGTAAGATATAAAGCTAAAGAATCTTCCTTTGCTCATCGACGTATTATTTACATGAATCTTTTTTTTTCCCCCTAACACTGGCCATGCTGTGCTATTTTAGGTAGCAAATTATTGTTCAACACAATTTCTTAATGCTCTCGGTGATCATCCCCAAGATTAGGACCTCATTTCATTTTCATGCATTTAGTAATGCAACAGCAGCTTATAAAGGATCAATTCATGAGCCGCTTTCAGTTTAATGGGATGTAAATGGGATGTACTTCACCGCTGCTGACCTCTGGCTGTCATTTAAATAGGTTCCATGCAATTTTGTTCCCATAAATAGCTATTTTTTTTGCCCATTTTTACATTTTTAATATAGAGACGCAGCCAAACCTAGAAAACATATTTCGAGAAAACCCTACCTTAAAAGCGTATATACTGTACTTAAGAATGCTGTGTCAAAGTCAGATGTTTCCATATGATTAATTTGAGATATTTATTATATCTCATGTGAAATGCACATGTCATTCAGAAACTCTGTGTGTGTCTTTGTGTGTGTGTAATGGGGCTAATTAAGCTGAACCAGGATGCAAAATTTCCCCTGGCGGATCTATCGTAGCCAGAATAGATTGCACTCCACTTATTCCACAGAATAGGAGCTTACAGCGAAAAATGTTGGACTTGTTGAAGCTGAGAGTACTGGAAATGTATTTCATTATATGAGGGTGAGTCAGGTGAAATCCTTACAATTACAACATGAACTAGAATTGAATCAGCCATTAAAAAACGCAGTAACACTTGCACTGCAGACGTGTATCTCCACGTCTGTAGATTCCTATTCATGTGTTCAAGTTCTCTTAGACTCGGTGTTGGAAGAGTCGGGTTGCGAAGTTTTATAAAGCATCTAGGTGGTACTGTTTTTAATATATTTATTTAATTAACTTGTTTTACGAACCAAATCTGCTCAGATCGTAAAGCCTGAATTGTGGATCAAATTGAGTCATGACCAGCATATGCATTGTTTCATAATGTAATAAAACTTTTGCATAGATCTCTGCCTGAAGTTTAATCTGCACTATAAGTAAAAATCTACAGTAAATGTTGAGTAAAAGCGATGTTAGGAACAGTTATGTTGCAGATGGATCTTTAACCTCTCTAATGAGACTTGCTTTTGCTTTACACGTACACACACAAACACACACGTGTGTTATAATAAACAGTACACACGCGCTGTATGTACACACACACACACACATACAGACACAAAATAAAATGTGTTTTACGCGCACACACATGGTCACAGCGTTATAGTTAACAGTACACACACGGATGTTGATTATTCCAGTGAGAGGCGAGCACTAAGATCCAGCAGGGGAGACGACTACCCAGAATTCGGCAGCGCAAGAGAAAGAAAAACCATTGGCTCAGTTGTGATCACGTGACGCTTGGCGTCTAAACAACAAGCACATGCGTGTTACATGATGCTCGGCACTCGTAAACCAAGACTTGTTCGTATTCCAAGTCAAAATTTATTAAAAACAAACCGCGTTACTCGCAATCCAAGGTTCCACTGTATAAATAAAAAATGTATAAAAGAATTGTCTATGGAGTGAGTATGACGATACATGAGTATACTCAGTGTACCCGACATGGGCTCTGGGTTCACCACGGCCTTTACCAAGATAAATTGAATGAATTTAATGAATGCGTGACCTTATGTAATATTGCGATTAAGAATGATATTTGTTTTTTTTTGGAGTGTGTATTCTAACCTGAGAGAAACAGCATTGAGTAGTTTGTTTACCTGGACACACAGGGCAAGGTCACGTGGCGAGTATCTTTACGTTGTTGGCTGACAGTGTGATGTAATTTATTTTACACACACACACACACACACAAACGGTGCATAAGGTGACCTGTGCTGTAGGTAAATAAGGTGAGAGTGCTGTTCACCTTTCTGGCAGCCCCGCTGGAGTCAGACGTTCTCTACAAGGCCTGTATAATGATTCGAGATCTAAAAGCAGAAAAGCTTGCAGGCTTGTACACATCATGAAGGAACCTTTACAACAGTTTCATGCTGACACAGAGGGGAAATTAGCACACAAGTCTTCTCTCTCAGCAGCAGTGCGAGCTAAGCAACAGCGAGAAGCAAGAGGCAAGCGTTTAACTCACTTCATTTCCAGAATGCATCGCTTCTTAGAGACAAGGAACTGCATTTCTCTGGATTTCAGTTTGGGCAAAGACATGGGAATCGTGTCCTGGCATTCGTCAGTAGGGAGACGCCCAGCCAGGTTTTGAAGGATGATATATACTCAGCAGGTTGTGTGATAGGTATTACACACAGAAAGCATATAGTTATGTATGTGTATGTGTGTGTGTGTATGTACATGTGAGACAGAGAGAAAGAACAAGCATAATTCATCCCATTGGCATTCTGTCTTTTTGGCCTTTGTTTTTTCACCCACAGATACTTAGTCACTCTGCTAGATTTGTCTTCAGTGGTTATTTAATTCATTTATTGATTTATACTCTAGCCGAAATCCTTGTAGATCACACTGCAGTTTTTCTTCACAAAATAGCGTCATTGCACGGACCTGCACAGTGCAGTTTATAAACAATAGAGGACTAAATAGGACACGATTTTTGCATTAACCTGTTTCAGGGAAGATTCATCACAATCTTTGTCAAAAACGATGGAAATGTTTGTAAATGTAAAATCACTCATTAAAAGTGCCACCTACGAATTCATGATCGACATAAATCATTCACTTTAATCACACACACACACACACACACACACACACACACACCACATACATGGAGTGAGTCAAAAATGATCCGCACTCATTCGCACTGAAGAATTTATTTTCATTAACTTTTAGTAAGAGACAAATCCATAATTTTCCGCCATAATCTCCGTGCTTTTCAATATCTCCACTTTTTCATCAGAAGTGAATCTTCATCCTCGTAAGACTCGTACTGTCATCAGTGTGAAGCAGAAGTGCGGCCGTGCATCGATAATGCGAGATCACGGCGCCCTCGGATATCAGTCCTCTGGGTTTAATCCGAAGTCTAGTCTTCAGCTCTTCAATAAGCGTCTCACTGTAATGAGCGCTGTCGATTTGTTAACCTTTTCCCTGATAACGTTCCAATACGTCTGGCCCTCGAGAATCCCAAGCGTTGATGAGTTTTCCAGCTGATGGCTGACTTTTGCGACGTTTCCGTTCCAAACTCTGCCGTTTACTCTCAGGCTCGGAGTGATGAGTCTTCAAGAAACTTTCAGAGTATAAGAGTATAGTAGAGCGGTAGAGTATAGTCTAAATATTGTTTGCAGATATCAGAATGCTTCTGTTTATTGCTGTTCTGTTTAAAGCTAGAGTGCCTGCAAGTTCAGTAACTAAGTGGAAACTGTCTTTCCTTGGCTTAAAAATTCTCCAAAAACCATTTGAACACATTTAAGTCGCTCGCAGCACAAGAAGAGGTTTTGCTTCATTGATTTAGTGGCAGAATGAAGGGTATTGCGATTGAATCGATACAACACAACAGCTTTTTCTTGGCAGTCAGGTGGCACCAAGATGTGCTTTATCAAATTATGGAAGTTTAAATCTTTTAAGAATAAACGTATACAGTGATTTTCAAATTTAAGATTTTGTCATAGACAACCTTGTGTGCGAGAGAAATGCCCAAATAAGTAAAAGTCAGGAAATGGCGTTGACTTTGTGCTGTCAGTGCTGGGTTTTTGTCACTCTGGTGGTTTCGTAGAATGCAGAAATATTCCTAACAAGAGCCTTTTTAAGGGCCGAAGAACCCTTTTCCGTACCATGGACCAATCAGGCATTTAAAATTGCCCAATCTGTCAGGGGTACTTCAGGGAAAAGGGGGTCCTTTATTGGATCAATGCTAATTAAAGAATCATCTCGGGGCTTTGCTTCTCGATTCTGAGCAAGAAATCTTGTTTTATAGACAAACAAAGAGTGTACTCTTTAATATTCTGGCCTTAAACCCAACCTGAAATCAAATCAAAACTTAAAAAAAAGAAAAAAGAAAATGCCGGGAGGTTATTTTTTGTCCATCGCATGTGCACCACTCATTCTTGTTCTGATTGCAGATTGGTCTGGTCTCGTCTGGTCTGGTCTGGTCTGGTCTGATCATACATTTAGCACTGTTAAGTCCGTGCCTTGTTTTTGATTTTGGATGTTCCTGGTTTGATTCTGCCTGTCCCTAGTCATGTCGTATACTCCCTATCAGCGTCAATCACTTGAAACATTTTTTTTTTTTCGTCCGTTTTGGCTTTTTACTGAGCACTTTACCCGATCCTGTTAACACTCCTCCTGCTGTCCATGTCTTCGTGTTAGACAGAACTGATCAGAATCAATATGGAGCTCTTCATGATTCCCATAGCAGCCTGGATCATTCAGACCAGCTCTCCTTTTTTTTTTTTTCCTTCTCTTTTCTTCTCTTCTCTTCTCTTTCCCCCTCAACAGCCCGAGCTTTAACCTTTAACGCCTTTAACCCCGCCTCAATATTAGCTTTTATTATTGTTATTGCCGGCTCACCGTGCCAGCGGCTCAGAGGCCACAGCTTCCAATCCTGCATGGGCTCTGCCTGATAAAAGCTCATATGCTGCCTCTAGCCTGCAGGTCTCCGGGAGCCAGTGAACCCTGAAATTCTGATATGATGGAGATATATATATATATATATATATTTCTGCCTTTTGCTTTATTTTAGCCATGCTACTGTTTCACTGTTTCAAAATTCAGCACAAAGTCCTATTTTCCTGCTTGAGTTGTATGAGCGGTGTTCGGGTTCGGGACCAGGTGGAGCGGCGTTTGTGCCGGTGTTGTGGGTTTGGTGTTGCTGCTGTGTGTAAAAATGGAGGTACGTAAATGCTGCATGCACTGCAGTCACATGAGGAACAGATTCTGACCAGCTGCGTCTTCGGCAAACGGGGAAAAAAAAAAAAAAACACACACACACACATCAGTGTAATGCGCAGTGTATGCGTACAAGCAACGTTGTCAGTTGTTTCGTTTAATTCTTTATTCTGAGCGTTGTGTAATGAAGGCATAACACATGTGGAATTGTTGATATGGAGGAGTTTTCTCTAATGAGATGGATTTACAGTAGGAATGTTTTAAAACATTAAGTGTATCTCTAAATGGATTAAATGTATGACAAATAGTTACTTAATAATAAATTCCTGAATCTCAGGATGTCTTGTTATAGTAAAAAGAACGTTTTACTGTTACAGTAATGCCACAATAAATATATTTATTTTACTTTTATTTTTATTACTAGGATGCCTTTTATAGGAGCTTTTTTTCCCCCCTACCATCCGCTTTTTAGAGGACATAAAATTCAACCTTTATGTCATAATTATATAAATATTTGCACTTTAAATGATGGTACATGGCGTCTTTCTGGTGCTCCCAGGCGGCAATGGGACAGGTGCTTGGGCCCGATCATTGTTCCTTGCAACTATATTTTAGTTTTATTACTATAATGTCTCTAGCAATTTCTTTATTTTTTTCCCCCCGAACTTTTTTTTCCCTTGTTTTTTAGTTTTTTGTTTGCTTGTTTTTTGTCTGTTTTCTTTGTTTGTTTTTTTGTTTTTGTTCAATTGTTTTTTATTTGTTTGTTTGTTTGTTTGTTTGTTTGTTTGTGTCTTGAGCAACTGGTGCGGTATCAATAAGCTTTGCCATATTTTCACCCTTTATCATTTTTAATTATTAAAACATTTTTTTTAATTTCTAATCACCTGAGACACCCCCGTCAATAAAACTCCAGCTCTAATAGGATCAGTGCAGTTTATGTACTGATTATGTACAGTAACACAACACGTAATCGTGGTTTAGGAGTTTAACCTACTCACGCCGTTGATTTCACAGCTCTCTTTCCTACTCTGCGTTTTTTTTTCTTCTTTTTCTTCCTCCAGGGCTGGATGTGAGACAGGCTGAAGTAGTAGCTCTGGCTACAGGCACTAAGTGCATTAACGGAGAGTACCTGAGTGACCAGGGCCTGACTGTGAACGACTGTCATGCAGAAATTACAGCCAGACGAGCGTTACTGCGCTTCCTCTACTCACACCTGGAGCTGCACCTCAGGTACAGTACATGCGCTCTCGTCCGCCATCATCACTGTGACATCGTTCACCATCTGCAGTACTTATGTTTCAAATGCATGGGAGATCATAGTTAGTAACCTTTAACTGAGCAGGAAGATAAGTTAATCCTAACTAAAGAAAAAAAAAAAACATGGTTTAGGTATAGATGAGAGGTGTTCGAGTCAAACCGGGACATGTGATTGCACAGCGTGACAAAACAGCAAACTAGTGATTAGCCGTGTGTCTTTTACACAGACGATACTTCTTCAATCCGATTGAAGTCATTCTGATTAAAGATTCCAAAGTAACTGTTTACACGGACTCTAATCTGATAAAGATGTGTGTTCACATACGCAATGCATTTAATCACAATTTGACATAAGCGCAGTGTTTGCGCCTGCTGCGACGCATCAAATCTGCCAGAAATATAACAGAAGAAGTAGAATTTTTCTCCAGCTTTGAGATTAGCTTAGGCTTAATATAATTTCCAATAAATCCCACCTTCTGTGTTATGATTGGTTACGAGAATTCAGTGTTATTTATGATTTGTTAGAAGCTTTGCTATTTATAAGTGCTAAAATTCCTTCCTGCAAACACGTCAAGGCACCTAACATGCACAGAAAGAATAAATTAATTCCTGACAAGGGGGAAATAATCTAATGGTTAGTGTTCACCTCCAACCATCCATCCATCCAGGAACCTCTGTAGTTCAACCAGGGACAACCGTGGAGGCCAGTGGTGACCGTTGTATTCATTCCTATTTGTACAACAGTGGTAGGAAGCTCCGGTCAACATTCATACAATACTGGCAATTTGGAAACACCAATTAGCCTAAACTGCATGTTTTTGGACTGATGGAGGAAACCCACCAAGCACGGGGAGAACATGCAAACCCCATGCACACAGACCTGATGCGGGAATCGAACCCAGGACCTGGAGGTGCACGGCGACAGTGCTAACCGCTAAGCCACGGTGCCGCCAGTGTTTACCTGTTGAACTGATTACGAGGTGGTATCAAAAAGTGTCGAGACTAGATTCGTAACACACCAACAGATGGCAGTACAGAGCTGCAATCACAGTCACGGGGAGCACCGAGCTTCATAAGTCAGCGTGCCAAAAGACATCGGAAGCTGTACAGCTGGTGCTTTTCTGAGCATGTGCGTTACCATGTCTGCGATTTCATCACAGACAGAAAGTTAGAACAAAGCGGGATTGTGAAATTCTGTGTGAAACCGGGCAAATCGTTCAAGTGGTTTTGAGTGGCACGAGCGCTTCTAGAGCAGAAGAACATCCATCACCTGAAGACGACAAAAGATCGGGAGGACTTTCAACGACATCAACCCCCGAAAAATATCAAAACCGGTCGGCAACTTATGCATGATGATCGTCGGAGAGCAATCTACAACACTGCTGCCATTGTCGGTGTGTGATACAGAACAGTCCAGGCGATCCTCATGCGTGATTTGAACATGCACCATGTTGCTGCCGAGTTCGTCCCCAAGCTGCTGACCCAGGTGCAGAAGGAACATCACCTCGAAGTCTGCCGAGAACTCCGCCAGCATGCCATGGATGATATGTCTTGGATGGTATCATAGTGGAAGAGCCCGTCATCACCACGACCAAAAAAGGAGAGGCAGGTCGGCAGCCATGCTCGAGTCCATGCTCATCGTCTTTTCCCTCATTCGCGACATTGTGCATCGAGAATTCGTCCCCAGGTGAATTGCGAATTCTACTGGCAGGTTTTAAGGCGTCTGAGGGAGATCGGATGGCAAAAGCGACCGGATCTGTGGTGCGCAAATCTCAAAACTTTTGAATTCCTCCTTGTGGTAAAAGTTTACGCCCCCCCCCCCTCTCATTCTGCTTAAACATTCATTCCAGTTCGGGTCACGCCGTTCCAACTGAGGTGTTTACAGGATGCAAATCAAGCTGTTATTCCCATCATTAGTGGAACATTAGGGTTCACGTGAACACACTTAATGTTTTAGATTTAACAAGTGACAATGTCTGTTCTGTATGTTGAGTAATCTAAAGCTAAGGCTTGTATATAGAGAGTAACGTGGAGAAGATGGATAAGATAAGATAAGATAAGATAAGATAAGAATGGCTAGTGTGTTTCCAGGCCTAGTCAGAGTTTATGAAATTTCAGATTATGACATTTATTCAAACTCAACATCAGGCTGCAACAAAAGCCAAGTAAGTATAAACATGTAATAAATAAATAAATAAATCACCAAAGTCTAATTTTCTGTCAAGTTGCGTTTTTTCCTATAAGTACATTCTGGGTAAAATCTCTGTAGTCACTACAGTATGTGCTTTGCCGTTGTGCCGCACTAAAGCTCGTGTGAGTGTGTGAACGGAGGTGTTGTGGATCTCTACAGCCTGTCTGGAGCGCGTCTGTAGATCCAGACTGATGCTCAGAGAAAGCTCCTGCTTTAATGTCAGATTTGCATATTTACTGTATCTTTGTGTGCAGGTGTGGAGTCTGAGGTGTAATTAGATCAAATATTCCGCTCGCCGTCTCTCACAGACACACACAGACACACACACAATCAGAAAAGAACTTAAAAAGTCTCTGAAGTCTCGGAAGAAAGTGATTAACATTAGAAAAAAAATCAAACCAAGGAAAACAATGAATACATCTCACTTGTACTTTGTGTGTGTGTGTGTGTGTGTGTGTGTGTGTGTGTGTGTGTGTGTGTGTGTGTGTGTGTGTGTGTGTGTGTGTGTGTGTGTGTGTGTGTGAGAAAGTGTCTGATTTATGTGCCCGTGGCTCAGCCTTCTGTTTTTTTGTTAGATGTAGGAGTGACATTGATGTTGCTGATGTGTGTGAAAGTAGCACAGCACTGTGTATGTGTATGTGTGTGGAGTGTGTGTGATTCTCTTTCGTCCTCCCTGAGCCTCCACATCATCCGGGGTGAAGAGTTACACACACTCACTTTTCTCAGCGATTTATCCTCGCCTCGTTTGTGTATGTGTGTGTGTGTGTGTGTGTGTGTGTGTGTGCGTGTGTGTGTGTGTGTTCCGATGTGCATGCATGAGAGAGACAGAGAGAATTGAGATGAGACTGAAAGACATTACTCTGTCTCTGTGTCTCTCTCTCTCTCCCTTTGTCTCACTCTCGCTCAAAAGATCGATTACATAATAAATAACATCACTCTGAATTTATAAACTTATGTTCACATATATAAACATATTAAATATAAAATAATAACATAGTAGGCAAACAATAAACGAATTAATAAAATATTAACAAAGAAATCTCAATCTGTCTGTCTCTCTCTCTCTCTCTGTCTCCACATGTAGTAAACGAGAGGAGGACAAGGAGCAGTCCATCTTCGTTCGTCATAAAGACTCGTCGTTCAGGCTGAGAGAGAACGTCCTCTTCCACATGTACATCAGCACATCACCGTGCGGAGACGCCCGCATTAACTCACCCTACGAGCTCACTACAGACTGTAAGACACTCACACACACACACACACACACACACACACACACACACACACCATCCCTCATTTATCTGTGTCTTATCCTCTCTGTCTATCACTTCTTTTGTCTCTCTTGCCTTCTGTCTGATTTTTTTTTTTTTTTTAAAGATGGATCTTTTTTTTTTTTTGCCAGGCTTTTGTCACTAGCTGTCATACATCGGCGTAACCCTTTTTCATGCCGTGTCCTATTCCAGAACCCGGGCCTCCCACGAGTACCTTCAGTACGTGCATGAGGAAGATAAAGAACGAGTTTTTTTTTTTATTTATTTATGGTTTTTCTGTCGCCGTGTGATTAATGTTATCTTCATGACAGGTTTCTGCCACGTAAATAATGACGTGTGCGCGTTTAACACGCTTCACCTTTCATTGCGCCCTCGTTCCGCGGGAGCTTAATCATCCGAGTGGAGGAACCTTCTCAGAGAAAAAAGCTTTGAACTCCGCACGTTTGGTCATTAAAGCGTTTAAAGTCTCATCAGGCCACTTTAGCAGTGAAACGCCGAGACGGAGAGAGAGCGAGAGAGAGAGACTCTGAGCTTAGCGGCACGTTCTCGTTAAGGAGCTTTGAGGAAATGCTCTCTGATTATTGCCTTTTTGCTGGGATTTGTTAGATCTCAATGTGCTGATCTGCACACGCAGGTCAAAGAGCATCATGAAATCTTTGCAGACACACACACACACTGGAGCTCAGATTTGATTAAACCATTCTCCAAAAAAAAAAAAAAAAAAGTATAATAGCTTCAATCGCCTGTTTAAATCTAGAACAAGGAAGGATGTGAGTGCAAATCTCAGGACTATCAGATAACTTGGATTAAACTTTTAACTGCTTAATCTGAGCTCATGTGCTTGGATTGGATTCTACTTTCATATTTATAGTGCAATCAGGAACTATTCAGGGCACCTTCACTTCTTTCGATTTTGTTATGTTGCAGTCTGATACTACAGTTGTTTTAAAAAATAATGTTGTTTTCATTAGTCTTTACTCTGTACCCCATAACCCCATGGGGCACTGTTGGCTCAGTGCGTCTCTGCGTCGCTGAGTTACTGATCAGAAGGTTGGCGGTTCAAGCCCCAGCTCCGCCCTTAGCCCTTGGGCCCCTGAGCAAGGCCCTTAACCCTGTCTGCTATAGGCGTCACCGTATAATGGCTGACACTGATCTCCAGCCCCAGCCTACTAACAAAACTGGGTTATGTAAAGAATAAAGAATTTCACTGTGCAGTAATTTATATGTGACGAATAAAGACTTTAAAAAAAATAATGACAAGGTTAATGCAGAAATGGCTGTAAATTTATTTTAAAAAATTTAAGTAGGTTTTCAGACCCTTTACATAGAACTCTGTTGAAGCACATTTGGTAGCACCAATACACCTGTATTAGTGGATTTTATTCCATTCTTCTTAGCAAATCCTCTCTAGCTCAGTCTTGTTGAATGGGGACCGTTGATGGACAGCCGTTTTCAGGTCTCTCCAGAGATGTTCAACAGGGTTCAAGACAGGACTCTGGCTGGGCCACTCTAGGACATTCACACAGTTACTCCTGTGTTGTCTTGGCTATGTGTTTAGGATTGTTGGAAGGTAAACCTTCGGCCCAGTCTGAGGTCCTGGGCTCCGTAGAGCAGGTTTTCATTGAGGATATCTCTGTGTATTTTGATCCATTCAGCTTTTCCTCAACCCTGACCATTATCCCAGTCTCTGCTCCTGAAGAACACTCCCACAGCTTGATGCTGCCACCACCATGCTTCACTGGTGGGATGGTATTGGAGAGGTGATGAGTAGTGCCTGGTTTCCTCCGAACATACTGTAACACCTTTGAGGGCAAACTCTTAAATCCTGCTTTCATCAGACCAGCGTATCTTGTTCCTCACAGACAGACAGTCCTTCAAGTGCTTTATTTGCAAACTTAAAGCAGGAAAAAAAACCAAGATCAATGGAGGGCTGTAGTGAAGGTTAACCCTTCTCCACACAGTATCTCTGGAGCTCAGTCAAAGTAAATGATCGGGTGTTTGGTCACCTCTCTCACTAAGGCCCTTCTCTTCAGCCGGTCAGTTTGGCCAGGCAACTAGCTCTTGGAAGAGTCCTGGTTGTGCCAACCTTTTCCATTTGCGAATTACAGATACCACTGTGCACCAGGGAACGTTTCAGTGCAGCAGAATTTTTGTAGCCTTGCGTATATCTATGCCTTACAGTAGTCCTGTCTCTAAGCTCTGCAGGCAGTCAATGATCAAGAAAAATTGGAGGCATCTGAACTAAATTTCATCAAAAAGAATTAATACCGTGGAACCTTGGATTACGAGCATAATTCATTCCGTAAGCAGGCTCGTATTCCAAAACACTCGTAAACCAAATCAAACCTTCCCATAAGAAATAATGAAAACTCAAATAATTCGTTCCACAGCCAAAAAAAATAAATACAGAAAAATAATTAATACAATATATTAAGTAAAAATAAAACAAATTAACCTGCACTTTACCTTTAAAAAAAGTTCAAATAAATCCCAACAGATAAGTGTTTTCGTGTGTGTGTGTGTGTGTGTGTGTGTGTGTGTGTGTGTGTGTGTGTGTGTGTGTGTGTGTGTGTGGAATTAGCCCCTCGCCTCGTCTTACACAGTAAAACTCCTCCTCCCTTTCTTTTTAAGTTTCACAACTAACACACACACAACGGAAACACTGTTTTAACAGGAAAAAAAAGAAATCACTCTAATGACACTCGCGTGAGCGCATACTAACGGAATCACTGCTGTAAAGTAAAAAAAAAAAAAAAGAACCAGCACCTTACCTTTTTTAAGATTTATTTAAAAATTTTAAATCTTTGCTTGTCTTGCGGAACACTCATAAACCGAGGTTTGACTGTAAAACACAAAGATAACCAGAGTAAATACAAAAAGTAATCATCCCTAAACCTATTAACTGGTTGTGCCTCTGTTGAAATCAAGTGTAACTGCCAAGGAGTATTTCCCATCATTGTGGAGGAATTTTGGCCCATTCTTCTTTGCAGAATTGTTTTAATTCAGCCACATAGGAGGGTTTTTGAGCATGAGCGGCCAGTTTAGGGTCATCCCACAGCATTCCTATTGGATTTAAGTCAAACTGGTTAAATTTAACTGATTTCTTGATTCAACAGGTCTGGCAGTAATCAGGTCGGGGTGTGGCAAATGAAATTTGTAATTGTGCAACAGTTATTTTTCACACTGAGCCAGGTAAGTTTGGACAGCTTTTTCCCCTGATGAATGAAATCATTACTTAAAAACTGCATTTTCTTGGGTTATCTTTTAATGTTAAAATTTGTTTGGTAATGTCAGTCACTTAAGTGTAACAAATATACAAACAAAACTGTAAAAAAATAAATAAAAAAAAAGTAAATGTGCTATTTATTTAATTTTCTTTTTAGAGAGAGAGAGAAAAAGAATGTGAACAACTGCAGTATCAAGCTGCAACATAACAAAAGTGAAGGAAGCCTGAATAATTTCTGAATGCACTGTATATTTAAAGCATTTAGCGGACACTGTTATCCAGAATGATGTACTGAACTGCACTGGAAACTGCTTAAAATCATCACACTAGTACCCTTAGGTAAATGGAAAGAAGCTAATGCATAATTAAAATGTCATCAGATGAAGTTATAGGCTAATTTGCATATTCATTGAATCGTCCTGATAATTTGCATTTTAATATTGTATTGCATGAAGAAGGAAGATTTTCTGGCATATTTACAAACACTATAATTCTGTTAAGAACAGGGACTAAATGAATCAGTCGTAGTCTGGAAGGAGGCACGAAGAAAGCATTTCCAGTGGAGTAATTCGCTTTCAATACACTTTTTTGTGCTTTTAAGTCCATTTTTTCCCCATTGGACAATTACTGATCACAGCTGAAAACTAAACACTTCATCTCCATAGTTTGCAATGATGTCACTGATCACTGTAATTACCGTCGGGCACTTGCTAATCACAATAGTTTACATCAACCGGTCACTGATTGCCAGTGTTTCCAACAATCAATCACTAATTCTCGTTGTTCCTAAAAAGCAATCATTGATCTCCATCATTCTTTCAACTAATCATTAATTTCTTGCAACCAATCAACAATCAGCATTTTTTTTTTCCATTTTTTTGCCAATCGTCAAGTAAAATCAGCATTGATCAGCTTGTAGACCTCTACATTTGTATTGTATATAAAGGTTATTGAAATGAAAAACCCATTCCCATTGAGTTTAAGTATCAAACTAATCAGATATGAGGTTGAACGTGTACGTCCACCTGAGCCTAATACTCAGTTTTTCACAATTACTGACATTTAATCCTAGTAAACGTTCAGAGTTTTGGGTCAGTTCGGATCGCTACTTTATTTTAAGAATGTGAAATGGCAGAATAATAGTAAAGAAAAAGATGTATATCAGCTTTTATTTCTTTTCTCACATTCCCAGTGGGTCAGGAGTTTACATACAATTAGTTATTATTTGGTAATATTGCATTTAAATTGTTTAACTAGGGTCAAACTTTTCCCATTCGTACATGTGGCAGTTTTGTGCGGCCCCTTGCTCAGACATGCTTTTTCAGCTCTGCCAACACATTTGGAAGGAAAAACTCCCTGCGATACGATAGGAATTAACCTTGGGAAGAACCAGATTCAACAGGGAGCCCATCCTCATTTGGGTGATACCTCAACTTTTTTGTCCTTAAGCCATTTTCCCGCAACTTTGGAAGTATACTTGGGCTCATTATATCCACTTAATTTTCATTCCTTATGATTCTGTCTAATTTGTGAAGTGCACCAGCTCCTTCTGGGGTAAAGCACATCCACAACGTGATGTTGCCATCCCTGTGCTTTATGGTTGGGATGATGTCCTCCAGCTTGCAAGTCTCCTCTTTTTCCTGCATAATTATGGTCATTAAGGCCAAACAGTTCAATTATTGTCACATCAGACCAGAGGGCATTTCTCCAAAAAGTAAGATGTATCCCCATGTGCAGCTGCAAATCATGGACTAGCTTTTTGGCTTCTTCCTGGCTGAGCAGCCTTTCAGGTTACACCGATATATGTCTTGTTTTACTGCGCATACACAGTACAGACCAAAAGTTAGGACACACCTTCTCACTCAAAGAGGTTGAATTTGTATTATGGCAAGAAAAAAGCGGCTAAGTAAAGAAAAAACGAGCGGCCATCATTACTTTAAGAAATGAAGGTCAGTCAGTCCGAAAAATTTGGGAAAACTTTGAAAGTGTCCCCAAGTGCAGTCACAAAAACCATCAAGCGCTACAAAGAAACTGGCTGACATGCGGACCGCCCCAGGAAAGGAAGACCGAGAGTCGCCTCTGCTGCGGAGGAGAAGTTCATCCGAGTCACCGGCCTCAGAAATCGCAGGTTAACAGCAGCTCAGATCAGAGAGCAGGTCAATGCCACACAGAGTTCTAGCAGCAGACACATCTCTAGAACAACTGTTAAGAGGAGACTGTGTGAATCAGGCCTTCATGCTAGAATATCTGCTAGGAAACCACGGCTAAGGACAGGCAACAAGCAGAAGAGACACGTTTGGGCTAAAGAACACAAGAAAGAACACAAGAAAGAAAACTCGCTGAATGAGAAGGTGTGTCCAAACTTTTGGTCTGTACTGTAGATACTTTTGTACCTGTTTTCTCCACCGTCTTCACAATGCCCTTTGCTGTTGTTCTGAGATTGATTTGTGCCAAAGTTCTCCTTACTGAGGGTTTGATGGCTGCTTGGTCCCATGGTGTTCATGCTTGTATAGTTGGGTTTGTACACATGAATGTATTCAGGCATTTGGAATTTGTTCCCAAGCATGAACCAGACGTTTTCCTTTTTTCAAACTGAGTTTGAAGGTAGGTCTTACCTGAAATGCATCGACTCATCTTCCAAGCAATTTAAAGGCCCTGCCAACAGAGTATATGCAAGAATCTGCCCACTGGAATTGTCATATAAGTAATTATAAGTGAAATAATCTATCCGTAAAATAATTGCTCAGAAAATTAATGCATCATGCAAAAAGTAGATAACCTGACTGACTCGCCAAAACTATAGATTGTTAATATAAGATCTGTGGAGTGGTTTTATTGGCTTCAACATACTGTATATATGGAGCTATTTTCAGGTACATAAAACTCTAAATTGTTTCACATATACATTAACACAAATCGTCCCTCTGGTTTTCTTTAAATATTGCTCCCTAACGTGTTAGCCTTTTTAAATCGCCACTATGCTCCAAATCTCTGGAACAGAACCCTTACAGGATCGGAGTTATGAGACAAATATCAGCAACATCTGCATTGCTACCTTAAACCCTTAATGAGCGGAAGCTGTTGGGATCTAAAAAGCCTCCCACTTATTGGTTGAATCAACACACCCTTGTAACCACACAAAAGCAAGACTACGACACTTAAGCCATCATATCAACTGTCAAAACATTACCAACACATGGCAGGACAAAGTTCTAAACCTTACTTTCTTTCTTTATTTCACCATTTCTGCAGGAGTTACAATATCTCATTCATTACTAATATAGAGTTGAACATGTAGCTGTTTTTGTGATTTAGAAATATTAAATATGTATTATTCTCTATACTATTAATTCTCTATTCATGATGTGTGTGTGTTGTTGTTGTTGTTGTTGTTGTTGATTTATTCAGTCTCGGTGCACAGCAGCAGACCGGTGGTGAAGAAGTTCCACAGCCATCTGCGGAGTAAGATCGAGTCGGGGGAAGGCACTCTGCCGGTCAGGTGCAGATCAGCCGTACAGACGTGGGACGGAGTTATGCAGGGCGAGAGACTCGTCACCATGTCCTGCACCGACAAGATAGCCAGGTGTGTGCTGCATCCACGCTCGACACACACACCCCACAGGACAAAGATCAAAACGTGACACATAGACATAGAGTGTCACATTGACAGTCCAGAACATGGCACAGTTACACAACTAAATCATCTCGAAACAGTTACACATATCGAGGCATATCACTCGCCTCATCAATGCCCAGCACCATTGCACAGCACTTATGTCCAACACTTATGTTCAGCACAATTGCCAAAAACTAATGTCCAGCACCAATGTCCAACACTAGCATCCAGCACCAATGTCCAGCATTAATGTCCAGCACAAATGTCGCTTATCAAAGCTTAAACCTCATGTCCAGCATCAATGCCCAACATTAATGTCCAGCACCAATGTCCAGCACAAATGTCCAACACTAATGTTTAGCACCAATGTCCAGCATTAATGTCCAGCACAAATGTCATTAATCAAAGCTTAACCCTCATGTCCAGCACCAATACCCAACCCTAATGTCCAGCACTAATGCTCAGCACCAATGCCCAACACTAATGTTTAGCAGCAATGTCCAGCATTAATGTCCAGCACCAATGCCCAACACTAATGTCCAGCACAAATGTCGCTAATCAAAGCTTAACCCTAATGTCCAGCACTAATGCTCAGCACCAATGTCCAACACTAATGTTTAGCAGCAATGTCCAGCATTAATGTCCACCACCAATGCCCAACACTAATGTCCAGCACAAATGTCGCTAGTCAAAGCTTAGCCCTAATGTCCAGCACTAATGCTCAGCACCAATGTCCAACACTAATGTTTAGCAGCAATGTCCAGCATTAATGTCCAGCACCAATGCCCAACACTAATGTCCAGCACCAATGCCCTGCACCAATGTCCAGCACAAATGTTGCTAATCAAAGCTTAACCCTCATGTCCAGCACCAATACCCAACCCTAATGTCCAGCACTAATGCTCAGCACCAATGTCCAACACTAATGTCCAGCACCAATGCCCAACATTAATGTCCAGCACCAATGTCCAGCACAAATGTTGCTTACCAATGCCCAATCCTAATGTCCGGCACCAATGTTCAGCACTAATGTCCAGCGCAAGTGTCCAGCACTAGTGTCCGACACAAATGCCCTGCACCAATGTCTAGCATCAGTGTCCCACACGAGTGTCCAGCACAAATGCTCTCAACCAATGTCCATCCCTAGTGTTCAGCACCAGTGATTGCATTGTCATTATATTGCATATTGCCATCGCTTCCTATTTCTTTCCTTACATCCATCCACTTAGGGACTGTCCTTGCCTACCATGGTGTTATTTCTGTAATTAGAAGGTAAATATTTCATTAAACTATATCAGCCCTAGTTAGGTCGATAAAAGCCCAGTTGTTCCAATTGCTTTGACATATTTAAGTGATTGAGCACTGTGTGTGTGTGTGTGTTTTAGTGTGTAGTGTGTATTAAATTGACTTTATATGTTTTGAGCTGTGGGACGTGTGTTTATTAAGTGAAGACGTTCATGGACTGTCTTCTGTCTCATAACGTCTGACAGTGTCTGTTCATGAAGAAGAATACAAACTGTGTTTGTCACATATCGAGTACATTACAGTACAGCAAAGCATTTCTTCTTTTTCCTTTCTACTGTATGTTCCAGCTTGTCAGGAAGTTGGACATTTGTGTTCACTAAGATGAAGTAAATAAGAAGCTAGTTTGAAATACGAACTCTTTTGCCCCTGTTGGTAAACCAGCTCGCGTGATTTCTGCGGGTGTAATGGAGTTGGCCTGAGACTAACGCACGTCCCCGTCCCAGTCTGAGATGATAAAGCTAACAGCGTAAAGTCAAATAACGCGAGTCCGCAGTTTGGTGTCGAGGAGACAGTGAGCAGCGTCAGACAGGTTCGTGTGAGAGGAGTCAGAAACAAGTCCCTGGACACGTGTACACACGTTGGTTTGAGGTTTATCTTTATTAGAGGATTACTTTTTATGAAGGCGTGTCGGCTCTGTTTAAACAGCTCCCTTCTTTCCAGCGTGCTTTAATGAGGGATGAAAGGTTGGCGTGATATTTGTCTTTAAGGAGAGCGTGGCAGCTTGGAGGTCAGCGCCGCTGTCGTTTAATGACCACTCGTGTTCTGAGGAGCAGCCGCGGTAATCCTGCCCTAATGAGGTCCTACACTGAGTATGTCCTGAGTTAATCTGAAACCTCCTGGGCTTCCTGCTTCCTGTACTCGGAGACACAGACAGAGAGAGACAGAGAGAAAGAAAGTGAGAGAGAGACAGAGAGAGAGAGAGAGAGAGAACAGACAGACAGACAGACAGAAAGACAAACATAGAGAAATTAAGAGACAAAGAAAGATAGAGAGACAGAGGTATAGACAGACAGAAAAAGAAAAAAGGTAACACACAGATAACAGACATAGAGAGGGAGAGAGAGAGAGAGAGAGAGAGAGAGAGAGAAATACTGACAATGAGTAGTAGGACAGAGACGTATAGTCAGTCAACAGACAAACAGAGAGAGATAAAGGAGACAGACAGACAGAGACATGGAGATTGAGAGAGACTTTTTTTTTTTTTTACAATCCTTTATTTTACAAATTTTGTTGTATAAAATGGAATAAGGATTGAGTTTATAAATAATTGATCAAGATAGATAGATAGATAGATAGATAGATAGATAGATAGATAGATAGATAGATAAGAATTTTTTGGACATTATAGTTCTTTTTTTTTTTCAGTTAAAAATATGCAGCAAAGATGATTTTGACAAGGTCTCCTCCCAGCACCATATAGTTTTGAACATATTTATGTCCTTCATACTCTTGTAAAAATTAAAATCAATTAAAATTCTTGATTTAACAAGTCTGGAGAGGTTGAGAGAGAGAGAGAGAGAGAGAGAGAGATTTGTTGAGGCAGACAGACAAAAAGAGACAGAGGTATACAGACAGGAAACAGACAGAGAGAGAAAAGAAATAGACAGACAGAGAAAGAGAAAGACAGATAACCAGACAGAGACAGAGTGACAGACATTATTATCATTATCAGTGTATTTTGCTCTTCCATTCTGTCTCTCTCTCTCTCTCTCTCTCTCTCTCGCACGCGCGCGTCTCACATGTTCACACCCTTTCCTCGGACTCGGCGCTTGTGAGAATCTCACACAGTACACACACCCGTTCACTCGCAGCTGTGTTTGCGTTTATTACCATATGCTTGATTTAATTATGACCATCAGCTTCCCTCTGTTTGTCTTTGTTGATGTCAGGCTTCTTAAAGGTCTTTAAGAGCAGGAGAACCCAGCTGCGGCTCAGTGTGCAAAGCAGCTAACATGTACATCAACTTTTTTCTAAAGAAACGCTTTAACGCCTACTGATTCCCTGCTCTTTGCCTCGAAAGCTTTTACAGTCGTCACGTAATACTATGTTAACGACGCAATCGAGTGAATAGTTGAACGTATGCTGGAGATGTGGCATAACGTTCAGGTGCTCCCTCAACCGCTGTGTGTTAGAGGAAGTTGAGTGTCATCCTGTAACACCATGTCCTGATGTGTTTCATTCCTCCCACACAACAGTTAAAACTATTTCTTAATTACTAAAGAACCCTTTTTTATCCATTTAGAGCGGAATGACGGTGGAACTACAGTAGATATCAATGATTAAACATTTATAATTACTTTATAATATTCTTAGTTCACAGGACCTGTGTTGTTGTTGTTGTTGTTGTTGCTTTCAAACTTTGTTATACAGTTGAACCTCGGATTGCGAGTAACTCGGTTTACGAGTGTTCCGCAAGACGAGCAAAGATTTTTAATTTCTTCGTCCTCGTAGGGCTGTTTTCAGGAGACCAACCAGGTGAAAGTCTGATGGAGTGAGATCAGGACTCTACGGAAGGCCGCAGTATGTAAACAGAGTGTCCACAGTGTGGACGGAATCGTGAGGACGTGCATTGTCATGCGGGATCACGACGCACTCGGATAGCAGTCCTCTGCGTTTGATCCGAAGTTCAGGACTCGGCTCTTCAATAAGCGTCTCACTGTAACGAGCACTGCTGATTTTTGAACTGATAATAGTCCAATACTGTGCACAAAGTCTTAAATTAGATAAATAACATCACCAGGTGCCCTCAGACTAAAAAAAAAACAAATCACTGCATGCTGCTCTTCTTTCATGCTCTCACTGCAGTTACAAATGTAATGATATAACATGTTCATACCTGCACGGCACTGACTGTTGAGCTGATAGCAAAAGTTATAACCGGAGTTTTATAAACATCGTTTGTGAACCTCATAAAAGACCACTTTTTAGACAAATCATTTTAAAAAAGCTTATGGATTTTTCTAATTTCACTGCATCCACAGATCTCCTCTTTGGTCTCCTCTAGACCTCCTGACTGGCAGTTCCAACCTCAGCATCCTTCTACAGATATATTCCCAATCTCTCCTCTGAACATATCCAAACCACCTCAATCTGTCCTCTCTGACTCTCTGATCTCCAAAACATCTAACATGGGTCGTCCCGCTGACGCACTGATTCTCGATCCTGTCCATCCTTGTCACTCCCAAAGAGAACCTCGACATCTTCATCTCTGCTGCCTCCAGCTCTGCCTCCAGTCTATTTTTCAGCATGTTAAAATTCCACTTATTTATGACTTGTTACCGCAACAGTGAAAATATGAACTAATTCCGATAAAAATATTCAGTTTGGCTTTTCTAATCAATATCTACTGGTGCAGGTGTTTGTTTATACTGAGCAACTAGCGCATTAGTAGATTATTTTAGAGTAGCTTATTAAATCCGGCACATAACTGTCCATAGCATCACTTTTACTCAACATTTACGTTTCACTTATGGTACAGGTTAAACTTCAGGCAGAGATCTACTGCAAGAAGTACTGAGAAAGTTTCAATAAATTCCAACAATACAAGTTTTGCATGATGGTGTGACAAAATCCGACTGGTTTCGGGTCCTCCTATGTACAGCTTTATGCAAAAGTTTAGGCACCCCTTAATAAATAACAGATTTTGGTGATTTTTTTATTTTATTGAAAAGATGTTAACACAGCCTCTCTTGGAAATGGAAAAAATGCACTATACGTTCAGCAAACATTGATGCATAGTTACGTCTTATGCCATAAATTGAACAAAAATAAAAACATTATTACAGCACTGTGCAAAGGTTTGCGCACCCTAAGTGTCCCAGAGTCTCAGGTTCTTTTTACAAAGTTTCGGACGTTAATCAGCTTGTTAGATCTGATGCATGCCAACGGCTGTCATTAGTAAATGCCAATCTGTTATTTATCAAGGGGTGCCTAGACTTTTGCATAAGATATAAGATTGAGAATAGACAAAGCTTTCTTTTATTTAGATAGATTTATCTTTATATTCATTTATTTTGATTTTTTTTTAAATAAATAAATACATCATTTTTAGTTTTGTCTGCTTGAGGACGTTTCAGCGCCCGGTCTTTATATACGGACGTGAAATACTTCACCCCATCGAAGCACCAAATCTTTCCTAATTTGTCCGATTTGATTCAGTCGCTCTAAGGCAGGACGGCTGCGATTAAATCTGGCCGGGTCACAGCCTGGGGTGAAAGCAATTACTAAAAAAAACAACAACAATAAAACGAAAAGAAAGAAAAAAAGGTAGAAGGAAAGAATAATACGGAAAGGGGTATGAGGGAGTCTTACGGAAAGCTGCTCCTTTTTGTCCTTCTGTGTGAATGATCCTGATGTAGTGTCTGGAAGAACGATGCATTATGGGATAGCACATCGAGGGCGTTATGGAGAGGAGAGCATGGTGATGTGTGAGGTAGGGCTGGATTTTCAAGCCACTGGACTTCGTCCTTTCGACTTCAAAGGCTGCGGTCATGTCTGTCACATGATGATGATGATTATTATTATTATTATTATTATTATTTTGAGCAGTGAAGATCTGATTGAGCAGCATGGATGTTTAATTAAACCAATGAGAATTTTAATTGAAGGTCTAAAATTGGTTGGCGATGAATATGATGCTTTATATTGCGTTCTGAGTTTTATGTAGATGAAGGTTTTAATTTAATAGCTTCAGAGTGAAGGAGAGAAAAGCATAGAGCGATTGTGAGAGAAAGAGAGAGAGAGAGAGAGAGACAGAGAGACCCCCCTCGTCCCTCGTTTAAGTTCATACACAAGCCAGATGGCTGTCTTTTCTTGCATGAGATTAAAAGATGTTTCTAATTCACGGAGTTGCATCCTGGGCAAATGGATATTTCACACAGCAGGGAGGACGAGAGAATAAAGAAGGAGATCTCTATCTCTTCCAGTACACAGAGGTGTTAGACAGGTTCTCCAGATGCGACACGCAGGTTCACGACTCTACACCGGGGACGTCATCGTTCACTTCCTGGAAAAAAGCGCTCGGTGTTAATTGACTGCTCGGGGAGCCAAAAGCTAGAATGGCTCATTATTAGAGATGAACAGAGATGCGGGAGAGGTGACTGTAATCATTACTGACACGATAAGAAAGGCATTAATTAAAGCAAAAGAACAAAGGAGGGGAAAAAATAGAAGTGGTATGTATGTCAGCGCTTGTCTCTTTTGGAAATGAGTTAGCTTCTGGTTATTGTAATACAAATACAGCATAGTTAATTGTGTTTTGTGAAAATGGTTAGATCAACTTTTTAGGAAATGTAACATGCAATTATGGGAAAATGATCAGTGTGACAACAATCCTGACCTCGCTCCGAGCCATTTCCTCATGTTTAGACCATTAAAGGAGTTCCTGGGACGCCAGTGTACTGAGGTTATCTAACGTAGTTTTGTGCCCAATGTTCAGAATCTTGAAGGTTGCAACACACTCACATTCATACTTCAGTTACATAGACACACCTTTGCATTGCGTTTGTTCGACACATGACAGCTTTCTGTTACGTTTATTATCGAAACCTAATGATTATTAAATACACCTTGCTGTACCAGAAAAGAGATGAAAGTGTGCACAGCCATAATGTATGTTAATGTAACACACACACACACACACACACACACTCACCTGACTGTCATGGCGAGTATTATCTTCATTACCATGAGTCCCATATTAGCATAACATACACAGAGCGCAGGGTGAATTAGCATATGTTGACAAAAAGCCAGAGTCACGTGCTTTGGGAGCGAGAGCTGAGAGCGAACAAAGTGCAATTAGATCTTGACACTCTGAGCATATTTTATAATAAAATGCTAAATTACACCGTATGGCCTTTATTTCAACCTGAATCCATTAAGAACAAGAGCGCTGTGATGATGTATTCTTGAGCCTGATTGGTCAGAAGGTCTTGATTTAATCAAACATGTATACCACCACTCCTACATCTTACATTTAGTCTATTGTTGTAAAAAAAATAGTTCCACTTGAAGGTAGTTCGAGCACACAACTTTGATTTTCCATCTAAAAGATTTTTATAATGAAACTTGCTGTTCAGGACACCTGGTGATGTCTCCTCAGATGTTTTATTATCCACGCTGAACATACCATTATCTCACACTGTCAGGTAACCTCGCTGTGATTATGGGAAGCCGTTAGGGTCAAACTTGGTCATGTGATTAATTTGCATTAAAAAATTGTGTTATATGTAAAAATATGTTAAAAATTACTAAACTAATTTTAATTACATGGGTTAACTCATTAATATTGACAGCCCTAATATACATTACTATAGTTGTAAACATAGGTATAGTTGTTATTATACGTTGTATACTTATGTATAGTTATTATTATATGATGTATACATATGTATAGTTGTTAGTTAAGTTATTATACTTTGTATACATATGTACAGTTATTATTATATGATGTATACATATGTATAGTTGTTATTATACATTGTATATTTATGTATAGTTGTTATTATACAATGTATAAATATGTATAGTTGTTATTATACATTGTATACTTATGTATAGTTGTTATTATACGTTGTATACATATGTATAGTTGTTATTATACATTGTATATTTATGTATAGTTGTTATACGTTGTATACATACGTATAGTTATTATATGTTGTATACATACGTATAGTTATTATATGTTGTATACATACGTATAGTTGTTATTATCTGTTGTATACATATGTATAGTTATGATACGCTGTACACATATGTATAGTTGTTATTATAGTTAGTTGTTATGATACGTTGTATACATATGTATAGTTGTTATTATACGTTGTATACATACGTATAGTTGTTATTATACATTGTATACTTATGTATAGTTGTTATTATACGTTGTATACATATGTATAGTTGTTATTATACGTTGTATACATATGTATAGTTGTTATTATCTGTTGTATACATATGCATAGTTGTTATTATATGTTGTATACATATGTATAGTTGTTATTATACGTTGTATACATATGTATAGTTGTTATTATACATTGTATACATATGTATAGTTGTTATTATACATTGTATACTTATGTATAGTTGTTATTATACGTTGTATACATACGTATAGTTGTTATTATACGTTGTATACTTATGTATAGTTGTTATTATACGTTGTATACATACGTATAGTTGTTATTATACGTTGTATACTTATGTATAGTTGTTATTATATGCATAGTTGTTATTATACGTTGTATACATATGTATAGTTGTTATTATACGTTGTATACATACGTATAGTTGTTATTATACATTGTATACTTATGTATAGTTGTTATTATACGTTGTATACATATGTATAGTTGTTATTATACGTTGTATACTTATGTATAGTTGTTATTATACGTTGTATACATATGTATAGTTGTTATTATACGTTGTATACATATGTATAGTTGGTATTACACACTGTATACATATATATAGTTGTTACTATGGTTGTTACTACACATGGTATAGTAACAACTTTGTAATGGACGCTCCACATACAGGAACTAACAAAAGTGTATGATTGTTGATGTAGTGAAGTTTTCTACAAGGAGACGTTTATTTAATGTTTCACTTGTAGTTTTTCAGTAATGTGACGTAAAGTTCAAGAGTTGTTTATTTTGTTTCTTTTGACAATATTAAAAGTAACTACAAACCAATAATAATAAGTCAAAGCTGGACCTCTGATTATGCACAATAACAGAACATAGTCATGTGAGTGAAAACTACCAGTGCTTCACTAGTGCTTGGCTACCATTGAGGTAGGAAGTGATGATAGGACTGCCTGCCTCACATCTGAAACACTGACCTCCCTCCTTTAATGGCCCAAACATGTTGAAATGTCTTGGAACGGGGTCTGGACTGTACGAGGGATGTGGCAATAACTCCCATTCCTGTAGTGTGCAAGTGGTGTTGTTGAATGATTGTATGTATGATCTAAGTTGGAGACAAGTTGTCAGTTGATTTTCAAGGATCAGGATACGATTGCAGTGGTCTCCGAGCCACCTTGGCCGGAATCGTCATTCACCGAGCATACGGCTTAGTTAAAACGTTTGCACCCTTCACGTTTTACTGCGGCTAAGTGTGCTGTGCTTGAGGTCTTCTGTGAATGTCATTCTGTGTTCATTTAACAGAAAGTCCCAGTTTGACTCGAACACCCCTCATAGTTACTGTATTATTCTACTTCTTGCTAGCATTAAGCAATATAACTATAATATTGTGTGGTTGTCATACAGTACAAAAGCCAAGTTTGCTTTTGTGTGTTAGCATGAACTTAGCTAGCTATTGAGAACTAGCATTATGTAATGTACAAATAGCAATTTAGCTGTACAATAGAATGACACATTGTAAAATAAAATACAACATAAAGAAAAATGTGAGATTGACATGACGTGACATGCTCACTGGTGGCCATTTTGCTACTAAAGGCAGATAACGAATAAGGACAGAAGACAAATGTTTTACAGTGTACCAAGAGAAAGAAGTTTAATAGTTGTACGTGTTACAGTCACTTCACATGTCTAGTGCATAGCTTAACAAATAACTCTCTCTCTCTCTCTCTCTCTCTCTCTCTCTCTCTCTCTGTTTTTGCGCAGGTGGAACGTGCTCGGCCTCCAGGGGGCGCTCCTCAGTCACTTTGTCGAACCGGTGTATCTGAACAGCGTGACAGTAGGCAGCGTGACACACACCGGACACCTCTCCAGAACACTTAACCAGAGGATGGAGCGCCTTGGCTCACTTCCTGCTTGCTACCGTCGCAACCAGCCGCTACTCAGCAGTACGAGAAACCTCACACTGACACATACACACACATGCACACACGCTCTAATATTCGCATTCCTGTAGTACTGTAGGAATGTCCTTCCTGCTGTATGAAGAAGAGGAGGTCAATCAGAGCCTCAGTTATTCCCGGCTAGAAGGAACGATGTAGCATGCTGATTAGCAACATGTCAGCACAATGCTATTTTTTAAATTGTTAATACACATGTATTTTCACTCTCTTGGCTAATAGAGTCTCACTTTCTGCATGTCATAAACAGATTCTTCACAGTTCACAACTTTTCCCCTGTGTTTATTCACTACTTTCCTGGGGTGTTGATTAGCCAGCTAACACATGACTCACTACTTACTTAATCCTCTTTTTCAGATTATCCTCTGGGGTGTGGGTGTAAAATTCTATCTCAGGCTGTGTTAAACTAAAACTCGTAACTTGGTTTTTACTTTAGGCTAAAAAACCACAAACAAACAAAAAAACAAAGAAAAACATGGAATTATTACTTACTGTGCTAACCCTGACATCAAACTAGCAAACTGACTGAAATCTGTTATGTTTACATCATTTATACAGTAGTATTTTCTTTTAGATCAACCAATACACAGATAGAATTGCTTGTGAAATCTCTAACAAAGAATATGCAGTTTCGAGGAGATAAAAATGCAGTACATCATTCATGAAAGTTAGCTTATTAGGTTGTTGCTAACAGAAGATAATCAATGGTCCAACAACGAAGTGTTGTTGTTTTTTTCTCTACAAAAATTGTGATTCGAATGCAGAAAGCTTGAGAATGAGGTCATTTTGACTTTTTGATTTCCCACTTCAAATTCAAGTGGAAGATCAATTTGCTAGAGATTACTATGAACATATGATATGAGTATCATATTTGTGTATATAATAACAATCAAAACATTTATGTAAAATAGTAAATAAATAGACTTCATACCTTTTTAAACATCAATTCATGATACCTCCTAGCAATTGCTGTTTTAAAAATCTTACCGAAAGCGGCTTCATTTTCTTCTTGCTACCATCCATGTTACCATGCTTTCATGCCATGTCTTTACTAAATGTTGTTCAAAATGCAAAACAAAGTAAACTTGCATCGCTTGGCTTTTCACTGACGCTGGCGGTTTTGAACCGTTCCCGGACATACGCGCAAGTTCAGTTCGGCACGGTTCTTCAGTCTACTGCCGAAAATGCTTTGATGAGACAAATTTATTGCGAACTTTCGTACTTAAGGTGAAAGTTTGTGAGGTTGCGTATTCATATGCCAATATTACAAATCTGCAACTTTCCATGTAATAATGCCACTAAAACCATACATTTCTCACAAATTACATTTGCTGGGATTTAGGTTTTTGAAAAGGTGAAGTTTGCCAGCTTTCAAACAATGTGTGGGAAATGTATTATATTTGTGGGTTAATTCATTAAAAAGCTGCAGATTTGTATTACATTTGTGGTTTTATTCCTTTAGTGGGTGTTACAAGCATCTTCATTTTTTTTTAACCTGTTAAGGTTACAGAAATAACTAAATGCAAACTCGGCCATCCTGCAGATGATTGACATCTTAACAATAAATTTAAAACGGAAAAAAAAAGTTTATGATTAGCTGTAGATTATTTGTTACTATAGAAACGCTAACATTTCTATAACAAGAGCAAATTTTATACCATAAAATTAAAAAATTTGCCAGCGAACAACGAATTGTCAGCAATATCTTTTTTCCATAGTCGTCGTTACTCATTGTAATAAAAGGTGCGATATATATTTTTTTTCGAGCTAATAATGTAAGATTTCAGATTAGCATCAGAAATCATCACGTCAACAACAATTAAATTGTTACAATTAACAGACCTTTCCCAGACAAACCAACAAAACACACATATACACACATACACACACACACACACACACACACACACCACAGACAGACAGACCCACATCATCAAACTCTGCCTTCTTACTCCCTCCCTCATCCTCATCCTCGACGCTATCAGATCGAGCCTTCTCTCTCGTAATCAATCTAATCGCATGGCTTATCAGCAGGAGAGGAGGAGTTTGCACTTTGCACCTCCGCTTCAGCCTTTTCACGCGCTTTGATGAGCTCTCCCTTCATTGTGGTGCCGCTGTTGTTGGGGGGAAAATGGCCTGGTTATTTTAAGCCCCGCTGTCATAAAGAACAGAGGTCTCTAGGAGCGAAGCAGATCTATTATCACCACCGAGCAAATCGCTTCTTCACTTAATCAATGAGCCTGTCCTTCAGAAGCGGGTCAACACGTGTGCTAGTGAAAAACACAAACGCCGATGTGAACGATCAGACGGAAATATAAAATGAACATGGCGGTATACATGTATGATGATTTGTACTGTTTGCACAATTTTACCGAAAAACAAAATTACACTTTAGCTTACAGTATAAACACTGAGCTTTATAGCCAAGAGGCACAGGCAAAATGTTTTTTTGTAGTTACTAGAGCTATTATTTTCACATCTAAACACCCGTCCTGTAGGTATCAGCGGTTGAGGTGGTGGTCTCGGTGCATCCCCTCATTAAAAGTGAAATAACAGTTAGCGGAGCTCGTCACCATAAAGAGTGAGTCCCTGAACAATAAACGGTGGGGGAATTGATCAAGATTTCATAGAGGAAGGAAATCAAATAGTCTATTAGAGAAATATAGGAGTGGAGTCAATGAGGGATGCAAAATGAGGCATGAATGAAGTGAGGAAGAAAGAAGACACTGAAGAAAGAAAGAGAAATGCACAGACACAGAGCTTGTCTATTACTGCATGGAAAAAGCAATAAGAGACAGGATCGTTGTCCTGGTGGCAGGCGATTCACTGCACCTGTTCGAGGTGGCGTGGAGAAAAGAAAGAATTGAAATTCACACACTCAAGGAAAGAAGCCGTGTGGGAGATTATTCCTCCGCCGGCACGCCCGCTCCTTCTGTTTGTCAGCATTTCATTGTGCGCTCCGCTCTCAACCTGTTTGCTTTCTGATTGAAATGCTTGCCCGAGGAGATGCCTGAGGTTTAGAGTCAGATTTTTTGATAAAAAGCTTCAGCGCCAAAATACGGCACGAGATGACAATCTGTTGTCGGCCAAGTCATCAAGACGACGTGGTGTTTGTTATATTGTCTCAACAACTTATACGCGGAATAAATAATACTCACAAACACGTCTAAATTCTCACAGGTTTCGTGTTAGCATACAAAACGCGCTGTCAGGTTCGAGCCGCGAAATCGTTAGCAGGCGCTAATGCGTGGTCAACCTGCGCTCGGCTCAGAGTGAGCGCTATGCTAATTGCTGTGGCAAATATGTTTTGATTGAGGATTGAGAGATGGCTTTTGTGTCTGCGACTGATGTTTACCGCACAGACACCACATTAGGCTAAGCTAATGGAACACTCAAGCACTCACTGGCAATTAAGCAGGTTAAGTGAGTCGCCGGTCTCGCTAGCATAACGCTCTAATGTGCTTTCTCCTCTCAGCACACAGGCCATCTTTTGTCCATAAACATGTTCTCATAGACTTTCTCTCTCTCTCTTTCTCTCTCTTCTACCAGCACTCTATGTTACACTGCAATGTATTAAAGTCTGAATGTAAAAATAAAACACATTTACAGGAAAATAATCAATGATAGCTAGATGAGATGTTTGGCAAAGTTACTTGTTAATTCTTTTTTTTTTTTCCTATAACAGCTCATCCTGAAGTATTTTTAATCCGCGTATATGACAACAATTGACCAACAGGGTTATTTGCTAAAGAATGACACATTACACTTTTTATCCATTTACTGGATAGTTATACTGTATTTAATGTTGGAAGTTGGTTCCTTTTATCATTTACTTCCCAGAAGCTACAGGCATTCGTGCAACATCACATTTTTTTCTTTCTTAAAAAAAAAAAAAAAAAGCCAGAAAATTTTTTTTGTTATTGTAAAGTGTGAACTCCAAATCCTAAAACTTGACGGAAATGTTACTGACTGTTACCAAGCACTGACCCTGGAGACTACTTTCATAAATCATCGTGTAAGCAAAAACATTAAAATATATATATAGAAAATTTATTTTGTAAACTAAATTAATGTCCTGCATGTGTTGTTATTAGAGGATGAGTAAAGTATTTGAAAAAGTGCATTAATGCAGTTCATGACTGCTGTTATATAAAATTGCTTGATAAATTCTGAACAGTTAGGTTGGAGCATTAAACAACACTGTAAAGCAGTAGGTGGCACAGTGTCATAGTGGTTAGCAGTGTGAAATAAAACAAAACTTTCTACAGAAAATACTAAATAAAACCAAACTAAAGAAATCGTTAAGTAAAACCAAACTAACTAAAGAAATAACTAAATAAAACCAAACTACAGAAATCACTAAATAAAACCAAACTAACTTCAGAAATCACTAAATAAAACCAAACTAAAGAAATCACTAAATAAAGCCAAACTAAAGAAATCACTAAGTAAAACCAAACTAACTTCAGAAATCACTAAATAAAACCAAACTAAAGAAATTGTTAAGTAAAACCAAACTAACTAAAGAAATCACTAAATAAAGCCAAACTAAAGAAATTGTTAAGTAAAACCAAACTAACTAAAGAAATCACTAAGTAAAACCAAACTAACTTCAGAAATCACTAAATAAAACCAAACTAACTTCAGAAATCACTAAATAAAACCAAACTAACTTCAGAAATCACTAAATAAAACCAAACTAACTTCAGAAATCACTAAATAAAACCAAACTAACTTCAGAAATCACAAAATAAAACCAAACTAACTAAAGAAATCACTAAATAAAGCCAAACTAAAGAAATTGTTAAGTAAAACCCAACTAACTTCAGAAATCACTAAGTAAAGCCAAACTAAAGAAATTGTTAAGTAAAACCAAACTAACTACAGAAATCACTAAATAAAACCAAACTAACTTTAGAAATCACTAAATAAAACCAAACTAACTACAGAAATCACTAAATAAAACCAAACTAACTTCAGAAATCACTTAATAAAACCAAACTAACTAAAGAAATCACTAAATAAAGCCAAACTAAAGAAATTGTTAAGTAAAACCAAACTAACTTCAGAAATCACTAAATAAAACCAAACTAAAGAAATCACTAAATAAAGCCAAACTAAAGAAATCACTAAGTAAAACCAAACTAACTTCAGAAATCACTAAATAAAACCAAACTAAAGAAATTGTTAAGTAAAACCAAACTAACTAAAGAAATCACTAAATAAAGCCAAACTAAAGAAATTGTTAAGTAAAACCAAACTAACTAAAGAAATCACTAAATAAAACCAAACTAAAGAAATCACTAAATAAAGCCAAACTAAAGAAATCACTAAGTAAAACCAAACTAACTACAGAAATCACTAAATAAAACCAAACTAAAGAAATTGTTAAGTAAAACCAAACTAACTACAGAAATCACTAAATAAAACCAAACTAACTTCAGAAATCACTAAATAAAACCAAACTAACTAAAGAAATCACTAAATAAAGCCAAACTAAAGAAATTGTTAAGTAAAACCAAACTAACTTCAGAAATCACTAAATAAAACCAAACTAAAGAAATCACTAAATAAAGCCAAACTAAAGAAATCACTAAATAAAGCCAAACTAAAGAAATTGTTAAGTAAAACCAAACTAACTAAAGAAATCACTAAGTAAAACCAAACTAAGTTCAGAAATCACTAAATAAAACCAAACTACAGAAATCACTAAATAAAACCAAACTAACTTCAGAAATCACTAAATAAAACCAAACTAACTTCAGAAATCACTAAATAAAACCAAACTAACTTCAGAAATCACTAAATAAAGCCAAACTAAAGAAATTGTTAAGTAAAACCAAACTAACTTCAGAAATCACTAAATAAAGCCAAACTAAAGAAATTGTTAAGTAAAACCAAACTAACTTCAGAAATCACTAAGTAAAACAAACTAAAGAAATCACTAAATTAACCTAAATTAACTACATAAAATATAAAATTAAGCTAAATACAGAAATCACTAAATAAAACCAAACTAACTTCAGAAATCACTAAATAAAACCAAACTAACTAAAGAAATCACTAAATAAAGCCAAACTAAAGAAATTGTTAAGTAAAACCAAACTAACTACAGAAATCACTAAATAAAACCAAACTAACTAAAGAAATCACTAAATAAAGCCAAACTAACTTCAGAAATCACTAAATAAAACCAAACTAACTAAAGAAATCACTAAATAAAGCCAAACTAAAGAAATTGTTAAGTAAAACCAAACTAACTACAGAAATCACTAAATAAAACCAAACTAACTAAAGAAATCACTAAATAAAGCCAAACTAACTTCAGAAATCACTAAATAAAGCCAAACTAAAGAAATTGTTAAGTAAAACCAAACTAACTACAGAAATCACTAAATAAAACCAAACTAACTAAAGAAATCACTAAATAAAACCAAACTAACTAAAGAAATCACTAAATAAAACCAAACTACAGAAATCACTAAATAAAACCAAACTAACTTCAGAAATCACTAAATAAAACCAAACTAACTTCAGAAATCACTAAATAAAGCCAAACTAAAGAAATTGTTAAGTAAAACCAAACTAACTACAGAAATCACTAAATAAAACCAAACTACAGAAATCACTAAATAAAACCAAACTAACTTCAGAAATCACTAAATAAAACCAAACTAACTTCAGAAATCACTAAATAAAACCAAACTAACTTCAGAAATCACTAAATAAAGCCAAACTAAAGAAATTGTTAAGTAAAACCAAACTAACTACAGAAATCACTAAATAAAACCAAACTAACTTCAGAAATCACTAAATAAAACCAAACTAACTTCAGAAATCACTAAGTAAAGCCAAACTAAAGAAATTGTTAAATAAAACCAAACTAACTACAGAAATCACTAAATAAAACCAAACTAACTTCAGAAATCACTAAATAAAACCAAACTAACTAAAGAAATCACTAAATAAAGCCAAACTAAAGAAATTTTTAAGTAAAACCAAACTAACTTCAGAAATCACTAAGTAAAGCCAAACTAAAGAAATTGTTAAGTAAAACCAAACTAACTACAGAAATCACTAAGTAAAACCAAACTAACTTCAGAAATCACTAAATAAAACCAAACTAACTTCAGAAATCACTAAATAAAGCCAAACTAAAGAAATTGTTAAGTAAAACCAAACTAACTACAGAAATCACTAAATAAAACCAAACTAACTTCAGAAATCACTAAATAAAACCAAACTAACTTCAGAAATCACTAAATAAAACAAACTAAAGAAATCACTAAATTAACCTAAATTAACTACATAAAATATAAAATTAAGCTAAATACAGAAATCACTAAATAAAACCAAACTACAGAAATCACTAAATGAATCTAAATTAACTACATAGAATATAAAATTAACTACAGAACTCAATAAAAAAAACTACACCAACTACAGAACTCACTAAATAAACCTAAACTCACTCATTGTCTATACCACTTTATCCTGTATTCCGGGTCGCGGGGGGCCTGGAGCCTGTCACAGGAAACTTAGGGCATGAGGGAGGGTACACCCTGGACAGGGTGCCAATCCATCAGAGGGCACACGGGCATACTGTACACACATTCACACACTACAGGCAATTTAGAAATACCAGTTAGTCTAACCTGCAGGTCTTTGGACTGTGGGAGGAAACCGGAGAGACCATGCAAACGCCATACACACAGAGACGGGAATCGTGCCTGGTTGGGAATCAAACCCACACCCTGGAGACGCAAGGCGACTTTGCTAACCACTACACCACCGTGCCTCCTAAGCCTAAACTGACTAAATAATTTACAAAATTAAGCTAACTACAGAACTCACTAAATAAATCTACACTAACTACATAAATCTCTAAATAAAACTAAACTAGTTCCAGAAATCAGTATATAAAATGAAACTAGCTACAGAAATCACTAAATAAATCTGAACTAGCTACAGAAACCACTTAATAAGACTAATTACGGAAATCACTAAATAAACACATTCATTCCACAAATTACAAAATAAAGCTAAAGCCACTACAGAAATCGCTAATTAAAATAATTCATGGCCAATAAATACAATTATAATGCAACTGTTGCCGTAATTCCAATGTTAAATTTTTTATAATATTTTGTAATGTTTCCTAATATTCATGGACTATTCTTACTCTATATACCTTATGAGGTCTTACTACCATACAGTAAATCTTCACCAGTACTGCATTTCTGCAGTTCATACAGAGCACAGCTGGACTCCACCTGGTCCGAGTAAGGAAACCTCGAGCATTCTGATGTACAGTGTATGAGACCGTATTGGACACTGTGCTGCTGTTTTTATGTGGAAAATGAGCTTACCGTAAGGCTCTAGACCTCACCATGGAATTGTCTTACTTATTCATTTACTGATTTCTTTGTTTACTGTTACAGTGGTGGAAATCAGAACACACTATCACGCTATGTAAATAACAACAACAGTTAACTATCTGTGTATTTTTAACTTAGATTTTTTTTTTTTAAGTTTGAGAATTTCTGTTCCTCCAAATGAAATTAAAGCCATAATGAATGAAATAGTTTGAAAGATACTTAGAAAGTCAGTGGAGTATTTGCGTAGAACTCCATAACGAACATGGGGAAAGTTCCCGAGCAATCCCGTCTACATGAGGTGCAACCCCGTGGTTGGGGACGTATGCTCTTTCTGCATGAAGTCTAGCTACTCATCCGGTACGCTAATGGAGCAAATCTGTTCTAAACATAAGCTGAAGACATGATCCAGTGTGCATGCAGTCATGCTTTTGTGTGTATTAATGTCCACTTTGTGGTAATAAGTAAGCATTAACTCCTACACATGATAGTACTGTATTTAGACTTTCCTCTGACACTGTGTGAGATGATTGCTGTGTGTGTGTGTGTGTGTGTGTGTGTGTGTGTGTGTGTGTGTGTGTGTGTGTGTGTGTGCGTGTGTGTGATAGGTTTGAGCAGCAGTGAGTGTTGGCAGCAGCTCAAGGCTTCGTGCTTCAGTGTGAACTGGACTGCAGGAGACGAGCAGCTGGAGGTGATCAACGCCTCCACGGGCAAACGCCGAGACTGCGGAGCTCCATCACGACTCTGTAAACGTGCACTTTTCACACGATGGAACAGAGTCTACCGCAAAGTAAGAGCTGCTCCGCCCACACACACACACACACACACACACACACACACACACACACACACACACACACACACACAATAAAGCGAAGGCTCAGCAGGCATCAAGGTTGAATTCAAATGTACTAGTTATATTTTGTGATGAAATGAACCTGCACACATTCTCAATCAGCCTTCATTAATATAAAGATAAAACTCCGTACACTGCACTCACACGCTTCATGAAACTCAGAATAAATAAAACGGTTCGTCATTTTCATTTTATCCATGTTGCATTAATAACACTGACAAGGACAGTCCGTGTCCAAGTGTTTAGCTTCAGGAAATAATAAAGATCGGAGAAAATAAAATAGAAAACAAACACAAAAAAATTAATACATGAATAAAAAAAAGAAAGAAATCAAAACATTAGTATGGAAGGGAGATTATCATGGCGGCTGCATGAAATGTAACGAAACCTGAATAAATGAAAAACTAAGCTGTAATAAATTCAAATATATGAAGACCTTGTAATGCGTCTCCGTTAAATTTCTTTTGAAACTCATAGATTTTTTTTTCTCTAGCATGTTTAGAAGGTCCATAAAATCTAGCTTATATATAAAGCAGAATGAACCGTTGAAAAGCCCCGCCTCTTTTCCAGTGTCTGTAGCCTTCATTTGCATACTGAAATCTCATTGGTGCTTATCAGAAGTGGGTAGTAACAAGTGACATTTACTTGAGTAACTTTTTGAAAAAAATTATACTTCTATGAGTAGTTTTACCGCACCATACTTTTTACTTTTACTTGAGTAGATTTGTGAAGAAGAAACGCTACTCTTACTCCGCTCCACTCGGCTCCACTCGGCTCGTTACTTTTCTAACCGTTTATTCTACACATGTAGCCGGCAGATCTACCGCATGCCTGTTAAACCAATCAGACGCAGCAACAATGATCACATGATCGTTATCCTACCTGTGAATCCGTCCTACATACGCTCACTGCGCACACGCAAACAAAAGTTTTCACATCTTTCTTTAATTTTGCGGAACGCCCATAAATCCACGCTGCTACTATATGTTATGCTATATGCTAACTATATGTTAACTTTAATTGTACATATAATGTTACTTTAACAGTCTATGAATATATAAGTATATTTCAGTACAGAATTTATGCATCCCAAAAAAATATGATGCATCCCTGACATCATATACAAAGCACATTTCACTTGCAAAAGAACAGCTTCATACTGCAGTGTACAGTATATATAGTATATATACTAACTATATTATACTAATATATAAGTAAATCGGACATTATGATGAAACAGTTACTCAATACTTGAGTAATATTTTGGCTACTCCACCCACCTTTGGTGCTTACATTTTGTGACGCAATAACACTTACCAGTCAATTTTCAGCTTCTTGTATGGTACTGTTTATCTCAAGTCATGGTCGGTTCCCATCCATCCAGCAGCTCTCCCACATTGCACAACAACTACCTATCCGGGGGTTTAAGGACTCGCAAGCTAGATGGACAGGAAGGGTTATTGATCGATGGATGGATGGATGGATTGATTAATTGATGGATGGGAAATTCCAGAAATCCAGCAGCAATAGAGAGTAACACAAAGACAGGTTATAGATGTCATTGCATATGGTACATCTTTGATATCTTAGATATAGTCACTAGACACAGAGGAATGTGAGAACTGTCCAAAAGTTACTAGCGCAATGCTAAGAAAATAAACATTCAAGGATAATATATATATATATATATATATATATATATATATATATATATAAAGGCTATAAAAGTAATAATAGTAATAATTATTATAAGACATAAATAAATAATACTAGTAAGTGAAGTACAGTGCAGTTGTATTTATGACAAAGTCAGGTCATATAGGTAAGATTGTGCTTCTCTAGGTGTGTCATGCCGGTCAATGCTGGTCATGAAGCATCAGGCGGCGTGAAACACACGGAGGGAAGAGCTCTCTGGTTTCCTTTATTGTTGTTGAGATGGAGAGAGAGAGACAGGGCAATCTCTGGAAACACTTTTCTGTTGCACCACTTCTGAGTTGTTTTTTTTTTTTTTTTCTGTAAAAGAACAAAGCAACTTCATGGCTGAATTTCTGATGACTTTTGGTTGGTGTTAAACCCGTAGATGTCATGATGATAAGGCTGACATTTTGGTCCTTTCTGCCGTTTTTTTTTGTTTGTTTGTTTGTTTTTTGGAGAAAGCACAAAGAGATTAGCATTAAACCTCTCATAAGTTTAGAGGTTTGGCATTTTTACGATCTCTAACCCTAGCTTAAGCGGAAACAGCGTGAAGTCTGAGTTTTTACAGAAAACAAGTCAGGATGCTTGTAATGAGTTTCACTTTGAGGAAAAGAAAGAAGAAAAAAAAAAAAAAACAAGTAAAACACACGGCCTCATCATGGAAGTGTACAGAAGAGCTCCGGCTGCTCTACCAAATGGTGGCAGTTAAAGTCTAATGAGTGTAGAGCTGGTAATCATCATGAAAAGCACTTCAGCAGCCTCCCATCGCAAACGCTCGGCGAGCACAGTGAGAGACGCACGAGCACGCACGCTAATCTCCCAAGAAACTTTACTTTCCTCTGTGCCTCTTCTTCATCTGCTGCACCTCTCCTATCTCCTATCTGTCTGTGTGTGTGTGTGTGTGTGTGTGTGTGTGTGTGTGTGTGTGTGTGTGTGTGTGTGTGTGTGTGTGTGTGAGAAAGTGTGTGACAAAAGAAAATGCACCAAAAAGCTCACAGAATGTTCAATTGCTTGTGAAATTTAAATGGGGAGATTACACAGCTGTTGAAGTTCCCGCTTTGTGCCGGCTCATTCGTTTTTGTTTTGCTCGCTCACACTACTTTTTTCCTTCTTCTTCTTCTTCTTCTTCTTCTGCAGCTGGTAGCGAGCGCTCCGGGTTCAAGCGCCGGCTCGCTGACGTACGGAGAGGCCAAGCAGGCGGCGGCGTCCTATCAGAGCGCGAAGGAGCAGTGGGTGCGAGCGCTGAGGGAAGCCGGGTTGGGGACGTGGGTGCGGAAACCAGCAGAGCAAGAGCACTTCATGCTGACGGCGTGACGACTCAAACACGGACAAAGCGAGAGGGACGGAGAACGTGAACGTGAAGACATGCTTTCCCCAAATCCTTAGAAAAGAAAGTGAAAAAAGGAAAAGAAAAAACAAGGAGTTCTGAGAACATTTCATTTTCACCTTCCTGCGTCCCCTTTCTCTACTGTCACACTCCACTAAAAGTGTGTTTGTGTGTTAACCTTCGACAAAGTGAAAGAGAGCAGCCATGTTGTCATCGCTGGCCCGTTTCCGGATGCTTGGCCCCTGTAGAGTTCTTCGCACACCGTCCAATTAAAGGTGCTGTCAGAATGATGTGCCCCTCCTCCCCCTCTTTACTCTCGCTCTCTTTTTCTATCTCACACACACACTTATATAAGCCTTACCTCTTTTTTTTTTTCCTTCATCAAGCATACAAGCTCTCTTGCTCTCACCTCCAGAAGAAAAAGAAAAAAAAAAAAAAAGAGCAGGAGGGTGGTTTGACATTGCAGCGACAGGTTAATTCATGCCCTTTTGTGTGCAGCAGAGGGAATATAAAGAGACGAGTGGAGGAAATGGTGACAAGCTAACATAAATGGTGCCATTAAAGCAAGGCGGGTCTGTACGGAGCGCTCGAGCTGGTACACCTCGCAGCTTTAATACCTCGCCACACATGACGTGTGCTTGTTTTTTTTTTTTCTTTTTCTTGGTTTCTTGCTTTTGTGTTGCTTTACTGTATATTTATTAAAGGCTTGTTATAATGAGAAAGGGGTGAATCAGACACACGGGAGCGCTGTGGAGAAAAACTCACTTTTTTTTTTGGTGTGATATTTCCAGCGTTTTTTGTTGCTTGTCAAAGCCCTGTTCTTAAAGTAAAAAGAGCGACAGCGCTATACAGCTAATGATAACTTAGCTCCACATTACAGGAAGTAGACTGATAACTCTAGCCATTGTGTTTACAGACGGGGTTTCACCACATGTCTTTGCAATTTGTTTTTATTAATATTCATTAATACAGTATGTTTTATAGAGTCTTGCATTATTATTATTATTATTATTATTATTTTGATGGTGTTACTAGCTAATCATTAGGTCAGCAGGTTTATCATGCAACACACAGAGGACTAAAGTATACCAAATGAAATATATTCATCTTTAGGACTAATTTGAAATTAAATGTGTAATTAAACACGGACACAAGTCTTCATGAGGCTAGTTAACAGCAAACAAAGAGACATTAATATGACTAATTTTCTAAGCAATCTTAGTACCGTACAGTAAAAGGTGGGATTACATAAGAAAATGTAATTGGTATTTAAAATAGTAACATTAAAATTCAAGGTGTTAAAAAGGCAGTAATGAAATGTCAATTGTTGTTGTTAAAGATTGTACAAGCAGCCTGTTTTATATAATATGCAAATTTAACATTTTGGTCTTAATTTTAAAAGATAAAAAGATAGATAATAATAAATGGATATATAAATACTGTAAATCTGAATTTGTTAAAAGGAAAAAAAGCTAAAGAATAAATAAATAAATAATGGGAATTAAACGAGTTATGTTGAGTAATCGTCCACAAAACAACTTTAACATAAAATGTTAAACATGATTAAAAATGAAATCTGGAAAAAATATTACTGAATAAATATTGATACTGATACAAAATACATATTGATTTATTGTCTAAAATGGTGACAAAATGAACATGTAAAAAAACAGCATAAATACACCTTTTAAAACTCTTAAATGTATTGTAACATATTTTCAGAAGAGAAGCTAAAAAAATAATAGTGAAATTATTATTTAAAACAAAATGCTCATGAATCAATTTAGGTGGTAAATACACACAATCACCAACACAGTACGTAATTTTATATTAGATTATATCTTTTTTAAATTAATTTAAATTTTAATGTTTCTGCCTCAAAAATCTCACAAAATTAACTTGTTATTTAGATTAACGGGTTACATTATAATTGTAGCACCACATAGAAATATGTGTGCAAAAAAATTTGTTTTTAAATATTTTAATTCCATTTTCTTTGCTTTTTTGAAAACCATTTTTGTCTGTAACATTTATGAATATATATATATATATATATATATATATATATATATATATATATATATTTTTTTTAAAGCTTATGTTTTCATATTAGCTGATTTGTTCATAAGGTCACTTGTCACTCAAATTCAGTGGGTGGGATTAGATATTATTATGGAAATAAGTAAAAAACAACAACAACAACAACAGGATTGTGTTTTTATTCGACAGCCGAACACAGATCTCTCTCATTTGTTCTACTTTTGTCCTCTGGAGTGAGACAGAACTTTTCCACGTAGCAGCCTGATAATTAACTAAAGCCTGTTTTAAAAGATTTCTTGTCTTTTGGTCATGCGTGTTAGCATTTATCCTTCACTATTGATTCGGTGGATAAAGCAGCATTGAAAGAGCGACACCTAGTGGTGATGGTACAAATGTTCACTCGATCCTCTGCCCCGGATTTTTAAATGATCTCTGAGCGGTGCATGAATCACTCCTATTCGCCCCTTGTTTCTGTGTTTTTTCCCCCTCAATCTGTGACTAACTGTAGACTGATATGTAATAGACTGATGCAGTAGATTAGGATGGAGAATGTCGTCCTCCATCACGGTCTTCCCCGGTCTTATAAACCTCGTGCTAATCCACGTAGCAGCCGCGACGATCGATGAAGGGGGGGGGGGGGGATGCACCTCGGCACATCATCCCTGCTTTATCCACACGCCTTTATTATACTCGCTAATCACTAATTTCCTCCAAAATGGCTGGGAAAGGTTTGTGATTTCCTTTTTATTTGTTTGTTTGCTATTTATTCCCCTCCAGATGTTACACTGATTTGTGAAGAATCTCAACATTCAAACAAAATAAATCACGGAAGTCAGTAGTAGGCATGACCGAACGGCAATATTGTAATTTTCTCTGTACATTTTGTAAACTTTGTAAAAACAACAAGGTTTAAAAGGAAAAAAAAATAAATACAAAAAAAAAAAAAAAAAACACTTGAGGTGTCTGAATAAGATGTATATTTAAATCTGCAATTATTATGCTGCTAAGATCTGTACATTGCACTTCAGTTGTACCTTAAAAGTGAATGTTTATGTGAATAAAAACAGCATAAAAAAGATCTCTAAAAGTTGTTTTTGCACATTTACGGAGTTGAGTTGTATGAATGAATATTCATATCAACACCCACTGAATGTACACCAGCGATCAGAGGAAATATTTTAGCATATATGAGCTGATTACAGTTTCTCAGTAAACAAGTTTTCCCTCTCTCCCAAGATATTTACAGGTTGATTTTTCAGTGGGTAAAATTGTAATTATGATGAAACGGTTATCTATCTATCTATCTATCTATCTATCTATCTATCTATCTGTCTATCCATCTATCTATCTGTCTATCTATCTATCTATCTATCTGTCTGTCTATCTATCTATCTATCATGCCCTCCACAATTATTAGCACCCCTGGTTAAGATGTTCTTACACTTTTAATAAATTATTTTTTTATTGCAGAAGCATGATCTTATGCTGTAGAAAAATCTATCTTTTAACACCAGTGAATAAAAAAAAAAAACATTACTAAAACATGTTTTAAATCACCAGTTCCATAATTATTGGCACCCCTAAATTTTTTTTTTTTTTAAGTAAGAAAATGTTTATTACATTTATTTTATCAGAATTGTTAGGGGTGCCAATTTTTTGTGTCATGGATTTTTTTTTTTATTCATTTGAGTTAAAGGTTAGATTTTTTCTTGTGCAAAAAAAAAAAAAATATATATTATATATATATATATATATATATATATATATATATATAGCCTAAGCCTAAGAACACATCTTAACCAAGGGTGCCAATAATTGTGAATTGCACTGTATCTATCTTATTTGTTTGAAAGTCCCACCTGCCAAGATATTTACAGGTTGGTTTTTTCAGTGCATAAAATACTAATGTCAGGTGATTATAAGGAAAAGGATTTTCTCTATGTTTAAGATTTTTTTCAAATAATAAAAAACTACAATCTTGTACTTTTGGTTTGTTAACTTTTGGTGAAACTACTAAAGAGAAAGTTTTGTTAATCACGAAACCTGTAACAGCACACACAAACATGCAACTCTTTTTTTATTACTATTGTTTAATACATAAGCAAACAAAAACCTCATAAGGATGATTATCCTGACTAGAGATCAATTCAGTGATAAAGAGTTTAAAGAAAGAGAAATCGGGAGTCTGAATCAGTGATGATTTAGTGACAGGGACGTTTATTTAAATCGTGTGGTCATGTGGTACAGCGTGTGGTCATGTGATACAGAGGAGTTTAAATCCAGCACATTATCTCCAGCTTCACCAATCACCGCTCCAGCGTCTCAGTTACACCAGAGTTCTGTGAATTCATGAAAACACTCACAAGCCCAAAGCACATCTTTACGTGTGTGTGTGTGTGTGTGTGTGTGTGTGTGTGTGTGTGTGTGTGTGTGTATATGTGTGTGAGAGAGGGGGGGTGGGATGTCTAACCACAGGACGTCTAGTCTGATATCAATAATCTAGTCTCTGATCACAGTTCTCGTCCTACAGAGCGATGTGACCCCTCAGTATGTTGGATGTGTGATGACGTGATGTCACGTACGTTATATAACACTATTCAGAAAACACCGCCATCGAAACATGTTCACATTGTAACAGGTTTAAACTCTGGAAACGAAAACAAAAACAAAATCTAATTACACAGCGATCACAACGGTGACTTTAATTAATTCATTTTTCTAAAGATCTGACACACAGCAAAAGTTTTCATGCAGACCGATTACAGCAATAGCGCTCTCCAGCGGAGATTGTGTATGCGTGCGGTGCGAGAACGCAATAAAATAATCTCTGTACATCTGAAGAAAGACGCCGAAGCACAAGAGCGTGAAACGAAGCCGCTTGGCATGTTAGCGCGCAGCGTGTATTCCCTCCTTATGGGTTGTGTAATGCCAGAGGGAATAGATTAAAAAAAAAAAATTCCTTAAATCTTTTTGAAAAAGGAGGGTCGAGAGAAATTTCTAGAACTTTCCTCTATGGTCTGATAAAGAAAGCGTGTGTGGATAAGGCAAAAAAAAATAAATAAAAGTTGATACAGCAGAAAATAAAATAAAATAAAATAATGGACAATAAATCAAAAGTATGAGTGCTATAATGCTTAAAATCATTCTGTATAATAGCACATGCAGCTCAAATCACAGCTTTATATCAATACTAATACGAGGGGTGAGTCAAGAATTATCCGCACTCTGGCTGTAGAATTAATTTTAATTAACTTCTAGGAAAGACAAGTACATAATTTTTTCAACATAATCTCCTTGCTTTTTCTAATTAATTTGTCCATCTGTCAAAAAGCTTCCATATTCCCTCGTTTAAAAAAATGTGGGCACGACTGCACCGCTGTCTTCGGTTCTTCATCGGAAGTGAATCTTTGTCCTGGTAGGACCAAAGAGATGAAAGTCTGACGGAGCGAGATCGGGACTATAGGGAGGATGCGTAAACACCTCAAAACTAAGTGTCTACAGTGTGGGGGTGGAAGTGTGAGGACGTGCATCTTCATACGATATCACGACGTCCTCGGATATCAGTCCTCCATGTTTAATCCGAAGGTTAGGCTTCGGATCTTCAATAAGCGGCTCACTGTAATGAGCGCTGTTGATTTTTTAACCTTTTTCCTGATAATTTTTTAACCTAATACTGGATCTTGAGAATCCCAGAAAAAAATCTCATCTTCCTTAGAGCATCGCTTCAAATTTTGTCCTCAGATATGCAAATGATTCTGTTTATGCTCTTCGATGAGTTGTTTCGGCACCAGGTATACCTTCAGACCATGAAAAACTAATCATGGCACGCTGCTCTTTTTTCATGCAAATCACCTGATTTTTTATTTATTTATTTTTTGCTAGCAGGGCAGTTACAAATGAACTGATGTAAGACGTTCACACCTGCACAGCAGTGACTGGGGAGACAGGAGCCTTGAACGGAAACCGTTGATGAGACAGATAGATACTGTATAAACGGAGTGTGGATCGTTTTTGACTCAAATTAACGTTTACATTAATGCGCTTACTCTTCATTAGCATTGCTATAGCAACCGCTCACTTACAGGGGTTTACATTGTATACGATGTATATAATCGTAAAAGTTAACTGAGTGTATCTGGCGTGATTTTAATCAGATAAAAATCACATCACTGAACGAACCGGTGTGATCTCTGGCCAAGCTCTCAGGTACAAGAGGAATAAAACGCTTCAGAGGAAAATAGCGCTATACCGTCATTGTAGATTATTTCCTCTAACAGCACACCATTATGTATTTTATTCCTCAGTTTGAAAGAGAAAAAAAAGTGATAATGCTGTAGAAGGCTGAAAGCCAATCAGATTCTTGTTGCTAGGCAGATGTACCTCATATCTGTAGCACTGGTTTTATTCTTGTAGCACTCAAGTGTCGTGAGAATGTTGTGAGAAGTGTATCGGCGTTGTGTAACGACACACAGTAAGCAAGCTGCTCTATCATCCACCTGAAAATTGGTGGGAAAATATCTCACACTCCTTTTCTGAAATTATATGTGTCGATAGAGTTGACTGACAGTAAAGTCTGGGTTAAGTGTGTGTGTGTGTGTGTGTGTGTGTGTGTGTGTGTGTCAGAGAGATCACGTCATTTTGACGGTGTGGGTGTGTTCATACTGATGCGTCATCTTCATTACACACACACGCACAGGTACAGCATGCACACACAGGATCCGGGAAAAAAAAATAAAAAAAAATCAATACACCAATAACAAGAGCTTTACTGAGGATCCAGCTGTGTGTCGGTGTGCTTAACTGCACAAGCTCTGTGTAAGTATGATTGAAGAGTGTGTGAGTGTGTGTTTGTGTGCAAGTGTGTGAGAGTGTGTGTGTTCACTTGTCCTGCAGCAGAGCAGGAATGTTGATGTTCCAGCCGATTGCCTGTCGATCGAAGCCGCAGGTGAACAGGTTACACGCCTGGTTTTCCTCGTTCCATGCAGAGCAACACACCATGCGCCGGTGACCCTGCGCACACACACACACACGCACACACAGAGTAAAGGAGTAACACTAACACAATCCCCAGAAACGCACACAGACGACTACAAAATACAACGCAAAAAAAAACAACGCAAAAATACAGGTACTTTACACAACTAAGGATTTAAGTTGCACAAACACACTTGAAGACAACAAAACCTAAAATGAGGTAAAACAAAGATATACATTTTCTAGACAAAAAACATGCTACACAAAAAAGGATTGATGTTACAGAAAAACATTCACAATCACACACAGGTAACAAACAAACACACCTCAATGCTGAACAAGCACATGTCTTAACGTTACACAAGTGCACCTTAACGCCTCACACAAACGCACTACCACCATATAAGCGCACCACAACGCCTCGCGGGCGCACCACAACGCCTCATAAGCACACCACAACGCCTCACAGACGCAACACAACGCCTCAAAAACGCACCACAACACCTTATGGATGCACCTGAATGTCTCAAAAGCGAACCACAACGCCACACAAACGCACAACACGCCCCACAAGCGGACCTTAGCGCCACACAAGCACATCATAACGCTCACAAACGCACCTGAATGCCACACAAACGCACCTTAATATTACACAAACACATTAACGCATATTACACATTAAAACACAATTACATAAAAAGGCACAAATAAGACTTAAAGCCACACAAACACGCGTACACAAATAACTTCTACTACACAAACATTTATGCCACACAATGTGATCTTCAAGACACATGAACGCGATTTCATTCTGCACAAACGCACCTCAAAAAAAATGTATGAACCTCAAAAAAGCCACGTTATGATAGACAAAAACACTGTATGGTAATCATAATGCCACACACACACACACACACACACACACACACACACACACCTGTCTGTTGCTGCGTGGGAGGCGGGCCAGTCGAACTCCGGTCATGTCGAACAGCCGGACCTGTCTGTTGTCGTGTGGCAGGGCGATGATCCTCTGGTTGGCTGAGACACTTATCCTACACACACACACACACACACACACACACACACACACACACACACACGTACAGAGGAGAGGAAGTTACACAACCTTTAGACAACCACCGAACCTGAGCGAGGGATTTTAAGGTGTTTCTGTCCATAATGTGCGTCGTCTGCGGCACAGCGTCACAGTTACCTGTTCACGGCAGAGTCCGTGCGGATGGTTGCTATGGGCGACCGCATGTTCTTCAGGTCCCACACCTTTACGGTGCGATCATCGCTGCCGGACACCACGTTGTCTCCCACTGTGAACACGGCCGATGTCACCGTGCTGCAACGCGCGCACACACACACACACACACACACACACACACACACACACACACACACACACAAGCAACAAGGAAAGTGACGATTTGTTTCTCCTTTGTCCGGTATGACAAAAAAAGAAAAAATCTTGTGGTACAATAATATTGGCGCACCTACACTTTTCTATGATCGACTCACGCTGATCTTTTCGAATAAAATTAACGTTTGTGTCAATCAGAGACCGTTCCGAAGCTGGGTACACCACGTGACCCTTGACCTTTCCCTTAACCATCGTAAAAAGCAGTGGCAGCGATATGGATGTTCATTTAGAGGTCACTTAGAGAGAAGGCAAAAGTTCATAGTGGATTGTAAATTCAGGATAAACCCAGTGCTGCTTCTTCCAACACACACACACACACACACACACACACACACACACTCAAAGAGGTCGGCACACTAATTTAATGGACCGAATATTTCTAATCTCCTGTGTCACTCTCCGCTAACATTCTGCCTCCTCTCATCTTCCCACCTCCCTCCTGGTTGAGTTGGCAGAACTACGAAAAGTAGAGAGAGAGAGAGAGAGAGTGTGAGTGTGTGAGACTGTGTGTGAGCATTCGTGTGGTGTGTCGAGGGGGGGGGGGGGAGGGGGCAGGTTTCAACTCCATCCCCCTTGTTCTGCTTCCTGATTTAAATTAGCACAGTCCGGGCTAGTCGCTCCAGTAGCCGCTAGCCTGGCTAATTTGAATTGACATGATATCAAGGTTTAATTAGGGCTAAATTCTGCCGCATTAAGCGATCCAGGCCCGGGCTCCGGAGCGGCTCACGTCGAAAGCGAAGCGTGGAAATGCTTTCTGACATCTCGCGGCGACACGGGAGCGGGCGGGTGGAGGGGAGGGGCGGGACAAGGAGGAGGTCGGGGTAATAGATTAAAAGCTTGATTAAAACCCTATTAGAGCGCTGACGGAATTTTGGTAAATGTTCCGTGTCCCCTGGGAGCCGCTGCCGCGCAAGCGAGGTCGAGTCAAGGTCGAGACTGATCGGGTGGGTGTATATGAGCATGAGGGTGGGCAAGGGACGGATTCGCAACAGGAACGGACGGAGGTAATAGAAAGATACAGTGGGTTAAGTTTGAGTTTGAGTTTAACATAACCTCAGCACTAACTGATGCATCAATTAGGGATAAAAAAAAAAAAATTTACTTGTTGCTAGCTGAATCATATTAATCACTGCAGTAATTATCCAATCAAAGCCTCTTAACTATTTGCTTATTTAAATATAAATAATCTTTTTTTTTTATACTTTTTTTCAGATAGTGCTAATCAGATCTTGAGAACTTGACGTCTCTTTATTACTTCATGTACGCATGTGAGAGACTAGCGAGACTGGCCGCCGTGCCGGGGTGAGAGGTCTCCAGGCTCTGAGGGAGCAGACACACAGAATACAGCGAGGCTTCTGCCACTTCTCATTTGTGCTACTCGTTAGTCGTGCGCTAATATCACACAATTAGGAGGTGATACGTGCCCGGTGCTCAGCCTGCTGCTGTCCTTTGGAAAGCCACCACACAGTGTCAGACTTCATTACCCATAATTACATCTGAGCATGAAATACACACACACACACACGGAACTCTTTTCCTGAATGAGTTCCCTAGCTGTTTTTCCTTTCGGTAAGTGTGTGTATGATCTGTGATACCACACACACACACAGGATGACTCTTCCAGTTTTTTACACTAGAGAGCTGGGAGTTACGCGAGTGTCGCCACAGAAGGCCCATCTGCCGTAGTGCTGATCTCATCAAGGCTCCAGAGGCGCAGAGCTGATCAAGTGAGACTGGCATATGTCGACTGACACGGGGGGAAGAAAATAAGGAAAATCCTAAACTTTTCTACAGTAAGACACACAGGGAAAGTGTATAGAGAGTGATGTCACTTCCTGTCTGATTCAAACACTAAAGACACTTCAGACACTCAAAACGCTCCAAATGCTTCAAACACTAAAAACACTCCAAATGCTGCACACAACAAAAAACGCTGCAAACACCCCAAACACTATAAACACTCCAATCGCTCCAAATGCTATAAATGCTCCGCTAAAAACGCTCCTAACACTATACACAAAAAGATTACAGGCGATGAGGAACAAATACAATAAAGAATAGATCAGAGAAGGGAGGAAAAAAAAGAAAAAGAAAAAACAATTAAGAACAGAAGAGGGAGAAAAGAAACAACAGATGAGAGAGAGAGAGAGCGAGAGAGAGAGAGAGAGAGAGAGAAGAAAGGAGGAAACAACAGAAGACAGAAGAAAAGAAACAGCAATCAGGAGAAAGAAAAGAGGAGAGATGGCAGAGAAATAAATGAGAACTGGACAAAAAAGGATGAGAGAAAATGGAGAAAGAATAGATGAGAGGAGAAAAGAAGAGAAAACATGAGAAAATAAGTAAATAAGTAAAGAAATGTGAAAAAAGAAGAAGAGAAGAAGAGAAGAAAGAATAGATGAGAGGCAGAGAAAAAAAGAGACAAGAAACAAAGATGAAAAGAGAGCAGAAGAATACAACAGTGGAGAGAAGAGGAAGAGAGAACAGGATATATGAGAGGAAGGAATGAGAAAAGACAAGAAGAGAAGAGAACAGAAGAGAAAGGTGTGTGTGTGTGTGTGGTCCTGATGTGGGGTTCAGGGTGCGACTCATTCATCTTGTGGTCCCTGAGCAGTCGAGCATGAACTCCTGCTGACAGCACTACTCCACTCCATCACCGTGTTTCTCTCTCTCACACACACACACACACACACACACGTTACAACCCTCAGTCAGCTCTCGCTCACATATACAAACACACTCTGCATTATGACTGTCAACCCCCCCTAAGATCCCACAGCGCTCCAGTCTGCCACCACCTGGCACTTTGTGAGCGCTGCATTATAACTCCGCCCACTTTTTTTTTTTTTTTTTTTATCATCATATCACATGTAAATCACCAGGAGGGAGCTAGAATTTAGTGCATATGTACATGCGGGTACACAAATTTTTGACACAAGATTTTTCCCTCATCTGGTCACCATGGATGTATCAGGGTTGCCAGAGCACACTGACAAAATCCCTCCTACAGAGTACTGAAACCCCACCTACTCTTATTAAAAGAAAAAAAAAACAGCCTAAATAGTCTGAGTACTAGAGCTTGCATAGTAGCTCAATTAGATTAGCACAAAAGTTTATATTAAAAAAGGATCAAGTGAGAAGAAGAGAAAGAAGAAGAAAATTGATGAAAAGAACAGAAGAGAAAGAAAAGAAGTAAGAGAAGAGTCACATCAGAGCAGTGAAATATAGCATAGGAGAGGAGAGAAAGAAAAGAAAGTGGAGGCAGGATAAGAAGAAAAGTGAAGAAAGAATAGAAGAAGGGAAGAAAACAAAAGGGATGGAATGGGAAGAGAAACAGAAAGGTAAAATGAATAGGGAAAAAGAGGGAAGAATAAATGAGAGAAATAAAGAATAAAAAATAAAGGAAGAGAAAAAAAGTAACACAGGGAGGGAACAGAGAAGAAGAACAGAAGAGATGAAAACAGAAAAGAAGAGAAGGGGGGAAAAAGAGAAGAGAAGAGAAGATCGGAGGGGAGATGAGAGAAGGGAAAGCAAAGATAAAAGAGGAGAAGAGAGAGAGAGAAGGGAAAAGAAAGTAAGAGAAGAGAAAGAAAGAGAAGAGAGGAGAGAAGCCGAGAAGAAGGGAAAGAGAGAAGATAGGAGAGAAGAAAAGAGGAGAAGAGAGGAGAAAGAAAATGAAGAGAGGAGAGGAAAAGCGAAAAAAGAGGATAGAAAGGAAAAAAACGAAAAGAAAGGAAGAGAAGAGAGGAGAAGCACATTGCTATTTGTGTAAATGAAGTGTTTATTATAGAAGTGTAAACCGGCCCTACAGTTCAGCTGGAGCTCATATCACTGAATGTGGTGCTGCAGGTGTATGTTGTGCTCGTGGTGGAGGAGCTCAGGTTCGAGCCCGGTCCTATACGCTCGCTCTCACTGTAACCTGGATGTTCCATAAATGCTGGAACAGACCCCGAGTATCATCACTCGCTCTGGTGTGGTAACACAACATATTAAACAGTCCAACGTGGAGCTTTATTTTCCTCGACTCCATCAAGGGCTCTGAACTGATGCTTGACCGCAAGCCGCTGCTAATTAACACATCGCCATGGCAACTCGTCTCAAAGTGCTCCCGAGATCTGCTCGGAAATTCTGATCTGAAGAGTCGCCGGGTCCGAACAACCATCCGGGGGGATCGTGAGGGCTGTCACACCTCATTACAATGAAGAACAGAGAAACCCAGTTTATTTGGTCTGACTTAATGTCTGTACGATGATCTGTGTGCGTGTGTGTGTACACAAACATAAACCTTCCAAACTTTCAATGCAAACATTCTCACAGCTGAGCAAATGTGTGTCTAAAATTCACAGCTTTAAATTACTCGCTTTGATGCCACCAGCGTTACAACGCACATGATACACACTAACACACAACCATGACTAAAACTTTATTACACAACAGACTAACAACAAGCACCTGTTTCACACACGTTGCTGAATATTTACATACATGGATGAATGGAGGGATAGGGTTCTGTATTGATGGATGGATGAATCCCTGAATAGGTTCATGGGAGGATGGATGGATGGATATGACGTTGGAGAAGAACTGGCCTGATCTATGACTTTACAATGAGAAAGATGGAGAGATCAATACAACTAAACTGAAGGACAAATGAACAGACGGGTATTACTAAACTGGAAAATGGATGGATGGATGAATGTGTATGACTAAATTCAGTAAAAAATGGATGGATGGATGGATGGATGGATGGATGGATATGGCTAAACTGAGAGAAAGATGGAGAGAAACAACTGAACTTAGATGCATACTGATGGGTACAACTAAACTGCAAGATAGATAGAGAAAAATAAACTGGGAAGACTATGTGTTGCTTTAACTAATCTGATCGATAGATGGACAGAAATCCTATACTGGGAGATGAATGGATGGACACCACAAAACTACAAGAAGGATGGATGGCTATTACAAAACTGAAAAAGGATGAATGTTACCAAAAAACCATGCAATGATAAATACATACTATTAAACTGGGAAAGGGAAGAACGATTAAATACGATTAAACAAGGTGAATAATGGTTGTGAAAAAACTATAAATGGATGTTCACAACGAAACCAGCGGAAGAACAAAATAATAATTATCAATAAATTGGGAAAATTATGAATTGATGAACTGATGGAGAGAGAAACAACCAAACTGTGGATGGATGGATGGATGGATGGATGGATGGATGGATGGATGGATGGATGGATGGATGGATGGATGGATGGATGGATGGATGGATGGATGGATGGATGGATGGATGGATGGATAAATTGATGGATTGGTGAATGGATGGATTGATAAATGGATGGATTGATAAATGGATGGATGGATCGATCGATCCAACCAAACTGAGAGAAGGATGTTTGCATTGATGGACTAAGCTGGGATAGAGATGAATAGATGAACCCAACCAAACTGGGAGAAAGAAGGATGGACACAATCAAATGGATGAATGGATGGATGGACTGGAAGGAAGATGGATGGATAGAGGGGCACAAGCAAACTGGGAGAATGGGTGAACAAATGTACCCAACCGAACTGGAAAAAGGATGGATGGATAGTTGAACAGAATGAAACTGGGGAGAAGGATGGATGAATTGATGGACAAAACCAAACTGTGAGAAGGAGGTATGAACCCAATCAAACTGAAAGAAGGCTGGATGGACAGATGAACACAACCAAACCGGAGAGGATAGATGGACACAAAAACAAATTGGGAGGAGGATGAATGGATGGATGGATAAATGAACACAATAAAAAATAGGAAAGAGAAGAATGAATGGATGAACCACAAAAAACTGAGAGGATGATAGAGGGGAAACTTACAAGAATGTGTACAAGGAGACTTACAGGATGGGAAGATAAATGGATGAAGGGCAAACTCGTGGGAGAAAAAAAAGCTGGAAAGCTGGACCTAGTCAAACTGCAAGAAAAGATGAATTTAATAGATGTAAACAGTCATCCTGGGTAAAGAATGGCTTGATTCTTACAACTAAACTGGGAGAAAGACACGTTAACCAACGTCAGAACCATCCTGTCCGCACGGGCCACATGGAAGTTTGAAAGCAGTTCTCAATCTTTTGCTGCATCTGCAGCAGCAACACGACATCTACAGGATCCTGAGGCCATGTGCAGCACCTCAGTGTGAACCTCTCAACTTCGCACGGCGAGAGAAACCGCTAACAGTCTACGCTGTGAAGAGTGTGACAGCGGGGGAAACGCCCTGTGGTTCAACAGCTAATCTCATTAGGCTCGGTGTCTAATGGCGAGCGCTACAGTGCGATCTGATGGAATCACCCACGTCAGGATTCAACGTAGCGAGGAGTGAATAATCCAGGAACTATTAAAGCCTTTAGCAGCTGTTCCATACTTCCTCCTTTACACCTCCAGCAGGCGAGCTGACACGCCAGGATTTACACAGAAGAAGGTCAAAGTGAGATTTCTCCTCATTCTAAGGGACTGTGAGATAAAATGCAGCAATATCATTATAATAACTGAGAGGGTTCCTGCTATCAAGCTCAGCTAAATTACCAACATTAAATTATGACCAAGAGTCGTCTACAGTCTTTGGGGAGTTCATGCAAATGCCATTAGACTGAATGACCAGGCCAGGGTTTTGTAGAAATAACATTTTCACCGTTTTAGGTGTTGTACTGCCATCTAGTGGTTGCTAGTGTAACTGCAAAATATGCAAACCTATATGCTTTCCTAAAAGGATTACAAAGTGAGGAAAAAAGCCGGTGTAATGATAGCAGACATTTTAAAATCATGATATGTTACATCTGTACCACACCTTGCGCAGTTCAGTCAACAGAAACACACTAAACTCAACAGGAAAAACAATAAACGCAGCCATTGTGGCATTTTAGTGACCACAATTCTTCCTTCCCGTCCACAAAAGCCTCATCCTCAGAGAAAAACACACACGTGATAATACCTGCTTCTAAGCTTATGATTTATTATTTTATATTCTTTTACAATGGATCCTCGCTTGGTAAAATCAAGACAGCCATCTTTGTCTCACAATGATGCTGAATAAAATATTAATTCGCAAAGAAAATTTACTGATAATTATGGAAAGCTAAGTATAATTGAAATTCTAGTATTTAATAATGATATAAAAAGTCTTATTTATGAGATACTAAGTCAAAATTATGGAATAGTAAGTCGCCGTTTCAAAATAAATGGATACAATTCCAATTAACTAAGTCATAGTTATGAAACACTAAATCATAATTATTAGATGCTTAGTCACATCAAGATATTTTATAATTCTAAGATACTAATTCATACTCTCAAAACACTACATCATAATTATGAGACATTGAGTCATAACTATGAGATTCTGAGCCTTGAGGCATAATAAATAAGATCATAATTATGGGATACTATGTCATGTTTCTAAGATACGATCACATCAAGATACCATATAATTTTAAAAAACAATCATACAGTCAATAAGGCATACAATCATAAGTACGAGGTATTAAGTATAAAGTATACTTATAAGATATCAAGCTACAATTCCAACACGTTAAGTCATAATTCTGAAACATTAAGTCATAATTATAAGATACTAAGCCATAACCACAAGGCATTAAGATGGACTTTAGGTCATAATTTTGAGATATTACTGTAAGTCATACCAAGATATCGTAGATATCTAAGATATTAAGTCATAATCTCAAAATATGTATGTTATATTACATCACATTAAGAAATGTCTCAAGACAAAAAATCATAATTAAGCAAAATTAAGTCAACCATAAGATACTAAGCTATAATTCCAAAACTGTACATTAAGTTATAATATTAAGTCATAATAATAAGATACTAAGCTCAATTTATTATAAAGTCGTAATTCGGAGATATTAGGTCATAATTATGAGATACTACAGTGAAAAAGGGGACACAGCTTCTAATTCAATGTTCTTTGTATTTTCTACATTCTTGAACAATAATGATTTTTTTAAAACTATGAAACTAAAAAGATATATATGAAATTATGTAATTAAGTAACAACCACAGAAATCAGTTGTCATGAAGGTCAACTGTTCTGGAACAGTATTGTGTCGAGTGCGTTTACAAAACCCATCAAGCTCCATGATGAAACTGTCTGTCATGAAGACCTTCCCAGGAAAGCAAGACGAAAAACTCACGTCTGCTGCATAGGAGAAGTTAATTTAGAGTCACCAGCCTCAGAAATCACCTGAGATTAGAGCTGTTATGAAGCTTATCTTATAATTCTGAGATACCATGCCATATCTCCCAGACACTATATCATAACTTGTATATCTCACACCCTCAAGACCATAATGATAATCAATAGAAAGTTGGTCATCATTATAAGATACTAAGCAATAATTCCATGACTTGACATGTTAACGTAACTAGAGAGGTACATTTTCAGAAGAAAATGTGAGCGGTGATTGCCGTGCCAAAACTCTGGCCTCTGGGCCTTCACCCACGTGTCTCTATGACAATAGGATCCACGGTTAGGTTCAGTTTCATAATTCCTATGGAAGTTACCATAGAAGGGAACATAATTTTGGGCACTTTCTGTTTCAGTGGGGAGTACCTTCACCATTATATGTCAATGAGGAAAATTTGGAGACCCAAGGGTACAATTTATACCCTCTTGCGCGGTATGGTCCGACACCGCTTCTGCAAGCCTCTTCGAATGTGGTAAATTTTATATTTCTACATTGCTCTGAGCTAGAATTCGTCGAAATTGGTCTCAATTTTAAGTCTATGGGATTTTTTTAAATTACCCCCCCCCCCCCACCCATTAGAAAAGTCAAAGCACCATATTTCCGAATAAACCACACAATTTGACACCGCTTTATGGGTCTACGACAAACGGTACAGGAATTTGCTTCGCAAGCACCTCTAATTATGAGATACTACCAAGTCAATTATAAGAACATTGAGCAGAAAATGTCAGTGAGACAGTGAAAGACAGTGTTTTATGTTAAAATAATACAGAAGCTCATCACGGGAAAACAGGTCGCAATTTTGAAATAGAAAATCATAACTACAAGAGAAAAAGTCTAATCATTATGTGATACTGGTGTGAATTTGTTGGTTCCTGTATTTTCGTTATTCCCGTGAGCTTCTAGTCCCCGTCACCGTTTGTCCAGGGATGTTGAACGTCATATTGGTGAGAAATCCAAACGGAAAAAGTGAAGGCGGTTCTAAGTTGGTTGGTTCTAGTTGGTTCTACGTTACTTTCTGAGACGCTGATGTGGCTTTATGACAGAGCTGTGCTGATGCATTGGTTGGCAATTTGAAAAGATTGATAAAGAAAATACAAAAAAAAAAAAAAAAAATGGCTGATAATTATGGAATTCTATGTATAATTGAAAATAAATATAATAATAATGATATAAAATTTATGAGATACATACTAATTTGGAGATACAAAGTCAAAATTATGGACTATTAAGTCGCCATTTCAAAATAATTGGATATGATTTAAATTAACTAAGTCATAGTTATAATACGATAAATCATTATTAGATGCTTAGTAAAATCGAGATATTTTATAATTCTAAGATACTAATTCATACTCTCAAAACACTACATCATAATTATGAGACATTAAGTCATAACTATGAGATTCTAAGCCTTAAGACATAGTTAATTAGGTCATAATTATGGGATACTATGTCATGTTTATGAGATACGACGTCACATCCGGACACCACATAATTTTAAGAAACAACATACAGTCATAAGTAAGAGGTATTAAGTATAAAGTATAATTAATTATAAGATACCAAGCTACAATTCCAACATGTTAGGTTATAATTATGAGTTATTCAAATTATAATTTATTTTTATTTTATTTTCTTTTTTTTTTACAGATTACTGCTCTATATAATAGTATGGATTTCTTGATTAACTTAAATTGTAAATTACTGTGTCCTATGAATATGATGTCCTTAACAATAATGATAAAATCGATTGTTTGTCGAGCTCCTTTTTGTTCACGCTCCACCAAGACGCAATGACTGATGGGATATTTTTCATTCTCGTTTCCCACTGAAGTGAAGACCTGTTGTTCACTCGTTCTCAGTTCCCCTTGAACTGAACATTTTCCCTCTCTGCGGTTTGGAAGCGCACTTAACATAACACTCAACACCTTGTGCAGGATACTTTGGAGGGTACTTCAGGCGGATCAGCACGCACCTCTCGATAGAGTGAATGACTAAAGTGATGCTGCGCTGCTCTTTTTACACAGAGATGAAGAGCAAAACGAAGAGCAGAACGACAGCAGTCGTGTCCTTGTTTAAAACAAAAAAACAACAATCACGGCAGTTTTCGGTCGATCTTTATAAGGGAGCAGGTGTGGCGCAGGTCGTTTTTGTATTCTATGAAGCTGGCTTTGCCGTTGAAAGTTGTTGAAAGTGCTATATAAATAATAAAACAAAACTGAATTATGTGTTGTAAAGGAGAGCTGTACACTCACTCGGTGTGGCCCTGGAAGACGTTGACCGAGTGGATGGACGGATCTCTGAAGTCCCACAGTCGAAAGGTGGTGTCACGGGATGAGGTGACCACCAGGCGCTGGGTGGGGTGGGTGCAGCAGTGGGTCAGCTCCTGATCGTGACCTACACACACACACAACAAATTAATCTACATACAAGTCTTTGGTTTCTGCTTAATCACATCTTTTTTTACTGCTTTATTTCATTTACAGAATTTATTTAAAGATTTTATTTTCTAGGCGCAGAAGGAGAAGCAGTCCTTTGCTGGAGGTACAGTAGGGCCGGGTGTGTCATGACAGGCGGGGTGAGAATCCAGGCGCCCTGTTAATGCTCGACCTCCCCCTTACGAGTTTGCGCTCTTATTGGACTCCAGTGGAGTGGATCTTGCTATTGCTGGCATATATATATATTTTTTTTTTAATGCTGCTGTTCTTAATGCAGCATGGTTCGTTTCTGTCTGGTGTACAGGTAGTCACCGACTTAAGAACATTTGAGTTACGAATTCTGCACGTACAAACACACGGCGGATTTAGCCAAGTCGATCGGTTATCTTTACATTGTACATTCGAGTCAATGGCGTATAAGACTCACTTGCGCGAGTCTTATACGTCGTACTTACGAATGTGCTCCTGAAACGAAATGTGTTCATAAGTCGGGGACTACCTGTATTTTATGGTTGACCAGGGCTTCTCTCTTATTTTGAACTTCATCCGTCATCATACCTCATCTCTATCTGAGGAGACTTTGTGCATGAGGCGGGACGCACCAATCTATCACAGGGCACACACGCACACACTCGCAATACAGGGCAATTTTGGAAACGGCGATTAGCCTACACTGCATGTCTTGGGACTATGGGAGGAAACCCACCAAGCACGAGGAGAACATACTTCACACAGACATAGTCTCTGAAGCAGGAATCGACCCTTTGACCCTGGAGGTTAGAGGCCACAGTGCTGACCACTACACCACCTTGAGCTGGTGATTTATTTTGTTGAAATTATGACACTGGTGATCTGTCTGATGCAGAATCACGACAAATTCAAAAGACTTGCTCAGAAGATTCATCAGGTCGATCCTTCTTTTTGGGGTTGTGTGGCCGCAAGTTTCTTCGCTTCACAGGTTTGCTTCCTGTTTACGCTCTAAAGGTCAAAATAAGCGGAAAACAACTTAGAATTTATAATTGTTTTATCTTATCCTGACATTATGAGGAAAAAGAAAGCTTGGAAGGAAGTAGCAGAGGTTGTTGGTTGTGAACAGGGATTTAAAACCACACAGTGACTACAAACAGAAAAAAATAAATAATAATAATAAATTATTATTAATAATATAAAAAAAATTAAGGTGTGTACAAAAACACTTCAAAGTGTTCAAGAGTAAAAATAAAACTTAATGTAATAAACATGTATGGTTAAAAACGGTCACAAGACGGAAGAAGCATGAACGTCCCTACGGTCTGACCTGTGAGCGTGTGGACGAGTTCGGAGGTCTCCACGTCGTACAGGTTGGCTGCTCGGTCCCAGGACGCGGTGACGACTTGCTTCCCGCCGACGAGCCAGTCTGCGGCGATGACCACGCCCTGGTGGCTCTTCAGGGTGGTGGTGGCTACACGCACCGTGGGACACTCGTTCGGCCCGTCGGCGTCTCCGTCCGCGTCGTCTTTATCGGAGAAATCCACATCGTCGTCCAGTGACGCCTGAGTTCATCAAGGGAAGAGACAGAGAAAGCAGCAATAAAAATCACTTCGTCTTTAAACAGGTGGCGATGATCAGGAACGTAGCGGAAATTAAACCAGGGGGAAAACCAAGGGTTTATGTTCTATTGGGAAATTGTGAGACAGGAGTGGGAGAGGGAGGAAGTGTAAGAGATTGTGGAAGAGGGAGAGACGGATTGCAGGAAAATGTAAAGAGTGAGAATGTGAAAAAAGAGAGATGAACAGATAGAACATGTAAATAAATAAAAAATGTGAACTAAATGTGACTGAAATAGGGAGCAAGTGTGTGGAAGCAAAAATGAGAGAAAGATGGAGAGACTGCAAGAGAGAGAGTGAAACATTGAAAGCTAGGGACTGGAATAAACTAAAAGAGAGAAAGAGAGAGAGAGAGAGAGAGATCAAAGTAGGAAGAAGAGAGAGAGAGCTTGTGAAAGAAAAGGTAGTGACAGATAAAGAGAGAGAGAAACCAGGAAAGTGTGTGAAGGAGTGAGAGAGGAAGAGATTGTAAAATAAAAGAGAGAGAAGAGATTGTACAACAAACCGAGAGAGAGAGAGAGAGAGAGAGAGAGAGAAAATGGGAGGTGGAGAGACTGTAAAAGAAACAAAGAGAAAGAGAGAAGTTGTGAAAGAGAAAAGATTGTGAAAAAAACAGAGCAAGAGTGTGAAACAAAACAAAATTACAGCAAGAGATGTAGAGAAAGAAATTGTGAAGTGAAGTAAAGATCATGAGGCACGAGAAACAACAGATCAAACAGTAGAGAGATTGAGAAAGAAAAAATAAAGAAAGATGGTGGAAGGGAGAGTCTGTAAAAAGACTGTAAAACATAAACTGAGTGAGAGAGAGAGAGAGAGATAGAGAGAGAGAGAGATGGTAGAAAGAGTAAATAAATAAATAAAGGAGAACTAGCGAGAGAGAGAGAGAGAGAGAGAGAGAGAGAGAGAGAGAGAGAGAGAGAGAAAGTCTGAAATTAAGGGCAGCGCTCTGACTCTGAGACACGGATTAAAGCGCTCACCGTGGTGTCGGCTGGAGGCTGAGGCAGAGGCAGCTGCACCATGTAGCGCCAGATGTGAGCTGTCTGATCACCAGACGCTGTCAACACACACACACACACACACACACACACACACACACACACACACACACACACACACACACACACAGAGCAGATAATTACCCTTTGACTGCTTTCATCCATCACAACTTTTATCATTACTGTGTAGTGAGAATAAAACACTACAGCAATAACTTCACTCATCATGGAGTTTGTTGCTTGTGGGCGGGTCCGTTGTTGTTGACCTTTGTGGGACAACAACTTGCGGTCCCTTGTCCTCTGCTATTGTGTCATGTGTCTGCTGAGGTCCCTTGTGGACGCACCCGTCTCTTATAGGCGCATGTACTGTTGCGGCTTGCTGCGCATCTGCGTGTGTCTTCTGCCGTGGTCTTTGGGCGTGTCTACCGTTGTGGCCTGTGGGCGTGTCTATAGGCGCATGTACTGCCTTGCGGCTTGCTTGCGTGTCTACCGTTGTGGCCTGTGGGCGTGTCTACCGTTGTGGCCTGTGGGCGTGTCTACCTGCCTGTGGCCTTTGGGCGTGTCTACCGTTGTGGCCTGTGGGCGTGTCTACCGTTGTGGCCTGTGGGCGTGTCTACCGTTGTGGCCTGTGGGCGTGTCTACAGTTGTGGCTTGCGGGCGTGTCTACCGTTGTGGCCTGTGGGCGTGTCTACCGTTGTGGCCTGTGGGCGTGTCTACCGTTGTGGCCTGTGGGCGTGCTTACTATTTTGGCTTATGGGCATGTCTACAGTTTTGGCTTGCGGGCATGTCTACTGTTGTGGCCTGTGGGCGTGTCCACCGTCATGGGTTGCGGGCGTGTCTACTGTAGTGGCTTATGAGCATGTCTAAAGTTATGGCTTGTGGGCGTGTCTACTGTTATTGCTTGCGAGCGGGTCTATTGTTGTGGCTTTTGTTCATGGCTACGGTTGCGACATGTGTACGCATCTACTGTTGCGGTTGTGGGCGTGTATACTGTCGCGGCATGTGGGCGTGTCTCCTATTACGGCTTTTGCGCGTGGCTACTGTTGCGACGTGTGTATGCATCCTGGTTGAGGCTCGTGGTCGTGTCTACCATTGCAGTTGCGGCCTGGGGGCGTGTCTACTGTCACAGCTTTTGCTCGTGGCCATCATCATCGTGTGTACCATTGCGTCTTGCGGCCGTGTGTACCATTGCGTCTTGCGGCCGTGTCTACCGTTGCAGCTTTTGCATGCATCTACCATTGCAGCTAGTGCGGGTCTACTGTTGCAGTCTGCATGCCTATCTACTCTTGCGACTTGCAGGCGAGTCTACTGATGCAACTTGAGGGCGTGGCCTGTCCAGAATGTGTTCTTAGATCGAATGAAAAAGAGAAGTCACTAAACTGTATATCCGACAGCACACTAGAGGATTTATGCAGCACTTTCGTTTAAAGTGTATTTACGTTTATTTGACGTGATATGTCAGAGGCTCGGTTGTGGCTTCACTGCCAATTAATTTGGATTCATCTTTTCACAGTGTCGTACCTAATTTGCATAAAACTGGGAAAATATTCATATTAATGTCGCTCTCTCGCTCGCTGCTGTCACAGAAACCTGTCTCGTCTCGCACGTCGATGCGGCTTTGTCTCTGGCAAGCGTGAATGTGGGGTAGAAGAACGAGAATAACAGCAATAATTCAAAGATGATAAAAGAAGAGCTTTTGAATATGATTCGCACTTTTCATCAGTAACAGATCGCACAAAAGACAGAAACTATTCTAATTACACGGAGCGACGAACCTGTGAGAGCCATCTGCTCCGTCGGGTGAAACTTGATCGAGTTCACTGCAAGAAAGAAAAGAAAAAAAGATTAGGTACAAAAGGTAGATGGTCTGAAGCGCTGAGATCAGCCTTTCTGTGGCAGTAACATCTGCATGCCACGTTACAATCGGCGCTTGTCTCATCACATCTAAGGACAATCCCAAACCCGTGGCTCGCTCACCTGATCCGGCGTGGCCAGCGTATTTCAGCAGACACTTCCCCGTCTCGATGCTCCACAGCATCGCGCAGTGGTCTGAGGAAGAATATCACACACACACACACACACACACACACACACACACACACACACACACACACACACACACACACACACAAATGTGTGATAAGGTATTCCGCATCACAAACAGCCAGGACGTAAACATAGTAAACTCAATGTAACAAAACAAACACATAAATAGTTGTTGTTTCTCTCCCTCATGGAAATCAGAAAAAAATAAATAAAAATAAAAAATAGTTGGCTCATAGTTATTACCCAAAGTGTTAAATATTACATTTAAAACACTAAGGCATAGCACACATGGTTAACCTAGAAATTGTAACGTTACCATTTTTTAAATGCAAATGAATCATATTGACCCTAATGGCTTCCCATAATCACAGCGCGGTTACCAGGCTGTGTGATTTAACGAGGACAACGTCGTGTCCTGGAGAAGTGGAACTGATACGAGGCGAAAGTGATATTTTGAGCTGATACAATTGTTGTTTCTTCATCTTCTCCCTCAAAATCAGAAAAAACAAATAAATAAATAAATGAACAAACAAACAAATAGATAAATACAATAAAAAAAGAGAGAGGACATGAGGGACAGTGTGAATCTTTGTTTTATATATAAATACATACTTTTAAGTGTTAAAATTCTTGTATTGTCTCCAATATTCTCTCTCTCTCTTAATTTCTATTTTTATTAGAATTCTGTCCTGACTTCTTAATTTCAGTCTTGTCCCATCTGTTATGTTGGGGCGATCCCACATCAGCAACAGCTACCAACACGTGCTTCTTCTGACATACGTGAAGCCGCTGACTGCATCTTTTCCGAAATGATGCTCACACACCGTTGGGGAGCGGTGTAACACACACAGGACGGCGCTCTCAGATCCCTTCTGCTTGCATGAGATCACAGACGGCCATTACTGGAGAGCGGTACTATCGCCCGGAAAAACAGGCTCTGGATGGTAATGGTGAGCAATTTACTGTCGTGCCACCCAGAAGCTTAATCTCACATAGTCTTAATTATTGTGATGCAATCACAATGTATGTTTATTTTGCACAAATAGTGTTTGCTCCTTTTTAAAATAAATAAATAAATAAATAATCAACTGGGTGCCAATAATTATGGAGTGCCCCATTGTCGTAGGCTTCTACAAGCTGTGGATTATACTTAAATACTACTAATTCTGTATTATGCATGCTGAGGATCACGTTTAGTACTGAAATAAGGCAGAACATGCATTTGTGCGTGTTGTTCCTGACGTTGTTCTCATCCTGAGTCTGATGAGAAGGAGTGATCCACCGCCGTGTTGTGGGCGGACGTACCTGCCGAGGCGGTACCCAAAACCAGTGGCTGTGTCCTCGTCACGCTCAGGTCCCATATGCCGTCCCTGTGGCCCACGTACTCCTTGACCAGCTGGCACACGGCACGCGAAGTGGTGGCTTTGAAACTGGATACGATCTAGAGCAAATACAGGAAGACTGAGAACCTGGATACACGCGCACACACACACACACACACACACACACACACACATTCACACATTCACACATTCACACACACATAGACTGTAATAGGTGGGAAGCTAAAAGATGCAGCGTGAAGCCTGGGGTCGTCTCGGCTAACCTGACACTACGCTCTGAGAGTATTTCCGCTAAGGCAGCATGTTTGCACTCTGCATGTTGCCTTGAGAGCGTTCACAGCCACACGAGCTCTCACACTATATCAGGCTTTAGGGGGAGATAAGTGTGGCCTGCGCTGGCGAGCACTTCAATAAGCACTTAAGAAACAACAAAAAACATAAGAACAGACAAAACCATGAAGATGCAAAAAAACAAACATAAATCACATCGACAGTCAGCTGTGACGAACGAACACTCAAAATACGGAGCCCGAGGTTCAGCTTTAGTCAAACAAACATAAAGAAGGAATATAAGAAATACCAAGGAGTGCGCATTCTCAAGACTGAACCTGCACAAAGATTTACAGTAAAAATTAAACAGCTACTGAAGTGAATGCGTGGCTAAGCTTTGTTAAAAATGCAAAAAAAAATTAAATGAAAAAAAAAACAACTCTCATAACTCTTCCTAAACCTGAAAACTGAAAGGATCTGTTGGAAATGAAAGCACAATGATATTACGAGACTCCTCGATCTCCAGAGCGAAAGACACACATTAAATAAATAAAAAGTAAAATCCATTTTGAGTGGTCATAAATGTATAGATATGAGCCGAGCATGCTCAAACAAAGCAGCAAAAAAGGTGCAACTCTACAGGTCAGGGCATCTCTACTGCTTTCTGCTCTCTAAAGAAAGAAAAAAAAATTAAAGGAATCTGTGACACAAACGCGATCTCGGTGTTTAAGACTCTGTTTGGTCCGTGTGGCAGAATCGTTTAGTAAAGTAAATGTGGAGAGCAGCTAATAAAGGCTGTGGAAGAGCAGTTTTTTTCCTGATCAGTAGAATAAGTCCAAGTTTTTTTGTTTGTTTTTTTACACTTTAGAAAATGGCACGGTAATTGCAGGGGTGGACAAACCCGTAAACCCTGGAGCTCAGATCTGGTCTCTGGGTTATTAATATTTTATTTGAAATGGTCTGGCAGGCAAATAGGTACCAACACAAAAACAAAACAAAAAAACACGCCGTATTGAATTACAGTTTGCAAAATGCATCGGACCAGACTCGACCTTGTTTACATTGGAACGGTTCTTACTAAGTAAGCTGAAGAATACGAGACAGAGAAAGTTCAGGGCGAAGCTGCTCAGTACTGTCGACGAAATCGAGAGGAAATAATGAGACTCAAGTAACAGCTTTCAGCTTGGGCAACGATGTGGCGAATTTCTTTTAAATAAGGGATAACGTAAGTGGCATTTCATCCGAGTTCTGAAGTAAAGGCGAGCAATGAAAAATGAAAGATACAAGCTGGCTCATAGTTATTACTATTAAATATGATAAATATTAAATATAAAACGCTTAGGCATGACACACATGATTAACTTAGGAATTTTAAAGTTACTATTTTTTAAATGCAAATTAAATCATATTGACTAATGGCTTCCCATAATCACAGCGTGTTTACCAGGCTGTGTGTGATAATGGCACATTTAACGAGGATAATTAGACGACTGAAGAAACATCACCAGGTGTTCAGAACGGCAGCTTTTGTAATAAAAAGATTAGGAGAAAAGCAAAGTTATGAGCTCGAGCTACCTTCGAGAGGAACTATTTTTACAGGAACGCTTGAACAGTCTATGACTGTGATTAACTAGATGATTTAGTTTTTTTAATTAATTGACAGAACTAATCAAAGGATTCATGAAAAACCTCTCTTATTTGTGCCTATGCTTTGGTTTGACTCTGTACAAACCTGTAAAACTTCTCTTATAGTACTCTTTAACAGATAGACATTTATAACATGCGTCTGAATGGAGAGTGCGCATCAGCACACCGATGTGTACAGTCGGATAAAATAGTACACATTTAATCAAATGTGTTACTGCGACAAGCTGCAAAGTGACTAAAAGTAGAATTTAGTTGAAAATTGGTTGTCTATGTAAACAACAACAACCTCGGCAGCAGCGACCTCATTTCCCCCCCTCATCTGTTCCAACCACTCAGCACTGGCATAATCACCTGTTTCTCACTGGTTCATGTGTGAAGTTGGATGTTGTTTTATGCTTAAATGATTCTTAGGTCACTGTGTGGCTTTACAAATAAAATACAGGGACCGGACTGAACATTTATGAGAGACAAAACCTTGACAGAAAAGAGAGGCCAAAATAAATCCGTAGAACTATTCCTCAAGACTGGACAAAAATACGAGAAAGTCTGTCTCATTGGAAGCAAAATATGAAGGAATAGAGATATACAGTACTTTAGATGTACAGTAGTCTTACAGTTGATAGAGGAAGGGATAGTAAAATTAAAGTCTTCGACATATAATGTTGTTTGAAACATGCCTAGCCGATTTAAAGCTCAGACAGAGATAAAAAAAAAAAGTCGTCTAGCACTAGTTAATGAATTCATGATTTGTCCACCGCTGTAATTAAAATGTGAAGGAGAAAGTGGGAGTGTTTTCATAACAACAGTTTTGGGGAAAAAAGAAAAAAAAAAAGTTTCCAAAAGACAAAGACGTGACAACACGGACCGATCAAGAGCCTTAGGGAAACACCTGATGATTTTCATTTTAAAGCAGAAAATCATTATTTTCGCAAATAACTTTATTGAAAAATATCCTTTTGTAAAAGGGGAAACCACAACACAGAACTATTCAAGCACGGGGAATCAGTCTTTTAAGGTGAGATCTGATCACTGCATATGTAGTTTCCGTACACACCATTTTTTTCATTTATACTATATTCTTGAAAGAAAGAGAAAAGAAAAAAAAAAAAACAGTTTCTATTGCACATTTTGTCTGTGATTAATAAGCTGATAATCCCCATGGTGATGAGATAGTTCATGCATTCTGGGACAAAAAAAATAAAAAATAGGAAGGGGAGGAGGAGGGAGAGGTGAAGGAGGAGGAGTTAAGCAAGTTACCCATGAATCTCCACCCCACAACTCCCAGTTCACCACATTGAAGTTGCGAGGTCCACCTACTTTGCCGTGGAAAGAATTTGACCGCTAAAATCAGTGAGAGCGAGAGAAGAGAGCAGGTTCAATCCAACCGAACCACAGAAAGCACATCAAGAGCCTTTTTTTTCTTTTCTTTTTTTTCTCCAGACAAAAAAAAATGGTTCAGTTTGTTCAACATGGGTACTAACAGGTGATGGCAATCACAATTACGCCAAATAGAATCATTTTAAATGAATGAATTACAGAAACCCATTTGCAGGCATGGCATGTTGTAATGATGATGATGATGATGTTGATGCAGCTGGATGCTGTGGTTGTTTAATTCTAAGTAAGTTCTCTCTGTATTTCAGTTTGGAAAACTTGCTCTGACTGACGAGCACAATTTACACATATCGTTTAGTTATACATTGCCTGGCCAAAGAAAAAAAATAAAATAATAATAATATTCACACTATAATACTTAATTTGACCGCGTTTAGTTTTGCAATGTGATGGCCAATTCATGAATTCATGTGTGAAATGATAAGGAAAACTCCATAGATGTGATAACCTGGTGATTCAGTACGTTCAGGTCGTCAGCTGACTTCATTTTATTGCCACATAACGTTGCTGAGTCGAGACCTGAGCAACTGAAGCAACCCCAGATCATAACACTGTCTCCAGAGACCTGTACAGTGGACACTACTGTATGCATGATGGGTGCATCACTTCATTCTTACCCTGACACGCCCTTCACCCAATCTTTGTGCTTTAAGCATTTGGAAATACTCTTACTTTTACTATATTAAACATAGCCGTTATTTCTACTATTGAGTTTTATTCGATGCAACTCCGCCAAGCGTTTAAGTCATCCCTGATCACGATTCTTCATTATTATTTTTTTTTCTGACCACATTTCTCCAGTGAAGCTGACAGTTCATCACTATCCTTCCAGGTTTACATAATTACAGCCAGTTCTTATCCTACCTAGTTCCAGTTATTTGAGCAATTACTTTAGTTGTTTTCTTTGCTTGATGATCATTCTCGAATTTATCGATTATTATTCAACAACTGAAGTCTACGGATACACAACAGATGATGATGATAAAGTCTTAACACTGAAATAATTTGTTTTAAAATATGCATATACAGAATAGCTGGCACATGTACAGGATTGTTTTGGCTCTCAAGTGCTTTTTCATTCTCCAGTTGTTACAACACTTGGAATAGGATGAGACCTTCTCCAGAACAAAGTTTTTCTTGACTATGGCTAGCTCAGTACTAAACAAACTATCAGTCCTAACAGTACAGTCAGGTCCATAAATTTCGGAAAAGAATTTCATCTGAAGCAGCTTGGTTCTAGGTCTTTCTGTCATCAGTTTTGCCTTCAGTACGTGCTTCATTGGGTTTAGAGCAGGTCACGGACTTGGTAAGTGAAGAATATTCCATTTCTCGGCCTTGGGTAGCTTTCACTGGATGTTTTGGGTCATTATCCATCTGCAATATGAAGCGGCGTCCTATGAGTTTTTGGAGCATTTGGCCAAATCTAAGTAGAAGAGTGTATAGCCCTATCTGCTACTTTTTTTTTTTAGCAGTCAGGTCATTAATAAACCATTGGCAGCCATACACGCTTATGCCATAAACCTGCCTGCACCATGTGTTTATAGATGTTGTGGAATGATTTGTATCGACATTCTTTCTTTCTCCATACTTGAGTGCAGACTTTGACAGAATATTCTTGACTTGGCCAGAACTGACTTGGTTCTTCACCACCGACAGAATTCTGCGGTCATCCACTTCAGTTGTCCTCTGTGGTCTTCCAGAGCTTTTGCTGTTACTAAGCTCGCTGGTTAATTCCTTCTATTTAAAAATAACCCAAACCATTATATTGGCCAATGGTTCTGATATCTCTCTGATGGATTTATTTAGTTTTTTCATCAGGTTTCATTACGACCTCCTTCAGCTGCATAGGCACCTCTTTGGATCTCATGTTGAGAGTTCATGTGAACAGCTGACACATGCAAATGTAACACTCGGAGTCACCTCCAGTCCTTTTATCAGCTTCATAAGTCACAGAGTAACGAGAGAACAGATCGTACCTGGCCATGCAACGGCTTGTTCCATTATTTATGAACACTTACAGTAATTCCTAAATGGTTAATGCCTCAGTTTTGTCAAACGCCCTTGAAATAAAGGTGAAAGTCTTGACTTCGCTCACATCTGGAGCGTTTTATTTCAAATTCAATGTGGTGAGAGACCAAACGCCAAAAACAACCCTTTATTCCAAAACCTATGGACCTGACTGTGGGTACTGCAAAAGTGCAGATACACATAACTATTAGGGCCTGAGACATGAAAACCTGTTCCTGATCCCAATATAAATGTGCATGATATTAAAAATATATCGCTGTAAGTATGATTGATTAGCCTCAGGATTTGGTTTCCCAGAAAACACTTCAGACTAAGCAAAAAACAAACAAACTGGTAGGCTTCTCGGGTTCACACCCCAGGCAACGTCCCTCGTCACAGACCAGCCGCTGGTGTTGCAGGGCACCCTTAGAGTCGATCCTCTGTGGCGTCCCGTAATGATTTCTGAAGCTTGGTCTTGCTTTCCTGGGAAGGTCTTCATGAGAGACAGCTTCATCATGGAGCTTGATGGGTTTTGTAAACGCACTCGGCACAATACTGTTTCTTGCAAGCACTGTTCCAGAACAGCTGACCTTCATGTCTTAACATAACTACTGACTGTCATTGTTCTTGTTGTTGTTTTTTACTTAATTATGTAATGCATCTTCTGTTTGTATAGCGCATTGTTGTTTACTGTAAATAGGTTAGATGCTAACTGCATTTCTTTGGCTCTGTACATGTACAATACTAATCTAATCTACTCTAATAACTCCATTTATGTTATTTCATAATTTTGAAATCCCCAGTATTGTCCTAAAATCTAGAAAATAAATTAAACAAAAATAAATAAAATAAACCAAAAAAAAAACTGAATTAGAAGTTGTGTCTAAACTTTTGACTGATACTGTATATCCTTTAAACCCTTATAAAAATATTTGGGTCATATAAAAAGAAAAAAAAAAAAAAGACAAAGAAAGATAAAATTCTATTTAAAAAAATTTGTGCATTAACACTGCTCCATGACCACACTGTTACGGCTTCCAGGGTTTTTTTTTCTAGTTACCTTTAGTTCCACAATTAAAAAAAAAAAAGCATATCTAGTTAATCTCCAATATTACTTGACTAAGCTCCACCCCTTGCCTGACACTCTCTCATACTCTGCGTCTCTTCTTCTTCCTCCCACCAGATAAAGTCTCCGAAAGTCATTATTGCGAAATCAATACCCAACTATTACTTTTCTACTCAACTTAGTTAACATTAGACGGTTAATTATTTACTATTTATGATTGCAAAAGAACTACAACGCCTAAACAAAATGCATTGTATGGATTTAAAAATAAATGCATTACAAATAAAAGAATAATAGCCACCATATTTGTAAAGACAGTGAGGATTCAGAGAGTACATGAAAGAAAAAAAAATTACATTTAAAGGAAACTTCTTTTATTTGAAATCAACTGTAATGTTTTTTTTTTTGGGGGAAAAAAAATGCATTATTATTATTATTTTATATTTCTTAAGAGACGGTCAAAAAAATCCACATATTTTTTAATCATGACCTCCACCTTCATTTAGTCTGCCCCCCTCCTTCCCCACCACCACCCAGTTACCCCGCCCACAGGGGCAGTGGTAGCTCAGTGTGTTAAGACTCCGATTTACTGATCAGATGGTTGGTGCTTCAAGCCACACCCATCAAGTCGCCACTGTTACACCCTTGAGCAAGGCCCTTAACCCTGTCTGCTCCGTCTGACCTACACTCTGTCCCCAACTTCCTAATACACTGGGGTACACGTAACAAATAAAGACGTAAGTTAACTTAAAACTTAACTTAGGTGTGCTGAACCTTCAAACAGCTCATCGGAAACACACACACGCTACAAAACAAACACTACGACACACAGACACATTGGAGCACAAAGACCTGACTCGTAGTCTGTGTCTAATCCAATTATGTGTATGTTAATATGTTCATATGATGTATTATGCCCCTAAGCGCTGATCTAATCTGCTGGATGATGGACAGAGCAGCAGCTTAGGACACGACTGTAAGTCAGTAAATTTTTCAGTCTAACTGAAACGTTTCACACACACACTCGTACCTTGCTGGTGGAGGCTTTGTATGTGGTCTTCAGCTTCTGGGACAGCTGACTCGTACTGTGACTGGCTGTTTAAATCAGGAAAAAAAAAACTTTAGAAACGATTACACCCACAAATGTCTATATATAAATATATAAAATAAAATGTATAACGTAAACTGAAGTTTTCTACCTTTAGTCTTCAGCGCTCCTTTGCCCAGATCTGCTCCATCTACAGTCTGACCATCTCCAGCCAAGCGCTCGTTCAGGGACTCGATCTCTCGCCGCACTGCACAGTTAGCATGGCTGTGTTAGTATCACTGAGCCCGGGTCAGGTCAGGTCAGCGTGTTAGCATCACGATAAAACAAAGCCAGGGGTGGGTGAGCGAAAGGAAAAAATACTGCATTACATCGCGATACTTTAGGACGTGTCCGAACACCTGACCATCGTTCCCAGATATGTTTGTTCTCCAAACTGAAATGGAGAACATCTGTATAATGATCGGAAGAGGACAAACTTTTGGTCCTATAGTGTGCAGCTACGTAGCAGAACGCTAAAAAGCAGAAAGAAATACAGTGGAACCTCAGATTGCGAGTAACGCGGTTTGCGAGTGTTCCACAAGACGAGCAAAGATTTGTACTTAATTTTGAGTCTTGGATTACGAGTACCAAATAGTACATACTGGTATAATCAACTTTTGTGCGTGTACTGTTTACTGTAACACTGTGACCATGTGTGTGCACGTAAAACACCATTTATTTTGTGTTTGTAAGCGTGTGTGTACAGCGCGCATGTACTGTTTATTATAACACGTGTGTGCGCGTATAAAGCAAAAGCTAATTAGAGGCTAAAGATCCATTTCCTTTCTCCCTCTTATGTGTGTGCACGCGCGTAATATGACACCATGCCCCACACACTCTCTCGCCTTTACACAAACCCCATCACATCCCCCCCCCTCGCAGCTTCACACACACATACAGACACACACTCTCTGCTATACAGTCTACTGTCACGATTCTTTTCAAAGATAAAGTTTTCCTCCCATTTGTTATTTTTTTTTACTTCTATTTTTTATCTTTTACTTTACAGCAGTGATTCCGTTAGTATGCGCTTACGCGAATGTCATTAGCGATGTTCCTTGAAAATTTTTCCGTTAATGTGTGTGCACACACATTAAACACACACACACACACACACACACACACACACACAGCTTGCATGCATAAATGGAAACACTCATCTGTTGAGATTTATTGTTACTTTTTTTAAACGTAAAGTGTAGGTTAATTTATTTTTTACTTTATATAGTGTAATAATTATTTTTATGTTTTTTTTATTTTTGGGCTGTGGAATTAATAATTTGAGTTTCCATTATTTCATATGGGAAAATTGTGATTTGGTTTATGAGTGTTTTGGAATATGAGCCACTTCAGGAACGAATAATGCTCGTAATCCAAGGTTCCACTGTAATAAATTTTTTTACGATAGGTGTGGAGAAGAAACGCTACTCTTACTCCGCTATATTCGGCTACACTCGACTTGTTAATTTTCTAACCTTTTATTCAACACTTTAGATATTCTGCCAGAGAAATGCAGTGGGTGGATCTACCGCATGATGATGTTTCACCAATCAGATGTAGGAACAATAATCACATGACTCCGTTTGACCAATCAGCCGCAATGACAACTACATGGAGTCAAATGACCACACGGAAGGGGGAGGGGCTTGTCTTCAGCAGTGGTAGACAGTAAAGCAAACATGTCGCGGTTAGTTTAGCTGTCTTATTTAAAGTTGCAATCTTAACATATATAATTAGCAAATAATCTAGAGGCTAAAATATATATATAATTTTCTTACATTTGTTCTGCTGGACACAGTTTATGGTAAAGTGAGACTCTTGTACACGTGTTCTAATGTTATTTTCTGCTGAGTCATTGCTGGGTGACTGAATATACAGTATATCTTACACAGGAAATAGTTACACTGTTCAAACATACATATGTTACCTACAGGAGGTATTTATTTCAAAAGCTTTATATTGTGAAAAAGGGGAGATTAGGAAATGTGTGTTTCTTATTCCATAATTTGTAAAGATATTTACTTTTATTCATTTACTTTATTAAATTTATTTTATTATTTGGAAATGTCACAATTTGTACATTATTGCTTACATAATTCCTAAAAAAAAAAAAAATCAGACATTATGATGAAACAGTTACTGAGTACTTTAGTAGTCTTTTCACCGAATATTTTTTTTACTCTTATTTGAGTAATATTCTGGATGACTACTTTTTACTTCTACTTGAGTAATATTATTTTGAAGTACAGTTACTCTTACTTGAGTACATATTCTGGCTACTCTACCCACATCTGGAAGTTATCTGTTAATTTCTCAGGATTAGGTGTTCCACTAGCTAAATTCTTGCATGAACAACTCCAGTGTACTCCAAAGCGCCTCGGTCGGGATCGTCATTCATGGACGTACGGCCTTCTTTAAAACCTTCATACCATTCAAATGTTTTTCTGCAGCTGAGAGTCTCATCACCGTACTGTGCTTGAAGTCTTCTGTAAATCTCAATCACTTTTATATGCCAATCCAGATTTGGCTTGAACGCCTCTCGTATCAACACTTATGACTTTCCTAGGTTTAGATAGTCCTGACTCACATGTCACATCTAATAGTATTAAAATACTTGCAACTAAACACTACAGATGTATTATAGATTCTTAGACTCTCGTCTATCTTGGTTAGCATGTTTCACTTCTTTCTTTCCTTTTTAACACCATGCCAGGTGAGAATCAGTTTTAGGCATTCGAAATGAAAAAAACTAGATAAGATGTTTAAGATCTTCTTTTTTTTTCTAATAACTTTAAAACTAAATTTGGATTTACTTGCTTCAACAGAGTAAAACAAGTTCCTCAAAGGAGTAAAAGAATTACTTCCTCAAGGGATAAGTCCTATCCTTGCATCTTGTATAAATGACTTGATGCAGGTTTCACTTCCTTTATTATTAGGTTTCCATGTCACCGCATACTAGTTTTCCAGCACACCTCTCCACGTCTCTCTCGCCGGTGTATACTGCGTCACAGGTTTCGGTCTACTCACATTCAATGTTCTCAAGGTAGAGGTTCTCAAACTCGCGTTCGATCTGTCCGAACAGGTCGAGTAAGGTGCTCCTGAGCGCCATGGGCAGCTTGGAATCCTACAGACAGAACACAAGCAGAAAGAAAGAGAGAGAGAGAGAGAGGTCAAAAATAACAGAAAGTGGATTTTATAATCAGACTCTAATGTGAAGAATGATAGTGGCGGGGGTATTGTGAAGGAAATAAAAAAAATCAATGGATCATCATGATGATGTAATGAAGTGGACTACGGTGATTCGCTAAACACTGCTCGATTTATACATTTTTTTACCCTATCATAGTTAATGTTATCGATGTGGAACATACATGAAACAAGCTACTTCCTGTTCTCGTTTACTTCTTTGTCAATGCTTTCCGTTTCTGTTTAATGTAATAAGATTAAAAGATCATCCTGAAGACTTTTATATGTTACAAACAGTGACACCGATGACTCCAGTATTTCTCCACACACAGAGTATACTTTGGCAATCCGCCTAAATATATTTGCCGACCTCGTTTTATTCTTCTACCGTTAGAGCGGTGTACTGAGAGGCAGTAAATGCAGCGGGTGCCAGCTGCTGTAACAGGAATAAGGGGGGGGGGGGTGTTCATACGTGTACTATAGTTCTGTTCTCTCAGTCTGGACCAAAGCATAAAATGATACATTTGTTTGATTCTCTAGTATAAATTCCTGGTTTGTTTAGAGTTCATGTTGGCGTTTCCAACATTGAACCAAAAGACACAACAGAAGGTATGTGGATTATACAGGGTGTTGTCTTTACCAGCTGAACACTTATGAAGTCTTTATAAAGTGAAAACAATGACACAAACACCTGCAGAGGTTTTTATTTTGTGATTAGCTTTTAATCCATACAGACAACCACCCCCATCCAGGATAATAAATAAAAATAGGTAGACCCCGACTTAAGAACAAATCCGGCTTACGAAAAAGTTTTGTTAAGTCTTATACGCCTTTGACACAAATATACAATGTAAAGCATACCAATCCAGTCAGCTTCTCCTTTCTCTCCGTCTCCTTTCCCTACACTAACACATCATGTGGCCAAAAACCATAATCGTTCAAGGAAATTAATCACACAGTTCAAATGTAACAGTGTTGTCTCTACGCCTTTAATTAGCGAGGGGAATCCCGGACACCATTTTGTCTAAGAGCTGTTTTCCACTGTATTGGACTGTGAACTCTATTTTGCTGAGGATTTTATGAAGTTAAAATTATTCACCATCAGGACAGCTTTACAGGACAGACATTTTCGATCATCGTGCTCCCGGACTGATTTATTTAACCCGGCGACTCATTTCTCCCGCAACACCCCCCACCTACACACACATACAATATACCGGACTTTAGATATTTTATACAGTCATTTACACACTGATAATATTGTATTATATATATTGTATTGTATATTGTATTTTGCAATATTGTATTTCTCGTTCAGTACTCGTGAGCTACTTCTGTGATTTGTTCGCATCTACGAATGTACCGCCGGTCTGTTCGGATCTACGGAAATTCATAACTCAAATGTTCATAAGTATCTGTATGCATTATTTTTATGATTATTATTATTTAGTTCCAGAAACAACCTAAAACAACCATAAAAACACATGATCTTATGAATCTGTATTAAAATGAAATATTGCCTCGGAGGTGGCAATCTATGCTGCGCAATCTTGATCCCATTTATTCGGATAATAAATGATCTGTTAATGATTTTTAAGGGTTATGTGCTCTGACAAACAGTGCCATGTAAACACCAAAGAGTGTTTACTTCTTAATATTTTTACTTTGTCTGTCTCTTGGCATATGGGTAGATGGAGGATGGGTAGTCGATCTCCAAATTGTGAAAACATAGTGTTAAAGGTCACATGTATTTGTTTTGTTGTACGTACTAGATCACACTTTTGTGCTGGCAGGTACAGTAACACCGACCCGTTCCTCTGGCTACTACTCAAGGTACTGTACATCTCGCAAGAATATGGGAAATACTGGGCTCCTTTCATAATATAATCTTACAATAAAAAAAATAAATGTTTATATCATTTAATCAACTATATGTTTAAGTATTTTGTTGTTTATGATTATTTATAACTCCCTGATTTGAATTAGAACTAAAACTACCATCAGAGCTAATATTATATAAAAATTTTAAAATTTTAAATGAATCAACCCCTTCTAACCAATCAGAGTCAGTACTCAACAATGGCCAATGATTATACAGCTCTGGGAAAAAATAAGACACTATTGCAATTTACTCCAGAAAACTTCTGGAATATCATCAGGAGGAAGATGGATGATCATGAACCATCAAGCAAGGCTGAGTTGAAAAATGAAAAAAATGAAAAAAGTGATATAAAATACCCAACAGCATGTGAAAAACTGGTGGAGAGCCAAAACGCACAAAAAGCTGTAATTGCTAATTTGCGCTATTCCACCAAATACTGATTTCTTAATATTATTTAACCAAAGCATTAGCACAATATGTTTACAAAGTATTTGCATTTTGTTTCATACGAGTTATTAAAGCTCTTTTTTTATGTATCCTTTAAATATACACTTTAAATAACAATATTTTGAATTTAGGAGAAATATTGCAAGCAGTTCACAAAAACATAAATAAAACAAAACTGTTCATCTCATCAATACATGCACCGATAAGAAAAGAAAAACAGCATAAGAAACTGATTATTTTGCAGTGGTCTCTTTTTTTTCCCAGAGCTGTATATTTATCAATGATACGCTTAATTTATCCAAGAGCAGTAATTCAGAGTTAGAAGACTAACCTCCACACCCGGCTCTTCTCCACCCATAACCATCCTTACCTCCATCCTTAAAACAGAAAACGTAATCGAGATAAACTCTCCATAAGGCAAAGCGCATAAACGAGTGCAATGCCTCTGTCCATCATCGCTGAACTGATGCTGCGCGCACTCGACAGAACGGAGCGACAGAGCTACAGTAGGTCAACTACCATCCACTCGGTCACTGCCATGTGCACACACACAAACACACACAAACATACACAAACACAGACACACACAGACACACACAGACACACACAGACACACACAGACACACACAGACACACACAGACACACACAGACAAGTAAGGTTAAAAAAAAAAAAAAGCTAACTAGCAAACACCCCGTCAGCCTCTTATTGTCCCGCAGTCAGTCAATCCTAAAAACCAGAGGCCCTCACGGTCACTATCCATAATGCCAGTACTGAGAGACAGAGTATCATAATGTACACGCGGCGCTCACAGAGAGACACGTCAATCAACAGCGGGTCAGCAGGGAGCACAAAGAGTCGCTGAATGGAATAATCAGGAGCAAACATGCAGCGTTTATTAAAATTTGATGAGCTCCTGGACCGCAAAAAGCTCTGATATGCAACACATAAACCTGGTAAACACTCACACGACTCTATAAAACTCGGCAGGAAATATAAAAATCCAAAACAAGTCCCATAGACTTAACATTGAGACCAATTTTGACGGATTGGTGTGCAGACCGAGAATTTCGTAGAAATCCCAAATTTACCACATTTGAAAAGGTTTGCAACCTGTGTCAGAACATATCCTGCAAGAGGGTATAAGTTGTATCCCTGGGGCGCAAGAGATGCCCAAATTTGCCCCATTGACATATAATAGGGAAAAAAATCCCACAGACTTAACATTGATACCAAATTTGACGGATTGAAGTGCAGAGCAAGAATTTGGTAGAAATCTCAATTTTGCCACATTTGAAGAGGCTTGCAAGCTGCGTCAGGTCATACCCGCACAAGGGTATTAGTTTAACACCGGGGGCACAACAGGTGCCCAAATATGACCCATTGATTTATAATGGGGAATTTGGTACAGGACTAGTCCTGTTCCATTTGTCGTAGACCCATGAAAGAGGTGTCGTATCGTTCTGCTCATTCAGGAATCGGTGGCTTGACATAACTTTTCTAAGGGGCGAGTGGTGAACTGCCCCAGCAGGGGGGGCAATTAAAATACAATGGTAACTTCCATAGGAACTTAAACTGAATTTAACTGTGTGTCCCACTATCGTAGAGACACGGGGCAGGGCTCATTTAACTCAGACAACCAATCAGTCTTTCACATTTATCATAATGCTCATAAGCTACACCCCCTAGCAACATCATTAGCATGCTCTTAGCATGTTGCTAACACGATTAAAATGTTGCTAGGTTTATGCTCACAATATTAGCATGTTGCTAGCATGATGCCAACAATATTAGAATGTCACTAGCATTTTGCTAACTATATTAGAATTTTGCTCTTAACATGATTAGCATGTTGCTAGCAGGATGCTAATTATATTAGTATGTACCTCTCTAGTTCTATCTTACAATTCTCACTACAAAAAACCTACCCAGTACAACCCAAGTTGTATTCTCCAAAAATCACTTCTTTACATTTAACCCTTAAAACTCAAGCGACATAGATCTGTGATGGTGACACAGCATAGGTCAATGATGATAAAAAAAAAAAATTTAATGTTAAAAACGTGTTTAATTTTTTATTTTTTATGTTCTTTTATGGAAGCCTTGCTTTAGTTTCGTCAGGTAGAACAAAAGCTATCATTACTTGCATAAAGGATCAATTTTACCACTAACTGAATATGGAAATGATGTCGCAAACATGTAAAACTCTCAAGATTTGTGTATTATGATTTTTTTTATATTAGAAATAACTGAGGGAAAAAAAGGCAAAAAACAGAAAAACAGAAAAACATGTAATCATGTGTATGTGTCTGTGCTATGTCTTTGCCTGTTGTGCCCCATTTTCAAATTTTTCGCTTAGTCATGTTTGAGAAGTCGGTTAAAAAGAACTAATATCCAGTTCATCATGTTGCCTATTTATTTAGTGCTGAAAAAAAGAACATGTCACTCTACACTACACAATCCTGATCCCGATATGTTTGTTTGTTTTTTTTTAAACGGCAAAACAAATAACGTCTAAAATTCTCTGAGCTTTAACTACAGAATTTTCTGGTGCGGTTTTCTGTGTTTTTAATCTGCGAAATCACAAATGGTGTCTCGATAGTAGACGTGTAACGTTGTGCAAAAGTCACATCTCTGCTCAAACCTACAGTTTTTTACAAATCTACAGTACATCAAGATAACTAGGAGGGACAGGAATCATCAGGAATCCCACGATACGATATTATCACGATATAATATATCTGTTGAAACAGTGGAGCAGCAGCGAGTTGACCACGCACTCCAATAGCAGGTAAAATGATCCGATGTCAATCAGACGAGCTAGAGCTGTGCAATGTCCTTAAAAACGATGCCAGGATAAAATAAAATAAAAAAGTTAAAAATCATGAGGGTAATCAGGTAAATCGGAAAAATCATGACATGTGGATTGGACGACGTGCTGTGGAGACACTCACGGGAGCTGAGAAAAGATCATGAAACCACTGAATATATGATCACGATCGGTCATTTGAAACGATGTATGATGTGATAATGGCTGTATGTACTAATGAAACCCGACTCGTGCCAAAGCATTTATTATTGAAACGTTTTATTTGTTATTTTATTTGTATTTGCACTGATATTTTTTAATACTTGTGCTTCATAGGGATAAATAATGTTTTTAGTAATTGAATTAAGTTATGAACACTAGTCTTTCATTTCCTTATTTTGGTTAAACTCTTCTTCCAGTCTCTTCCACAATGTGGTGACTGTAGTGGGTTTCTTGGCCATAACTTCTGGCTCCAGGGATTTTTCCAGATGTTTTTCTACTGGGTGTAGTTCAGGAGACTCTGGACCAGCCATTTCATTATTTATTGTTATTTATATATTGTTTTTTAGCTTCAGGTAAGTGCTTTATCTGTCGTGCATGAAACTGCTGGCTGATTGGGTGAAGAATGCAAGTACAGACACTTTTAACATGTTTGGGTCATTAAAGGAGGTTCAGATGTGAAGCAGTCAGCCTGACGAACTTTCTATCCAAGCACTAATGAAACACTGTGACAAGTGCATTAGTGTATCAGGGGATTGTATTGAGAAATAAAGGCAGTATTTCACTGCTCGTAACAAACACACAGCAGGATGCTTCTGTATTAACTGTATTGATCTTGGCTTTATAATTCCACAAAGGGTTTTTTTTGGGGGGGTAAAGCTGATATCCTGAAATCCTTAAACGTGTTAAATAAGATTACAGTTTTACCCAACGCGGTGTTAATGTGTCACCGAAAGCGGCAGTGTTTGCATAAGGAAGGTCCTCCGATAATGTTTTATAACAGAAAGGAATTTCGTGGCTACAAGTTCCCGATCGATCGAGGAACATCTCATGGACGAGACAGTGGCTCTGATATCTGAGCTCTTGCATTAATGGAGCTTGTAAATACTGGCCTTTTATGCACGGGCGTGTCTTTACCGGTCTCTGTTCGACATCTGGCGCTCAAATAAACAAAAGAAAAGACACAAGGTGGATAGGATCAGAGTCCCCTTGCTCTATGTAGGTATGTGACATGTATAGCAGGAGTACAGTGTCGTGGTAGGAGCTGAAGAACCCGGGTCATGAGGACGAAAAACATGAAGAGGTAAGGACACGTGTATATATCTATTTTTTTTAAATTACAGCGTATAATTATTTTAAAATATGAAGCAAAAATGTCTCAATGACTTCTTATATGCCTGACTCTCTCTCTCGGTCACACACAGAGACGTCAGGGGTGTAATGTAAATATAAACAAATGAATGGGAGAGCCCGAAGACGGGGAAAAAAAGAAAAGAAAAAAGCAGGATAAATTTGTAAAACAAGGAAATTTTGTCTACAAGAAAAGAAAAGAAAAAAAAAAAAAAACCAGGAAGAGTAAGCGGTGCTGACCTGAGCCTCCAGCATGTCCCTGTGGATGGACGGCCGCTCCTGCTCGGTGCTGTTGGTCCTCCGGATGGAGAGGCTGTGAGACTTGCGCTTCTGCTTTGCTTGACGGGCGACTGCGCTGTTTCCGCTCTCTACAGGCATCACTCCTCAGTGACGTCCTCCTGAACGTTTCCTACCTGCAACTGAACCATCGCCGCGCACACACACACACACACACACACACACACACACACACACACACACACACACACACACACACACACACACAGAGACACACACAGAGCGAGTGAGAGCGAGAGAGAGGCGTTTACTTAGACACATTCCAACAGGGCTGCTTTTATCACTAACGCTGGAGCTCCTTTTAAGACGGATAAACACGTTACGATGTGGCAGGGACGACCGGATTCCTTCGTTATCGTTATCCGTGTCTGCTTCGCTTAAAAGGTCCCTTATTTTACCCACACTTCTTTACCGCGGTCTCAAAGCTCAATTAAAGGGTGTGTTTGTGTGTGTGTGTGTGTGTGTGTTAAGATTACAGCTGAAACACCTCTATATGTAACGATGATGTGACTTCTATATTTTAATTTAATTCCTTGTCCGAATGCAATATTATTGCCGAGCCATTGAGGATGCAAAATTGTAGAGGGATTTTTGATATCTCAGAAGGGGTTAATGACGTTCTGTGTGGCATCACATTGAGTGACACCTTCAGTGACATCACGTTCAGTGACATCATAGCGTGATGCTTTATTTCCAGCATCTGGGGCCTATTGTACACACGTACACATCACAAATCACTTACACACAAACACATTCATACACACATTACAAATATTAACACTCTCACACAGACACACACACACACGCATGCACAACCACGCATATATCACACACATACACACAAACATGCACAAACACATTTGCTTATCACACACAGACTGACACACCCACATGTCTCAAACACACACATCCACTAACGCACTCAACTAATATTTAAGGCCCAAACTGACATCAGCCCTATATGGTGTGTGAAGTGTGCAAGTTGTATGGTGCACCCGGGTGGCGATGGCTTTTGTAGGTCTTGTCACGCTCAGGTTGTACGGCGTGCCCAGGTGGAGATGGCACAGGGTGCTTGGGCTCGCTCATTGCTTGCAGCTATATATTTTAACTCTGTGCTTCAAAAAAAAAAAATTTAACTCAATAAAATATGCTTTAAAAAACTGCTCTTTCATTCCTGTTTAGATCACTTCAAATAAGACTGAGCAGTGAGCTTAAAATTTAAGACATTATAGGTTGTTCTCTAACTTTGATTTTGAAAATCTGTTAGTTTTCATTATTAATTTCAATGTCATAATACAACGTAGCTGTAAACAGCATCATCGTCACCAAGGTGAGTTGACTGCACACTCCATTCACAGGGAATGGTAACGCCAGTATCCGGAGCCACGGGTAAACCTTCACTGTTTGCCTAAAATCAAAGCGATTCTCCTTCCACTGATTTGTGTCAGGTATTAGCAAGTTATGGGAAAATAATCAACGCCTCTGTGGTGTGACTTGCAGCCTGGTCTATACCTAAATTCATCATTTTGCATTCTTACTGTTTAGACACCCTGTGAATCCTGAGTACATCGGAGGCCAAAGTGTTCGGATTAACATATGGTTACAAATGTTTTAAAGTTTACAAAACAGGTGATCACTAATTAGTTCTCGCCTCCGGCTAAAGAGTTGTGATAATTATAACCAGCTGGTTTAGTCGATCGATGAAACGAATGCTGCAGGACTTTTACTTCCTGAAGCCGGGGAGTACACTTCTGAAAATAAATAAGTAAATAAATGTCTAAAACTATGGAAGTGATCTTCTGTATGTGATTTTCAGGAAGCATTCAAGCAGGCCTGAATTGATCGAGTGACCCCAGAGTACTGCAGACGTCTTTCTGACTCTATGGCCAGCCGGATCCAGACCCGAGCATAGGTTTGTTTTTGCTTTTTTGTTTTATTTAAGAATAAAGCACTTCATAGTAAATATTTATTGTTGAGCAATTTCACTGCATAAAATAATAAATTATAAATAAACTTATCATCTTGGTTGTCATTAGAGCTAGTCCCTGACTTACGAACAAATTCCATGGTTGTAAGTCGAATTTGTACTTAGGTCCAACAAAGTGAGTCTTGTACACCTTTGACACGAATATACAATGTAAAGCATACTGGTTTTGGACTGTGAAATCATGTTTTGTTGAGGATTCTCTGAAATTAGGATTATTCACCATCAGGACAGATTTACAGGACAGACATTTTCGATCATCGTGCTCCCGGACAGACTCATTTCTCCTGCACCACCACATACACAACATATACTGGACTTTAGACATATTATACATTGATTTACGGCCTGAAAATGTTGTATATAATTGTAAATATTGATATATGGTACCCTGCAGTGTCTATTGTTTATTTTACGTGAGCTACTTCTGTAAGTAGAATGGAACCGTTCGTATCTGTGGAAATTCTTAACTATAATGTTCGAATGTCGAGGAGTACCTGTATTTTAATGTGTGTGTCGGAAATGATGAACGCAACTCCATGAATGCAGCAGGTTTTTCATTGATTTCACACTGTGTGGTGGGCAAATGTATGAATCTGTGTATGATGTGTGGCGCAGTAAGAGCAGAACGTGATTCATTATTGCCGACACTATCGGCTGAGTCACTGTTTCAAACCTGCATCTTCATAATTACTAAAAAAAAAAAAAAAAAAATACAGTATCAGTCACCTATGGATACTGCATACTATGTAAAAAGAATAATAATAATTTTAAAAAGAAATTATTCCAGTTTATGTCCAAACGTCTCTTTTATGAGGTCCATATCCCTCAATGTTACTAAAACGTCTCTCTTCCGAGCGGGTCTCTGCCTAAACACCATGTCCTCACTACTCCTAACTACTTAGGACACCTCTGGAGCTTTCCTACATTTTGGCGGAGATACTGTAGGAGTGATTTCCTATTTTAAGCATCTTGATAAATAGCTCTTACTCGCACTTCTAAAAGTAGGACCAAAATAGCGTCACTCTAAGAAGTTTTGGCCACTTAGGAGCAATGTTCTACTGCAAGAAGCTTAGTAAATACAGGCCCGGTTCTCACATCTGGGTGTTGAGCTGAAAGGGTTCGAGAGGCCCTGCCATAAGAAACAAAGGAGAGGATGTAGACTGTTCGGCGAATGTGTACCGATATAAAACCGACTCTACACTTTAAAACTGCTGTGTTTAGGCGCTGATCTTTTTCACCTACTTTAAAACAGAAATATCTCCATTTATCTATCACTCTGCGCCGCCTCATTACAGCTACCATCTCATCATTCAAACAAAACAATAAAAGATGAGCTTTATTAGAGGGTAAAGCGAGGGTAAACAATCTGTTTCTTTAAACACTGAGAGCACTGTGCTTAAAGAAACAGATTGTTTCAAAATGCTGGTATGAGTACTGTTTTCAAAACTCTACTTTCCTTATTTAGTACCGTGTTGCAGTTCCTATATTATCCTTTAGAGGCTACTCTAAACTGTTTCCACAACAAAGCAAGTGTTTTTTAGAATTCTAACACTTTTTTTAATCGCGATATTTAAAGAATCGCAATAAATAATAATCAAACCAGCATCCGGGTATCGTGGAGATACCTTGCGATTCCCATGGTACCGTGCAACATACGGTAAGTTTAAACCTCAGAGCCTTTGCCATCTGAGGGTTGCTGCTGATCATGTGAATTCCTTTACAGTCATGATTTAACCATCTTCAAGCACGTCGCAAAGCAAAGCAAACAGGTTCTGATTACCTCAGGCTGTCGTACCTTTGGTTGTGCAGAATGACAGAACGCAGTCTCCTTTCATTTTTACACTAATGCACTTATCCCAGTGTTTCACTAGTGCTTGGATACATAAGCACTACAGGGGAATAATACACTCCGGAATTTTACATCAAAATAATGCTCTTTGAAAGTGTGTATAACTCCAGAGTTGCTACTTTAAAAAAAAAAAAAAAAAAAGGAAAGGAAAATACTTGTAAAGATTTTTTTTGTGTGTGTGTATGTAAGGAGATGATGGAAGGAGTCTCCAGGAGGAGGAGATGTAGAAGGTTTAACCTTTTCTGGGTCCACCAAGGGGAGTTATTTGACGTTACTACTTAAGCAAGTAATAATGTGAATTAACTCCTCCTGGTGGACATCCACAGCAAGAATCTTTTTTTGTGTGTGTGTGTAACAATGTTATTTCAGGAAGTGTAGGTGTTAATGCAGATTGATGTCAGGACACACAGACACACAAATCAGGGAGTGTTTAAATGCTTTCCTTAACACGCAGAATTCCCATTTGCTGCATACATTAAAAAAAAAATACAAATTTAAACAATAAATATTTAGATGTAGATTGGCTGTAGATTATAAGATTTAGATTCCTGTATGCGAAAATATTTAGGGAAAGTGTTACTGACTCCAAGGCCCCAGCACCCAGACATGGCATCGTCCTTAAATATAAACACACTCCTCCAATACATGATGGTTTAATCCATAAGCTTTACAGTGTATAAGCAATGAAAAACTGACGATCCTTCTAATTAGGATTTAGGAAGACCTTCACAAGACCTGGAACCACCATCCTAGACATTATTTAGATCTAATCACCTGGAACCTGGTATAACCAAAAGTTTGGAATTTGCCATTTTCTTTCACCCAGACCCTTAGTATAACCACAAATAAAACCGTTTTATTTTTTTCGCCCAGACCCCTGGTATAACCACCAGTGGGGACGTTGCCATTTTTTTTTTTTTTTTGCCCAGACCCCTGGTATAACCACCCACCCCTTGGTGGACTAAGGACAGGACAGATCATTCTCTAATCATCTCGAGGCTATTGTACACTATTTTACAGGGTTTTATTCGACTGTGATTGAAGATGATGCATTTATATTCCTGTGTGTTGAAATAAATCAGATGATCAGATCCTGGCACTGTGATGATCTCTGCCGTTATGTAAACACAGCTAGCCCGCTGCTTCCTGCGCTAAGGACACGAAGGTTAACTATTAAAACCATCTCTCAACGCACACACACAGCACAAGAGGAAACACTAATTAAACCCATAGTGATCAACATTTCTCAGAAAGCCAGCAGGAGTGAGTGTTAACAAATACTTAGACAGTTAGCACTCTCAGTAAGCTAACACAAACAGACAACCCAGCTAGCCCTGCTGCTAGTTGTACAACAAACACGCAGTGCTCATACTCACGTGTATAACCGAGTCAGTGAGAACGCTCAGACACGTGACAGCGCGTCAGGAATACAAACAGCATCTTCTAAAAGAGAGATAAATCAACGCTCTAACGCTGAGAGAAAGCGTTTACGCCGCCGAGGAGGAGACCAGCTCACTGACTGTCACTGCCGCGTCCCTGGACGACTGACACTGCGCATGCGTAAGCACTGACAGCCAGAGGACAGCCATGCGCATGCGAAAGCGTAGACAGCGAGAGGTCAGCGGCGCGCATGCGCAAGACAGACCAGCCGCTAATCGGCTGCTCAATGCGGGGTTTTTTTTTTTTTTTTTATAAGACATTATTTTAACAGGGTTTTATTAAGAGCTTCTACTGAGACAGTGTAAAATCCTGTAATGGCAAAGAAAAAAAAAGATAAAAGTGCAGTACATGTAGTATACACTGCAGACTAAAGTAATACTACTAATAAACTACTATCACTACTATTCTTTTGATTTCAAAAAGAATCTGTATATATGTTATGCATGTGTGTGTCATGGAATGATGGTTTATTATTAAACTAATAATAAATGTGCAATATCTACATCCACACACCTTATCCTCACACGCATTACTTTTTATGAAGAAATCTGAATATCATAAGTTGTAAATATTTTTTAACAAAATAACTTTAAATAGTATTAATTATAATGATGATGTTGGTGGTAACGTTTGATTCTTCTCTTTGTTTCTCTGTGACTTTCCATTTCTATTCTTCAGCTGTTTGTATTCAGTATTTTTAATGTCAGTCAGTATTCAGCATTTCATGAACTTGTGACTTTGATTATATTACTACTGCTGCACACAAATATTAATAAGGCTTTACATTGTAATTTTGAAATATTGATTTGTTGCTTATTATTATTTATTATATATATTATTATTGTTATCAATATTATCATTATGGATTTCTTATTAATATTATGTATGGAATTATGGTTATTATTATTAATTGCTTTCTTTTTTAAACAAATGTATTTAAAACTTTTTTTTTTACAAATTAAACGTTTACATTATTTTTTTTTATAATTGAACCAGGCGTACCGCACGTGATCCGTTCCCACCAATCCCGTGGAGTTATTGTCATTACGTCACACCTTACCCAGCTCGAGTCCTCCATTTTGATTCCGCGGTGAGAGATGAGAACAGCGTTGCTAAAGTTGCTGAATCATCAGGTTTATAACCCGAACAGGACTCAGACAAGAGGGTAAGTACTGTGCATTAATATGTGTGTTCGTGCTCGTGTAATATTGTCACGGCGCCGGTGCGGTAACCATGGTGATCCTGGGCGCAGGTGGTCTGATGGTCCGAGTGTTTTGATTGGCCCGTGTGCACCATCTCGCTATGGCGCGCGCGCTGGGGGCGGTGCTGAGGACGGTGGCTGGTGAGGGACGCGCGGTGTTAAAACCCGGCGGAGTGTCAGGACTGAGGCCTGTTCTGCTCCCAGCGCTCCGGCTCGCTGCTACACTCACCAGGTACAACCTCATCATTATTAATAATACACTAGTAATGATAATAACATTGCTATTATAGGTAACCTATAGAGCTGCGGCTCGCTCCTGTACTGCGCTGCGCTGCGCTCTGTTCAGCAGGTGCAGCCTGATCAGCATTAGTACTCTTATTAATAATCCTGTTGTTGTTGTTGTTATGTAACTTGTATATTAATGCTCGTGTTATGCTGTGTCGTTATGGTGATGTCAAGTTTTCTGTAAGGAGACGTTTGTTCTACATCTGTATGCAATCAGGTGTTAATCTGGCAGTGAAGTGAGCTTTAATTACTCTGTGTTATTGTGTGTAATAGTTTAGAGTGTCCTAAGGTAGATACAGTATGTACAGTCCTGTGTACGTCTCATACATTCTGTTCTGAGAGCTCATCTTTAAATCCAGTTTGTTCGTCCAACAAACATTGTCTAGGTACTAGGATACCAACACAATTTTCTATACGCAGTATATTATAGTATGTTATGTTCTTTATAACTGTGCTGACATTTGAGCCTTCCACCTCGCTCCATTCACTCGATGAGATTCACTTTTGTCTCCATTGTTATTGCTTGGCGTTTCTTACCGCTGCTTTTACGCTTGCTTCCGGACATCCTGGGCTTGTACTGCGCATGCAGAGGATGCACGCTGACTGCACGGGACGATGGACATGTGATCTAAATTCCACGGTTGAACATCTGTACACGATTGAAGTTTGTAACTCGAATGTTCATATGTAGGGGACTTACTGTGCTGTAAGATTTCAAATTGTACGAATATCAGGGGAAAAATGTAATGTTGTCAAAACGCCAAAGTATAGAGAAGGGGTACGGGATTAAAAATTTTATCCCTTTTTAATCATTTGAGCCGAGGTGAGAATTTTAAGTTGGTGTCAGGATTCAGATATATACACAGTCATTGTAGGGCTATAAAAATAAGCTATTTCAAATGTCCATAGCGTTTCTGTAATATTAATAGGACTGTCACTCGATCTGGGCCGAGGCTCGCCTTTTATCGATTCTTTATATAGAGTTCAGTCTCTTGTATGCCATGTGTATTATATTTGCTTCAAGTATTTGTGTGTTTTTGACTCCTTTCTGTTTTCACAGGTGTGCTACTACACACTGTAATCAGTCCGGTGTAAGGATGCCAGAAATAAACACGGATAATCTGGATGAGAAGCAGGTCCGCCTGCTGGCCGAGATGTGCATCGTGGTGGACGAGAACGACCGGAAGACGGGAGCGGACACTAAGAAGAACTGCCATCTCAACTCCAACATCAGCAAAGGCAGATATCTGAACGTTTCTTATGAAAACCAAAATGTAGCTCTGGTGTGTCAGGTCTAATGATTGATAACTGACCTGATGCACACACGCACACACTCTCTCATATTAATGCCCGGTTATCTATTATGTAAGTGTTTTTAACCTTTTGTTGTTGTTGTCATTTTCAGGATTACTGCATCGAGCTTTTAGTGTGTTCCTGTTTAACAGTGAAGAAAAGCTGCTCTTACAGCAAAGATCTGACGCCAAGATCACTTTCCCAGGTCTCTCTCTCTACATCCATTAAAACATGCTGATCTTTACCACACTGTCTCGTATCTCTGATCTGGATCAGCTCTAATATTCATTAAGTGTGTGTGTTCCTGTGCTCTTCCTCAGGGTGTTTCACTAACACGTGTTGCAGTCACCCTCTGTACACACCGCCCGAGCTGGAGGAGCAGGACGGCGTCGGAGTGAGACGAGCTGCCCAGAGGAGACTGGAGGCTGAACTCGGCATCCCCACACACCAGGTACTGAGCTGCCTATGTAAATCAGGCTAACACTAATGGCTGACCTCGACTCGTTATAAATCCCCTGGAGAGCAACTTTTGGGCGCAACACGGCTGTGCTTCTTGACCGTAACGAGACCTTTCCAGTGATATAAAGCACAAGGGCAACCGACATTAATTTCAAATGAAGAGTGCATGCTCTCTGTGTGCATTTGTATTAATCTCTTTTAGGCACAATAGCAAAATTCTGTGCAGATTTTTTATTTTATTTAATTCTTTTTGCTTGTCATCCTATATCAGGGTGATTTGGGTTAATCTAAATAGTACACAAGAAACCTCTAAGGTTTACTCTTTATTAAAGACCAAGATCGTGACTGTGATTGAAGTGGTTTTAACGTAGCAAGCCTTTTATCCTTAATAAGAGAGTGTAGCCACGACTAAGATCAAATTCAAATTCAAATTTTATTTGTCACATACACAGTCATACACAGTACGATATGCAGTGAAATGCTTATATGCAGTGAAATGCTTATATCAGGGCTGTAGCCCATGTGGGAAATGTCCTCCCTTTACTTTGGGTACGGCACATTTGGTAAACACTTTGTAGCAGTGTGTGGCAGTATTCATTCCCATTTCTAGAACGATTTTTGATTACAATTACAACTGCAAGTTTATTTCTCTATCTGAGATGAAGGTTGATAAATTTGTCTATGGTTCCTCAAAAAAGTTGTTTTCCAGAAGGCTTGTCACGGCGGTTGTGGGTGTCTTGCCTTTTTTTTGGCGGTAGTGGTTGTCTTGTCTTGGCATTGTTGCAAGTGGTCATGTCGGATGTCTGTTGTTGTTGTATATTGGAATCTTGTCTTAAAGGGTGTCTTGACTTGTTCATGGAGGCGATGGTAGGTGTCTTGGCGGTGTTAATAGTGGGTGTCTTGGGTTGTTTTTGGTCTCTTGAGGTCATGGTCAGTGTCTTGGGTGGTTTTTGGTCCGTGGTCATGGCTTGTTGCCAGTGGTACTGGTGGGCCTCTTGGTGGTGGTTGTGGGTATCTTGGCTTGTTGGCAGATGGGTGGTGCGTGTCTTAGCATTGTTGGAAGTGGTGGTGCTAGGTGTTCTCGGTGAGTGTTATAGTGTCTTGTCATCATAGTGGTGGGCGTCTTGTATTGTCTCATTGTTGACAGTGGTGGTGTCCTATGTTGGTGGTGGTTTCGTCCTGTTGACCTTCAGAAAACTGAGGTTCTTGATTCTTGGATCTACACTGGTATAGCTTTAACAACCTGACTTTGGCAAAGCTTACCTTCTATAATTGTCCTGAAGTTGGTGTTGTCCATCTAGTCCTTGACCCTGACATGTTTCTCTGTCCTTGTTATTGAGGAGCATCTTCACAACACCTTGGTACCACCATCATGCTTGTTTTTAACAATTATAACCAATGTTGTAGTTCAACTTTTTTTTTTTTCCTCATCAGACTGTTAAACCATTTTTCCACTTTTCTTAAAAAAATGCCTTTTGGCAAACTTCAGACAGGATTTTCTGTGGCTGCAGTCACTTCATATTCCACTGTTTTCCACAATGATTTAAACTTCAGTCCTGGTTTTAACACTACATAAAGTGTAGAAATGTTCGGGGTGAATATTTATGCAAGCTCGCACACCAGTAAGTGATGACTTCAATGCTCTGCTGTTAGGTGCCTCCGGAGGAGATGACGTACCTGACCCGCATCCACTACAAGGCCGAGTCGGACGGGGTGTGGGGCGAGCACGAGATCGACTACATCCTATTCCTGCAGAGGGACGTGGAGCTGCAGCCCGACCCCAACGAGGTGAAAACTCACCGCTACGTCTCTAAAGAGGAGCTGAAGGAGATGCTGGAGCAGGCGGAGAGAGGCGAGGTGCGGATCACGCCGTGGTTCAGACTGATCGCCAACACCTTCCTGTTCACGTGGTGGGACAACCTGCAAAACCTTAAACAGTTTACAGATCACGAGCACATCCACCGCATGTGAGCACCAACTGCTGCGCCAAAATCTTAACCTCAACAAGACACAGAGTAGATTTTATTAACTATAAATATCATTCGCAGACTGGTGTCCGGCTTCAGCACATCTTAAGTTATAGGATTTAAATGGGATGTTTTATTCTTGGATTATGGAGACTTCACACATGATGCCTGATTTTCTTAGTTATGTGAAAGAAGGAAATGAGATCTATTCCTTGAGCAGAATTATGTTTTAAGACATTTTTAGGTTTTGATCACAAGGTTTTTAAACTGTTAAAAGAAGATCATGCTTCTCACCAGCAGCTAAGACTCTTCGTTTAAGGAAAACATAAATGTACTGGATGTTAATTATTGAACTTCACTGTGGATTTTTCTTGTAAAATAAATTGTAAATAAATAAATGTATAATATAGCTTCTTTTTTGATCTGGTGTCATTTTCAACCCTCAAGTTTTCTTTGTGTTGTGTTAAGACAGAGGTTTCTAATATGTGCTTGGTTTGTCTTCACCGATGCCAGAGTCTCTGACCAAGAAAATCACCTCCACAGTGTAATACCACCACCACGCTGAAGGTGGCATTCTCACACACACACACACACACACACGCACGCACGCACGCACGCACGCACGCACGCACGCACGCACGCACGCACGCACACGCGCGCGCGCACGCACACACACACACACACACACACACACACACACACACACACACACACACACACACACACACACGCGCGCGCGCGCACACACACACACACACACACACACACACACACGCGCACACACACACGCACACACACGCACACGAGTGTTCCGCAAACCGAGCAAAGATTTTAAATAAATTTTTAATCGGAAACCGAGCAAGTATTAGTTTACGAGCACCGAGTATCACGTATCACGCATGCGACTCTTATTTTGACACCGTGCATCACTCTCTCACCTCCATTTGAGTTTTCATTATTTCTTATGGGAAATGATGATTTGGTGTACGAGTGTTTTGGAACACGAGCCCACTTCCGGAACGAATTATGCTTGTAATCCAAGGTTCCACTGTATATGAAAACAACACTTAAACTAGCTAGAGAGAATAAAGATCAGGCTTTGGAGCGATGGAAAAAGGTCATGTGACCTGATGAGTCCAGATTGTGCCTATACCAGAGTGATGGGCGTGTCAGGGTAAGAAGGGATTCACATGAAGAGATTCACCCATCATGTATATTGTCCACTGTACACATCTCTGGAGACAGTGTTATGATCTGGGGTTGCTTCAGTCGCTCAGGTCTAGACTCTGCAACGTTATGTGGCAGTAAAATGAAGTCAGCTGACCACCTGAATGTACTGAATTCCCAGTACATCACATCTGTGGAGTTTTTCTTCCCTGAGCCGTATATATATATATATAGAGAGAGAGAGAGAGAGAGAGAGAGAGAGTAACCTTTAAATGTTTCCTTTGATGACCAGAGAATTTAGTGTTCAAAGCAACAAAAAAATCATACAGTATGTGGTATTTGTATTTACAATTTGGCAGCATGGTGATTAGCTTAGCGATTAGCGCTGACCCAATTCAATTCAATTTTATTTCTATAGCGCTTTTGACATCGGTCATTGTCCCAGAGCAGCTTCACAAAAGTGAAAAGAAAATTTATGGGAGTGTGCATGTGTGAGGAAAAATGTGTCTAGATAATAATGAGATTGTCCCTGATGATCAAGCCAAGGGTGGCGGCGACAGTGGCAAGGAAAAACTCCCTGAGATGGCAAAAGGAAGAAACTCCTCAGACCTTCATGGCTGGGAGTCCGAATCTCACTTCCAGTTTGTGTGTGTGTGTGTGTGTGTGTGTGTGTGAGAGAGAGAGTGTGTGGCGTTTGAATGCTCTCTCTCTGTGCTTGGTGTGTTTCCTCCAGGTACTCGAGTTCCCTCTCACAGTCTGATGACATGCAGTGGAATTCCATCAAGATAATTATGAACTGAAAAATATACAATATACAGTTTCTTCTACATTTCTATATATTTTATGTGATATATATATATATTTGTCATATGTGTTATTTCATATATATATATATATATATATATTATTATTTTAAAAATGTAGGAGATGATACGAACGAAGACACGGCGTGTCCACTAGATGGAAGCACATCCTATAAAATGAACCCGGGTTCTCTTTGAAAGCTGCAGGCACTCGAGGAGGATACGGAGATCTTTCTTCCCTTGAAATGTGTGTTATTAGTGCTAAGGCATGGCACGTTCTAGTGTTTCCTGTCTCTTCACTGAGTGCTATATTAGAGTCACATTACTCCGGAGATTATTATGGAGATTGTAGATTGATGTGCAGTGGCGTTTATGGATACACATGTCATAGCTCAGTAGTTCAGTGGATAACGCCGAGGTATTTCCTCTCCGATGGAATGGAAGGCTTCTTCATTCACGCAACGACTCCGCTTGTATTGTAGCTGATCAGGAACCCAAAAAGTCCACTTGTATTAACGGAAGAACTCACTGCTGGAGTTCTAACCGAAATTAGCAAAGCATCAAGTGTGTGTGAGTGTGTAAAGAACACCATACTGTAGAAATATATCAAGATTTATTATAAATCTTATGGACATATTTCTGAGTGTGAGTGCAGAAGAAAGGCATGATGGCCACGTTAACATTTTACATTTGCACTTACTGTAGGCATTTGCAGACACTCTCTTCCACAGGGACGTACAGTACATAAGTGCCTTGAGGTTTCCATCATTAAATATATCCTTACACTAGGGTACTGAGTCAATAACTACGTGGGTTCCGGTTATTGGTTCAAGGTTTTTTATTTGTATGTGCGGACGTACAGAGGAATCGAAATATCATTTCTCTTCTCCCTCATCAAGCGTTTCCATTGTCAATGTAAAAAAGAATTTTAAAAAATCGCAATCTGTGCAATGTAAAACAGCATTGTATGAAAGTAACAGCAGTATACTTAAATAGATATACTGTAAATAAACCGTGTGTATCTAGTAAACATCTAAATGAATATACATCTTATAGGATGTTAACCATATATACTGTATATATATTGAACCAAAATATAAACGCAACACTTTTTTTTTTTGCTCCCATTTTTTATGAGATGAACTCAAAGATCTGAAACTTTTCCTACATACCCCAAGTAACGATATCTCTCAAATATTGTTCACGAAATCTGTCGAAATCTGTGATAGTGAGCTCTTCTCCTTTGCCGAGATCATCCACCCCACCTCACAGGTGTGCCATATCAAGATGCTGATTGGACAGCATGATTATTGCACAGGTGTGCCACAATAAAAGGCCACTTTGAAATGTTCAGTTCTCACAGCACAATGCCACAGATGTCGCATATACTGTATATACATAGCCTATCCACACACACTACGGGCGAGTTGGGAACTCCAATTAGCCTAATCTGGATGTCTTTAGACTCTGGAAGGAAACCGGAGTACCAGGAGGGAACCCCCCCCTCAAGCACATGGAGAACATGCAAACTCCATGAATACAGACCAGAAGGTGAGAATCAAACCCAGACCCTGGAGGTGCACGGCGACAGTGCTAACCACTACGCCACCGCGTATGGAAATTATCATTAAGATATACTGAAAATACAAGAGTCGACTCTTATTGGTGAGCCGAGCCAAATGATAGACAGAGTCACGTAAAAGAGTCACCGGATATCACCGTCGATGATATGAAGGCGTCAGGTTCGAGGAAAAGTGATGGACATCCTATAAAGAGCCATGATTCTTTCCACTGTATGAATTCTTAGTAAAAGACAAGCGTCAGATCTCATTAGTGAGCTGCGCTACATGATCTGACTCACTGAAAAAAGCCATGACTGTTAACGAAGCCTGAGTGCGAGTGCGAGGAAGATGTGATGGACAACATGTCGTGATTCATTATAGAAATCCTTCCTGAGCTGAGAAACAAAGGCATGCCGTCCATATGGTGCACCAGACTGTGAGAACATAATGTACACAAACTGTGCATGAGAGGCCCTGCATTAAGAGCCACAACTCCATTATCTCTCTACCTCAGCTTAGTCAGAGCTAACCAAAACCAAAACGATGAAGCTTAGTGTGAGGATCCAGCTGCTGGTGCTGCTGCGGTGGAGAGGGAAATCAGCTTCAATTATTCACGGTCATCTGGGGGGGGGACGGGTTGGGTAGAGGTAGAAGCAGGATGCAGATTGTGACAAGGCCACCAGGGGGCGTATTACGGTCAGAGCCAGGGTGTGTGTACCACACAGGGGAGCGAAGCGCAGATTAGTAGGCGTTCCCCTGGCTCTCTGTTTTTTACACGAGACATTAAACCCGCTGTTCTGTTCCCCAGCAGGAACCATCTCAGGCTGCAGAGAAAATCTACACACACCGCTCTTATCGAACAGTTTCTCTTTCAGATCTATGTTGAATGTACAGTAGTTTAAGATCAGTATTTCCAACTGCAATTCAATTCACAGGATGATTTCAATTGAGAATAAATTCTCATTGTATTATTTCTATAGTAACAGCTCATTCATGTGTCATTTATTAATTAAGGCCTTTCACATAAAAGCATAGGGTCATAGTAGGAAGTGAAATATATTTATAACTAGACGTGCCTATGACTTTGTTCATATGGAATTTAACTGCACACTCATCAACACGCTTAAAAAAATGGACAGCGCCATCTGCTGAATTTTGTACGCGTTACCGTCAAGTGTGCGCGGCATGAAGGTGCGAGACCGCATTTATTTAGTCGATTTCAATTGCACATTCAACATGCGTAGTAAAAAATCGATAGCGCCATCTGTTGAAATTTGAGATTTTTTCAGCGTCAATTTTTTTAATGACATAAGGGCGTTTTCCACTTCAAATTCCAAGTAGCATGTCTTCTCTGCCCGTGGGCCGACTGTCATGAAACAAAATCTATATGTTACCTCAAGCTCGGCCAAATACAGCTTTGAAAACCCCATTCAAATTTGTTCAGTAGGTTTTATGTGATGCGTGCACAAACAAACAGACAAACGAAAATTCCCCCAAAAAAACATCTTGATATGTCCTATTACTCATCTTACATCACCACAAATAATTATTTTGCAAATATATTCAATGTACAGATATGCCAAATATACAATTTTATTATATGTATGGATGAAGTAAAGGAAAATCAAATAGTCATTAATAAAGGTGAACAAATAGGTGTAAGAAACAATAAAGAATTGGAAAGAATGCATAAAAAATAAACAAATAAGGCTGCAATAAGATTGAGTTCCTGGGTTCGAAGAAATGCAAGTATTTTTAGATTTACAAACGTTGAAGAATTCTGGTTTGTTTGTTTGTTTTGTTTTATATAGCATGCTCCACATAATCTAATAATTAACTTTATTTAACCCAAAAAAGGCTACGTGAAGCATTAACCCCATTTTAAAAGGAAACGACAAATTGTGTGTTGATGTTCTAGCGATGTCACTGGCACATTTTCCCTGAGGGCCCCGGGCCGCGCGACTCTCAGGCATCTTAATGGCAGCAGATTCCAACCTTTCGGCCAATTTTCATGAGTTTTTGAGCATGTTAAGACCCCCAAAAAGCCCAAAAATGTGGAAAAAGAAATTAAAAATTCTTTGGAAAACAAGAGGGTTCTGCACAGTCTATAGTGCTTGGGCCCTAAATAGTAATGCTGATAACAAAAGGTTCATTTGAAATAATAATTATAATAATGATAATAATACACACAATTTGGTTTCTAAAGAACATCTTCCACTCGAGTAAGTGTTTTGTCCTGGTCAGGTCCCAGTAAACCCGGTTTTAGTTCAAGGATTCTGCTATTCACATACACTCTCGGTCTCTCCCTCTCTTCTGTACACTCAAGTACACTCAAAGTTAAGGAAAATGTAAAGTATACAGTACAATACACCGACGGTTTTGTTTTTTGGGAAATGACAGACAAGCTCCGGGCAAGCTGAAGCAAACCCACTGACAAAACAAATTCTGAGAAGCTTCCCACATAATCCCTGTCATGCACCCAAAAAATATCAAAATGTAAGAAGCTTATTATTATTATTATTATTATTATTATTATTATTATTATAGGGAAGACTTTTCATATCACCCTCAATGTTAAGGTTCACATCCATTCCGTCATTGTTTAATTCATCAGCCTCAAATTAAGTTGAAATTAAAATTGAATTGCTGACCTTCAGCACCCAGAGCCGCCTGACTTTCAGTTAATTAGCTTTTCTGAAAAAGAAATGAGTAATGCAGAGTGAGGAAAAGAATATACTAAATGATGAGAAGAGACAGCGTGGGTGAGGAAAGTATAAAACTCAGTCGATAAAGCTGCTATAAAGCAGACTCGTGTTTGTGTAAAGAGCGCCGGTGTTATGGGTTTATATTCAGCGCTCATCACACAGTCTGCAGTCAGAACACCGTCATATTATATTAATGCTTAGAGATGAGCGCTAGACTTTTAGAGAATATTCTTATATTCATTATATTTTATATTTATTTTGTAGATGCTTTTATCCAGAACGATTAACTGTAAAAAACAAACAAAACAAAACACCCACACACACACACACACACACACACACACACACACACACACACACACACACACACACTTTAATGCTATAGTCTAAAAATATCAGCATGAGGTTTAATACTTGCATATTTACTCAACAACTCAACTTTATTATACTGTGAGTTATAGATTTCTATCTCATATTCTACAGTATTTCACATCGCCTTGTCTTTTACACCATGTGTTTGAGGAACCAAATTAGAACTGATATTAAATTTTAAGAGAGGAATCGGAGGCGCAGCGGGTTCGATCCTGAGCTCAGGTTACAGTCGGAGTTGAGTTCCAGCTTTCCTTCTATCTCCAAAAAACATACAGGCACATTCATGCACTACATGTTGTACAGTAATTTACAATTTGTAAAAAATATTGTTTCCTAACTCTGGGATGTTCAATATGCTAACTAGAATGTAACAAAAGCACGTCTTAGCACGCCGTAACAAAAGCATGTTTGCTAATAAAACGCTACTGGAGAGGCTCGTACCATGTCCCGGGTATGACCCTCTCCCCTCTCCTCTGGCCAGCTTTCACATCGGTAATATATACGCGGGTTGGACAACGAAACTGAAACACCTGGTTTTAGACCACAATAATTCATTGGGATGATGTAGGGCCCCCTTTTCCGGCCAATAAAGCATCAATTTGTCTTGGGAATAACCGATACAAGTCCTGCACGGTGGCCAGAGGGATTTCGAGCCGTTCTTCTTGCAGAATAGTGTCCAGGTCACTACGTGATGCTGGTGGAGGAAAACGTTTCCTGACTCGCTCTTCCAAAACATCCGAAAGTGGCGCAATAATAATTCGATCTGGTGACTGTGCAGGCCATGGGAGATGTTCAACTTCACTTTCATGTTCATCAAACCACTCTGTCACCAGGCTAGCTGTGTATATTGGTTCATTGTCATCCTGATACACGACGCCGCCTTCAGGATACAATGTTTGAACCATCGGGTGCACATGGTCCTCCAGAATGGTTCGGTAGAAAATGGTTTTGGCAGTGACGCGCCCATCTAGCACAAGTATTGGGCCTACGGAATGTCATGATATTGCAGCCCAAACCATCACTGATCCACACCCCCCATGCTTCACTCTGGGCAACAGTCTGGATACTGGTACTTGGGGCTTCTTTGGGACTCTCCCGGATGTGGGAAAGACAATGAAGGTGGACTCATCAGAAACCAATACATTTCACATTGTCCACAGCACAAGATTTTCACAGCTGGCACCATTGAAACAGATATTTGTTATTGGCACGAGTAACCAAAGGTTTGGCTGTAGCAGCCCGCCCATGTACATTGACCCTGTGGAGCTCCTGACGAACAGTTTGGGTGGAAACAGGAGAGTTGAGGTGCACATTTATTTCTGCAGTGATTTGGGCACCTGTGGTTTTATGTTTTTTGGATACAATCTGGATTAGCATCCAGACATCCCTTTCAGACAGCTTCCCCTTGCGTCCACAGTTACTCCTGTTGGATGTGGTTCGTCCTTCTTGGTGGTATGCTGACATTACCCTGGATACTGTGGCACTTGATACACCACAAAGACTTGCTGTCTTGGTCATAGATGCGCCAGCGAGACGCGCACCAACAATTTGTCCTCTTTTGAACTCACCCATAATGTTGTGTGTGTTGCAATATTGTAAGCAGAATTGTGCTATTACTCTGCTTATTAAACCTTCACACTCTGCTCTTACTGGTGGAATGTGCAAGCAGTGAAGATTGGCCACCAGGCTCGTCAAATTTAGCCATGAAACCTCCAACACTAAATTGGCTAGTGTTTCAGTTTCATTGTCCAACTCCGGTAGTTCCAGACCTGAGTACGCTTGCAGTTTTTATATTCTCCGATACAGCAGGTGGCGGTATTTACCTAGTTGGTTTGCAAGGCAGTAATAAACAGAAAAGAAGACGTTATTCTTCGCGTTAATTGAAGAATGACCTAATATTAGTGATATTTCAGAATAATGAGCTTCAAGACCGACTCTCTCGTCTGCCATTCTATTTTAGCAGCTAATGATAAAAATGATACAAATTGCACAAACTTTTGGGCTGAAGTGTCCTAGAATCTGTGCTTCTATCCGTGGTGTGAAAGCACCCTTCAACATTCTCATACAACATTCAGAGGTGAGTTTAGAAAAGTGTTCGGTGTCGAGGTAAAATTTGCCCAGCATTTATCATTGATATTTTATAAATAATAAATACGCTTGTCAGCCCTCATGGCGCCCCCTGCAGGCATCGGGCCACAAGCACTTCCCTGTCTTGCCTGTTGACGAGCAGCGCCTCTGGCTAAATTTGGAACGAAAATTGCAGTACAGCAACAACAGGGAACACTACCAAATACGTTATTAAACATTGTGATGTTGATGATTATTTTCCCAAAACAGTGATTAGTATGGTCAGGGTTGTAGCTCTAACCAAGTACTGTGTCTGTATATGATCTGGTCTGAAGTCAACAATGCTATAAACTCATTTAAACTCATTTTATCGTACACTGTTCACGGTGTGAGCCACCATGTAAACTTGCCATCACTGCTACAGATAGTTGAGGACCAGTAGTTGAAACAGTTACACTGAGTTGAAATTGTAGCGTATATATATAACAAGTCACAGCTTCACTGAAGGCAGCAATACACTCCTTTCATTATCCTTGTATATCAAGCTAATTGTTGTATAGTATAATAATATATGAGATTGCTATCGTTGTTGTTGTTGTTATTGTCTGCTCCCTTCAAGGTGTCACCACAGCGGACCATCCGATCTCCCCATGTCTTTGGCACGCCAGATGCCCTTCCTGCTGAAACCCTTACCTTTTATCCAGGCTTGGGTCTGGCACTGTATCCTGTGCCTGGGGTTTGGGAATTGGCAGAGAAACCGGGGGCCTTCCGCATGGCCGGGTGAGAAACCTATCACTGAGCCTCTAATCACCTGGAGTCATTTAGGAGATTAACCCACTCATCTCACTCATCGTCTATACTGCTTTATCCTGTGTACAGGGTCGTGGGGGGCATGGAGCCTATCCCAGGTGACTTAGGGCACAAGGCCGGGTGCACCCTGGACATGCAAACACTCAGACACTCATTCACACACTATGCGCAAAATTTGGGAACGTCAGTTAGCCTAATCTGCATGTCTTTGGACTGTGGGAGGAAACCAAAGTACCCGGAGGAAACCCACCAAGCAAGGGAAGAACATGCAAACTCACATGCACACAGAGGCGGAAATCGAATCTAGCTGGGAACCGAATCCGGACCCTGGAGGTGCAAGGCAACAGTGACATAGGAGGTTAAAATAAAGAAATATTATTTCACCGGTTTCTGCTGCAGTTACAGTTGGTAGAATTAAGCTATTTGGACTCGTTTCCATTTCTACATCCTTATATCCTTGATTTGGCTGCAGTCTAAAAATCCAATGTTGTATCCGACTGGTAAGTGCAGTGACAGACATATTTGATTGAACCTGGCAGTTGGATAAAATCTTGTATCATCATGAAAACATCAGGCTCTCTGGCATGCTTTAATGTTAGCTCTGGTGCTTAGCCTGTCTGGTTGGTGTGCATGGATTTGCATGTTCTCCCCATGCTTGGTGGGTTTCCTTTTGGTTCTTCTGTTTCCTCCTACTGCTCGAAGACATGCAGTGTAGGCCTACTTTGCCTGTAGTGTATGATTGGATATGTGAGTGTGTGTGCTTGTGCATTGTGATGCGTTGTCACCCCATCCAGGATGTACCATATGGCACCTGCCTTGTGCCATGAGTTCCCTCAGATCTCCAGACCTCCATGACCCTACACAGGATAAGAGGTATAGATGATGGATGGATGGATGGATATCTTGACCTGACATTATCACTTCTCGTTCCGTATTTTTCAACAGGGGAAGAAAAAGCATGCATGTACTGTAGCTGTACTGAGTATTCCTGTACGCGATACGAGCATGAGATTTTGTAAAGGCTTCCGGTCTTGAAAATGTACGTTACATTAAGCATATCTATGAGGACCAAAGCCGGAGGACACGTCCTGACCTTTTCATGAGGACACCAAGTCGTGCACTGGGTGCTATACAGTGAATGAACACCTTGAGCATTTGACCTCCACTCACACCTTGATGCTCTGATTTTTATCCCTCTTGTCTCCGGCGTGTATACGAATCTGTCTGTTTTTGTCGAAGACACGGCTGCGAGTCAGGAAATGGATTTACGGGCATTAGGAAGAAAAGACGATGGAGGAAAACAAACAGACGAGCCACAGAGATAAGCGCTGAGTCATGCCTGATGAGCTTTCATCCTGAAAGCGTGTGACGGGTTTTTTTTTTTTTTTTCTCGTTTTCTTTCTTTGGTCTATGTGCAGTGAGGCGATATGAATGGAAAGTAATTGCAGTATAGAGCTTATGAAATGAAGAGATTGGCTGTAAACAACTTTCACATTCAGCACACTGGATGTTTTTTCACCTTAGAGAAAAGAAAAAGCGACATTTCTATGGAAAATGCTAAAAACGGCTCGTCTGTGAACGGAATCGGTTATCTAATATCTTTACTATAATAGTATCATTCATGTTTTTAGCATTTGCTTTCTGCCTTGACGTCAGCAACTCTCACAGGAGATGCGCATCAGTTTGAAAATTTACCCCAAAGAGCATCATCATCATCATCGTTATCATCATAAGTAAGCAAGTATAAAAAAAAAAAAAATGTAATCCTATAAGTACTATCTAAGTCACAAATTTGGAGGAATGGAGGAAACCCACCAAGCACGAGGAGAACATGCAAACTCCACGTGGGACTCGAACCCACCTACCCTGGAGGTGCAGGGCGACAGTGCTAACCACTATGCCACCTTTTTCAGGTGGCTGCTAATTTATGAATGCTTTTTTACAATAGAAAAAGGAGAACATGTTAGCATTTAAATGATCAAATAACATTAAAAATGGAACATTTCCACATTTTCTCAGTATATTACTCTTGGTAAATTCCCAAAAACACAACCAAAGTGGGGTGATGTTTTTTAGAAAAGCATGAGAGAGAGAGAGAGAGAGAGAATGCCATTCCTCAGATTCACACTAAAATGATTAATGAATCAAACTGTTTTAAATAATTGATATCATGCGCTAGGGTTCCCTGACGTGTTCATGTTTGATTGCGTAAACTCTCCCAGAATTCTCTTCCTTCGTTCCCCCGCTTCCTCCTCATTCCTTATATGGCAATACTTCCTCTCATATATTTCCCTGGATTTCTATGGAAGATGCAAATGGCTCATGGTCTGTGATGTATTAGTGGATTTTACGCGATCAGAGCGTTTAGCTGAGGACTTAAAATAGCTTCGTTTCTGTGAATAAACTGGAGAACATTCAACACTCCATCATGTGCGTGTGTGTGTGTGTGGTTTTCTCTCCTGGTTGGTAAGCATGTCGGATCCGATCTACAAGCGTATCGAGGTCGTGGTTCATACCATCAAGAGGTTCATCCGTCAAATTCGAACCTTAACAATATGTTTATGTTAAGCTTATAAAATAGAAATCATTACATGCATAAATGTAATATTGTAAATACTGTCAATATTTCAAAGCTGAAATCATTTGCAGTTAAGACAACCAATTTTGCCATCTTGGACCCCGAGCTATGGATGATTGTGCTGAAATCCAGATGATGTTCTTCACAGTTATTTTGTACACACCGGACTGTTTCACTTTTTCACTAATAATCACTTCATAACAGTTTTCATGCATTGATCCAAATTGCTGGACTGTTAAGTCTCTGTGTAATACAGAACACTTGCAGTACTTGTAGCAGTATCGCTTTCTGAGTGAACAAGGGTCATTAATGTGTTGGGGGCCTTCCGGGGCCATGAAGATGCTCTCAGAGTGGCGATAAACACTGAACTGTGCAGTGATATGAACCTCCGCATCCGAGTATAAACTAGTAACGGGTAATAAACGCATACACGCTACTACTGTATATGTCTGTTGAGCTGCACGAGATAAAGACACACTGCATGACTCACTGGTTTTATGTATGAAATCTGTGCGCTTATCGGATCGCCTCTCTGCCGTGTCCGCACACATACACGTAATTCTCATGGACAGCGCCGCGAGACAAAGACACTGCCAAGCTCACTCTCAGAGAGAAAAACCGCGCCAAAAAGAGCATGCATCCCTTTTCACACCGCAGATGGCACGAACCGACGTCACAGCTGATGGCTGCTTCCTAACTGGGTCAGATGAGTCATTTACTCTTCCGCCAAAGTAACAAATCCCCAAAATGTAACAGAACATAACATGAAGCCTCACACTCTGAAAACGAGGGCACTGTATAGACCTGTGGGCCGCTTAAAAAAAAAAGATCTTCTGGCTGGATTAAGAGCAGGATATTTTCGTTCATGGCAAGACTCGCCAAGACTCGCTTAGACTCGCTGTTGAGGAGGAAGAGAGATAAATATAGAGGAAGAGAGATAGATAGAGAGAGAGGGGGGGGAGGGGGGGGAGAGGGGGGGACAATAAGAACAACATTCACACACATTCACAAACTACGGACATTATGGAAACGGCAATTAGTAGATATTATTATTATTATTATTATTATTATATTATTATTATTATTGCCTGTACATATATAAATATATGCTTTTTTTTTTTCACGAGAGTCACTTTAGCTTTGACTAAATGTCTGAATTTATTTTATTTTATACATTTATTTTATATACGTATATATACAGTATATATATATATATATATATATATATATATATATATATATATAGTATAGTATATACAGTATATATAGATATATATATATATATATATATATATGAGAGAGAGAGAGAGCGAGAGAGGTATAATATAATAATAATAATAATAATAGAAAGTAATAATAAATAAATGTATATAAAATAATATAGTATATAAAATAAAAATACAGACATTTAGTCAAAGCTAAACTGAGTCTTGTGAACAAAAAAAGCATATATTTATTATTTATTTATTTGTTTATTTCTCCTGTTATCTCCTTGTGCCTTATTTCTAAGCTTTGGTAATATGAATGTGAATATTTGTCATGCCAATAAAACATCTTTGAATCTTGAATCTATAGGTGAGTTGGTAGATAAATTATAGAGGCAAAAAGACAAACACAGAATACATAGCTAGAGAGACAAAGGGGATAGGTAGATGGGTTGCAGATAGAAGGACAGGCACAGAGAGACAGATGGACAGAATATCAGGAGAATATGGTCAGACAAATGACTAGCTATATGGCAGACTATAGATAGATAGATAGATAGATAGATAGATAGATAGATAGATAGATAGATAGATAGACATACACATGTAGGCACTGTAGACAGATATATACAGCCTATTTTTACAGTCATATACAGTAAATAGGCAGACAGAAATGTATAGAATATCTACAAAGAAAGACAAACAAACAGACGGGAAATACAGATGAGAGACAGTTAGATGAAAAGAAGGCTTAAGGACAGATATCAGGTATGTAAACTTACTTATATGTAATATAAGAAATAAAGGGTCTATATATATTTTTTTATTTATTTATTTATTTATTTTATTTTTTTTATCACAGGTTCATTTTAAGGGATAGAGACAGAATATCAATCTAAAGTCTTTGAAAAGTATTGGATCCCCTACCAATCAACAATAATTCTGGCTCCCACAGACTGATCATGTCATATCTTCCATTCAAACCTCATCACCATTGGCAAGACCAAAGAGCTGTCCAACAACATCTGGAACAAGATGGTAGACCTGCACAAGGCCGGAAGGCTCTACAAGAACATCAGCAAGAAGCTTGGTGAAAAGGCGATGACTGTCGGAGTGATTATTCACGTTAAGGATTTAGAGATTAAAGAATAGTGGACCAGAATCCCTCCTGAGATGTGTGCAAAACTGGTAACCAACTACAAGAAACATCTTACCTTTGGGCTTGCCAACAAGTGTTTCTAAACCAGAAACTAAGTCATGTTTTGCTTTGCATATTTTTTTCCCTACAAACAGAAGACAAATGCAGAGCTAAATGTAAATGTAGTCAATATGTCTGTCACTGAGATCAATATCTTAATAAGTTAAAGCCATGTGGTGATTCAGGATGCTTTGTTTTGAGAGAATGGGTGGGCTCCCTTTCACACATGTGGCATTAACATGTGCCCTGGGTGATCTGATCTAAAAGTGCACAGCAGTAAGTACATGTTTCTCAAAGACACAGTCACTCAACCCAACTTCAGAGGTGATCTGGGACGCGTAAGGACACATAGCATTGTAACATAAAGACAATCATTATCCCGGCTACAGTGCGACAGTGCTAATCACTACGCCACCATGCCGCCTAATGTAAAAAAATACTTTTCTTTCATTTTATTATTAGTTTTTTTTTTTTTGGATTTATTAAACATGCTATACATACAATGCTGTGCAAAACCTTAGGCACACTATGTGGTGTCTATTTTTTATATACACACTTATTATATATTATACATGATTATTTTAATATTCAGTCAGTACCAAAAAACATTTCTGATTTCCAAACATTAGTATTCCAGCAACAGCATTTTATTCTTACAGGAAAATATCTGTAGGCCAGAAAAGAAAGTGGCATATTATGTAAACGAGCACTTTACCGACATAAAGGCAAAATAAATAAAGAAAAGAAAAGAAAAGAAAAGAAAGCTGCTGGGTTTTGCTGCATGAAAAAAGAAGCAGGTTTGACAAAGTCCTCAGAAGGACTGTCGCTGGTTCTGCAGGATGTTCAGTAAAACTAAGCAGATCAATTCTTTATAAAACTTCACACACTGTACCCGAGACTATATCTTAAGCAAAAGGTCGCCACACCAATTTTACAACCGTTTACTCACTCACTCATTGTCTATGCCGCTTTATCCTGTATTCAGGGTGGCGGGGGTTCTGACGCCTATCCCAGGAGACTTAGCCAATCCATTGCAGGGCACACACGCGTGCACACACTCAGGGCAATTTAGGAACACCTGTTAGCCTAATCTGCACGTCTTTGGACTGCGGGAGGAAACCGGAGGAAACCCACCAAGCACGGGGAGAACATGCAAACTCCATGCACACAGAGACGGGAATCGAACCCGGAACCAGGAGGTGCAAGGCGACACTTTATGCATTATGTCATTTTTTTGGGTAGATTTTTTTCTTATTCAACATATTCCTGACCTTTTAGACACCTTGTAGTTGGGGACGAATGTCTGGCGTTAAATCATACTTAGAAGTAAAAACATAAGTATACGAAGCGAAACCATTAACTAGTCTCCCTTACTTGCTTTCGACGTTCAGTGCCAAAGTAAAGACGGCAAATACCGTATCCGATAAAGTACGTGCGTGGAAATCCAAGAACACGTTTTACTTTTAACATCATTACAAGGTTAACCTTTACAGGCTAGGCACAGAGACAGAGAGATGCAGCGAGGGAGGATAATTACCATGAGGATTATGCAGGAACATCTTCCAGCAGTGTCAGCGTGATAAGAACCAAGCATAGACACCCCTCCCCCACCCCCCTTCTCTCCCTCAGTAATACACTTATTTTCATTCATTCAAGCCATCTAAAATTAGGCCAGGTTGCGGGAAATGCTGCCGTCACCGTGTGCTTTCCTTCACGTCTATATTATAATCAGAATAATGGAAATAATGACAGTATATTTTTAATCTACAGTACGTGTCGTCTTGTGTGTACAGTGTGCGTAATGAGATACTTTCCCCCAGGCTGAACATTGGCGTATAATGCCAAATTACATTTACAAGCCTAAAGGTAGTGTACGGACCTGTCTGTCTGAACAGCTGTCTGTTCTTTGCAACAGCATTAGCCCGAGGCTGTTATGTCTACTATATTGTGTAGCTCTGCTTACTGGAACCAAAGTACCTCTGCTAATAGGCTGTAGCTGCATTGTGCCGAGTTGATCTCAGAGCCAAGGCCACGGTTGTTAGTAACCCAGGATACACACACTGAATGTCAGGTCGACTCTGGCCAAAATGCTGTTGGACTCCATCGCCATGGTAACTGCTGTAAACAACATATTCTGTGCTGCCAAGGGGGTCCTTCGGATGTTGCCATTCTGTATCAGAGGACCCGATGCTCCGTTTGTGGTTCGGGAAATCGTTCTTCAGCCGCTCCACAGCCACTGGGGATGAATGTGATGTTAGCATTTTAGGTGCTACTTAAACGTATAATGGTGGTGTAGTGGTTAGAACCGTGACCTCGCACCATCAGGTTTCAGGGCACGATTCCTGCTTTAGGACCGTGTCCATGGTGTTTGCATGTCCTACTGTACCTGAGCTTGGTGGGATTACTCTGGCTCGGTGCAAAGTCATGCAGGCCGTTCTTATGATGAGATACAGTATGGGCGAGCGGGCGGGGTCAGTTGGAATATTTGTGCAGTTCACAATGTCATGTAAACTGCATTCTGACAAGTTACGTGTGTCACTTCGCCACAAAACAAAATTGTGGTCGTTTCTTTGAACCATGCGCCTTTAACCTAAATATCTGATTTAAACTAGGTTAACTAAATATAAATCAAATACCACACATGTAATTCAATTCTTAGCCTGACACGCCCATCACTCTGGTATAGGGTCAATCTGAACTCAGCAGGTCACATGACCTTTTTCCATCGCTCCAAAGTCCAGTCTCAGTGCTCCTTAGCAAACTGATGAGTCTCACTACCAAGTGGTTTTCTTATGGACACACAGCTGTTCCCGTCCCAATTATGTGAGTTCTCATCACATTGTGTGTGTGTGTGTGTGTGTGTGTGTATATGGACATGCTTTTACATTCACTATTGAACATGCTGTGATTTCTACTGTCCTGTTCATCATGATGCAACTTCACCAAGCGTTTAAGTCATCTCGTGATTTAAGATCGTGATTTATTTTCTGAACAGATTTCTTCTGCAAAGTATAATAATGAGTTGGACAGCTGGACACAAAATTTTCATCCTTTTGAAATTTAAACCTTTTGTCCAGGCAGCGTACATACTTACGTACATACATACGTATACTTTTCAAATACCTGAGATGTAGATTATATTAGCGTAAGATAAATGATTGCTGACTATCCCCAGATAATCATCCCCACATCAAGATCTTATCTGACATCCATAATCACAACATTTAACGTCACACAAAACTTTTCGCGGACATCTTGCCTCTCTATCAGCCTCTGGTCATGTTCCTGAAGCTGAGCTTGCGCTGCATAATCGGAGAGACCTGATGACTCACGCTCTCACACCGCACGACTTGATCTCTCACCGCAGTGGAGGAAAAGTCATCACGACGTAGGTGCTCACACTTACACTATCGACCGCCTGAGAATGATAACATCTGAAGATGAGGCCATGCTGTTCATGCAGGTTTTATTCTCCGGAACTTCAGTGGAAAAACAGAGAGCAAAAGGAGGAAGACACGCTGGATATCAGTGACGAGTCTGTTGTTGGATTTAAACTTGAGAATCACAGCTGAACCATTGCAATGTGCAATGTGTCTTTCGGTAATGAAACAAATCGCTGTGGTATGAGCCCAAAAAAACACACATCCAGACCTTGATGTTACACCAAACACTCACACACTACGGGCGATTTGGGAACGTCAATTAGCCCATTCGGCAGGTCTTCGGACTGTGGGAGGAAACCGGAGTACCCGGAGGAAACCCACCAAGCACGGGGAGACCATTGCAAACTCTGTGCACACAGAGACGGGAAGTGAATCTGGACCCAGGAGGTGCAAGGTGACAGTGCTAAGCACTACACCACCGTGCCGCCTGCAGAAAATATCTTTATATTTTTATTGTGTTTAGAGAAAGTATGAAGAAAAACAAGAGGGCATTGGTGGTGCCGTGGTAGGTTCCTCATCTGTCATGCAGAAGGTGAGGTCCGGGTTCAGTTCCCACCCAAACCCTAAAAAACTGGCTTTGATTTCAACGCCAACGTCCTTATCATTTTTTTTATCCTAATTCTAAGAAAAGCTCATGATGAGCACTTTCAACTCAAAATGAACTTTTGAATCTTTCGCATATGAAACTTTTCACGGCAAATGACTCAACGCCACGCTGCTCAGACGACGTGTTTCGTTTCACTTGGTTACCTTTGGGGGTTTTGACATTTGCTCAGTAAAGATGAAGGATTCATTTGCCATTTAAGCGAACACCTCCGAGTCTCAGCCGCAGACCGAGCCGCAGAATTAACCTTAGGCATGCTTAGAATGATGCAGAAATCAATGTAACAATCCATCTCAGGGAATTTTATTACCCAGTCTGTGTACTTTCACCGCCGTACACATGGTGAGACTTTAATCCTCCGTTTTTACACGGCTCGCTTGCCCATTACTTGTGCTTGCCAGTTCTAAAATCAATGCGAATCAGGCTGGATCGGTCCAAAGCAACAGACACTGAGGAATTACAGCGCTCTCCTTTGGCCTGTTGTGAAGCCAAAACCTGCACTGAGAGCGACAGGAAATCAGTCTCCATGGTGCTGATAATGACCGTGAGCTCCTCCATGAGGGATGATTACTGCAATCAGCGTCATAGACGCGACTCTCCGCTCACTGACACATTGCAGAATAAGCACATCTGTGTGTCTGAGACAACAAAGCAGAAGCGCGCCTCTTAAACACACTCTGTATACAGTATATACAGTACATGTGTGGCATTGAAAGAATATTATAATGCCATAATAGTGTGTTTTCACTTGAGCTACCGCATACAGTACAGTAGTAATATCAAGCAGTAATGCTGTTACATAAAAGTTCATTCCCCTGTTGTGATGTTGCACCGTAGAACGGTGACCTTTTAATCCGAGAAGGATGTGAGGATTTCAATTAATTTATCGATCGAGCATCCGACGATAAATGATACAGTACGATGTTTAATTTTCTTGACAAGCTCCTGGGATTAAACTGGACTAAAGTATCAGTATTATAAATGTGACTACAATGGAATGGAAAGATAGGGTCACTGTACTTTGATATAATGACATGGGAACAACCTTGACTACATGCCAGCGGGATAACGTTGCATGAATGTCCTGAACACAATATTGAAAAACACACACACACACACACACACACAAAAAAAAAACATCAAAACTGTTGGCCTGAACAGTACTGTGAGAATAATGCTTGTTTACCACTGGACCATCAGGGAACATGCTGATGATGCTAGAAGATGCGCGTCCGTAACATCAAGAGAAATACCAGACAACAGCAATTTACCATAATATCAAATTGAAAAGAAGCCAAAATGGGAAGGAAAATCATTCTTATATTTTTCTTATATTGTATATTTTGTATTCTATAGATATATTATTCTTTCTTAGCTAAATTTACTTTCTATTTTATTTATTTTTTTTATTCATATATAAGCATTTCACTGCGTTTCGTACTGTGTATGACTGTGTATGTGACAAAAAAAAAAATTTGAATTTGATTTAAGTTTGAAATACATGAGAGAGTCGACATCACATCACAAAGAGATGCCTGACCGGAGATACACACGGTGTGTGTGTGGGAAGCTGTTGTCTATGTAACGAGCTCTGATCAGAGTTCTAAACCCTGTTGAGTTTAGGTCGAGTGGACACGAATCAGCATAAATCCTCCTAATAAAGGTTCAAATTTCATTGTTTTAAGGTTGTATTTGCAAAATTATGTTTATTCAACATTATATCAAAGTCATTTTAACTTAAAAAAAAAAAAAAAAACATTGTACCGATGGTGAATGTTGTTGCAATTATATTACAGCACTCATCCAACACTGGGATTCCTACTGGGATAGTGGTTTATAGTGGTTTATAGTGGTTTATAGTGGTTTCTGAAAAGGGAACATTTTTCACACCCAGTGTGGAACTGGGTCCATGCTGAGTACAGGATTCTGTAATTATATTAATTGCTAAGTATGCCATGATATGGCATAATTTTAATGAGGAAATACAAAAGCTTGTTGGCAGATAGAGAACGTCTATTGGAAAGCAAGGAGAAAATCAATTTTCGACATTAATGAAAATATATTCTACTGCCAGAGTGAGGATAATTTTTGACTCACCCTTTAAAACATTTTTTAATGAGGAAATACAAAAGCTTGTTGGCAGATAGAGAACGTCTATTGGAAAGCAAGGAGAAAATCAATTTTCGACATTAATGAAAATATATTCTACTGCCAGAGTGAGGATAATTTTTGACTCACCCTTTTGACGTACAATATGTTAGTTACTTTGTTGCTTATACTGGATCTAGGTTGGATGCTGTGTCGGTACAAAGCTTTAGTGAGATTATTAGGTAAAGAAATACTCTTCACTTAATAAGATCTGACCAACTACGTCCTCTCAGAGGATGTTTTTTTTTTTAACATTATTTATTCATGGCTGTGTTCTTAGGCAAAAATTATGAGTGAGCCGACTCCCTCGGCTGAGAAGCAACCCCACACATGAACGGTGTCACGTTTCGAGGTGCGAGGCATAAACGCAGAGGTCCAGGTGTTTAAAGGAAACGATGTTTATTATTTTAAACACAAAACAGGGAAATTAAATAAACAAATAGACTTTAATATAAAACAAACCAAAACACGAAGCACAATGAACGGACATGAACGAGGTGAAAATCAACAGATGCAAGACGCTAAACTGAACTAAAACAAACCATTTATAATAAAACTAATGAGCAAGTCGGTTCAGGTGAGCGCCCCACGTCACCTGACCGAGGTGCACGATGGGAAATGAAGTGAAAAAGGAGCTACAAACTAAATCACAGGGCGCTTTGGCGCCCTCTAGGGGTTATCCCTGACAATCGGTCTCGGGATGCTTTACTGCTGGCGTGACGCGGGACTGATGGCATCGCTCACCTTCATACATTTTAATAAGGCCAGCGAGGCCAGCATGAAGAATAGTACAAAAACATCCAGGAACAGTTTGGCGATGAACAATGGCTTTTTCAGCATTATGAAGCACCTTACCGTAAGGCTCGAGGAACATCAAAAGCATCAAAGTTTTGCGTCTAGGCCAAGAAACTCACCAGGCCTTAACCCCTTGAGAATAGTCGAATGGACACACAAAACCTTTAAGCATCAATTATACAAGAACGAGTTGGCATCAGTCAAGATGTGGCCCGGACGTTGACTGACAGCATGCCAGGGCGAATTGTAGACGTCTAGAAAAAGAAGGTTAAACACTGCAAATACTGACTCTTTGCATAAACGTAATGAAATTGTCAATAAAAGCCTTTGACGCTTATGAAATGCTTTTAGTTATGCTTCAGTATACCATAGTAACATCTGACAAAAAGATCTAAAAACACTGAAAATTACAGTATTACCGCTGTATACTTCCGCTGCGTTCATTACCAAAATGTACCCGTCCTTGAGCTCCATCCATATGGATCAACTTCTGCTTCTTATGACCTCTGACACTATTTAGTAGACACTCTCCTCCAGAAGTGCTTTTTCTTGTGTCGCTATGTTTTATCTGTGTTTTTCTCAGAATTGTCCAGAACACACAATTATGCTACGTAGTTATAGCAAAAGCTACTCGTACGCTGTCTCCTAGTAACTCCTCTTTTTTGTGATATCTCTGGCTGGTTCAGTTCACCGTGTTCTCCATATCCATTCTCCGCGCAACAATGATCAAAAGAACAATACTGTATGCAATTTTAAACACCCCGAGCCAAGACTGGCGGTGCTGCCTTCTCCCTCATTCATACAGCATTATTCTTCCTAGCGGTGCATAAACAACGCGACTGCATGTCTACCAGGGCTCTGTATTGTATTTATAGATGTGCAGACAATGAATGGTTTGTGAATGGCCAACGATGACCCTTTATTTTTATCCGTAGACAATTTAGCAGCTTGTTAAACACACACTGGGAAAGACACCCGTGATGACTGCTATTCCTTTAGAGATGTTCGACAGGCTGTTCTTGGAGTGTAAAAATAGGTGTTGCAGTCAGCCAGGCATGGAGAGCGGAGGGGAATTTGGGGAATTTCTCACTCATTTTTGAGTTTGCCCTGTGATAGAATGGCTTAAAATACTATAACAGTAACTGTTTTCTGTCGTTATAGGGAGTGGGAATACTTTAGGGAGTGGTACCATATAAGGAAACAGGAAGCACAATGAGGCTGTTGTTTTTTTTGGAAAAGATTCACATCATACTGCAAAGCGTAACAATATGTTAGTATATACAGTACTACTGGTATGTTATAGTGCAGGCAGTACCATACTAGATATCTCATGAACCTTGGTAGAAACTGTTCCAGAAAAAAAAAAATAACGACGACGACTCCCCAGGCCTTTTAATTATTTGCCTCTGAAATGTCTACATTTCTCACACACTGTACACACGTGCAACGTTTCCTTCTTCCCTGCACTGCGTAATCACTGAGCAGTAATGCTTTCAGAGTGCAGAAGCTTGTGCTCGGCACAAGCTGGCAGACCGAGATAGAACAGACCTCCTGAGATGTGATTAGCTGCTTCACGCACACAGTGCTGATGGTTAAAAGAAGAGAAGTGTGTGGAGGGTTTGTCTGTGTGGCTCTGAGACTCTGAGACCATTGCATGACGCTGTTAGGGTGTATGGTACATGCAGACGCAGCGTTTTTTTTTTTTTAATGCTGGCCAGAGGCGGTGCAGCTGGTGCTCATGTTGGTGTTGGAAAGCATGATGCATTATGCATTGTTATTGTGAGTATAATAACTCAGCAAAAAAAAATTATATATAATTTCTTTTTTTCTTTTTTTTTTTTTGTTGCTTACTCATAACCCAGATTGGACATTATAACACTAAGATTTAATGATCATTTTAATTAGACGGCATATTGGTGCAGAACATCCTGCATCACTGCTGGTTTACAGCTCCAGGGTCCTTCAATATTCTTCTTGTGTCAATATCAAGTAAGTGGCTAATCTTTTTTAGGCTCTATGAGGAATAACTCGTCATACAGGATGAGAACTTTAGGGATAACAGGAATGTCTATGGCAAAAAAAACAAAAAAAACATTAAGTGTAGGTATAACTGAATAAAAATAATAAGACCTGGCACATTGCAGTGGTATAAGAGACATAAAACATCTAGGGATGTGCTTTTATGGGAATTTACTATGCTTTCTGTAGAGTAGCTGCATCACTACTTATTCATTTATCATATTCATACATACAGTCTTATGCAAAAGTTTAGGCACCCCTTGATAAATAACAGATTTTAATTGAAAAGATGTTAACAAAGTCTCTCTTGGAAGTGGAAGAAATGCACAATATTTTCAGCAAACATTGGTGCATAAAACATTATTATGGCACTGTGCAAAAGTTTGGGCACCCTAGGGGTTCCAGAGTCTTAGATTCTTTTTATCATTTCTTTCAGATTCTTTCTATTCTATTTATCAAGGGGTGCCTAAACTTTTATTTAATAAGACTAATAAGACGGTATACAACTGAAGGTTTTATTCCCTACGTAATATGTCAAAAATGAAATAATAATATGTCATTACAAATGACATATAATCTTAATTTATTTAATGAGGTACTTCATTTATGTTATTTTAAGGAGCAGTTGTTTAAAAAAAAAAATATATATATATATAATATATATCTCCAAACATTCCCAAAATGCAATTTATCATATCTAGTACGTGTGAGCTAGACCAAAAGCGACTCAGCTGTGTGTTCTGGTTGATATAATGTCTTAAATAGGATCTAATCCAGTTTGAGTGGCCGTGTTCTGGCAGATACATATGAGTCACTGTGCCAAAATTGGTCACGAATTAAACATTTCTCCCTCTAGACATCCTGAACCACTGTGTGGCTGGGAGAAATGAAGTCCTGATCATTTCCTCTCATTGCGACGTTCTTATTCTCAGCCAGAATAATGCTGAAAAACAAACTATTCTCATTTTTTTACTTCAACAGAACTAGATCAAAATCCTCTTTTGTACTCCGTCTTTAGCAGGTTCAGATACTAGTGATTGAATAGTTTTTTTTTTCTTTTCATCGTGATGACATCAGTGCTGCGGTTGCCCATGAAGGGGCTCGGTGTGCTCAAGGGATTCACAAAATGGCAGCGTACTGTATATACAGTATGGAAACGTACAGAAGCAGGGCTGTATGCATGACTGGAATATTATTAGTTACTGCAAATATCTTTAAGTATTCTTTCCATTTGCATGTGTGAATGTGGAGTTTGCTTACAACAAATGAGAAAGGTAAAGATAAAGAAAAAGCTGTAGTCTTGAGCCGAAGCCCAAAATTAAGCCAGTGCTGTTAAATAGTTTCCATAGAATTATAATCGCATAATCCACCAGGAAAATAACTAGTTTCCGGTCCAATTCACCATTTAATTGAAGACCTTTTAAGGAAAAAAATATATCTATAAAGTGCAGCTGGATATTCTCTCTCTCTCTACACACACACCCGCACACACACACACACACACACACATATATATATATATTTATATATATATATATATATATATATTATATATATATATATATATATAGTGGAACCTCGGATTGCGAGTAACGTGGTTTACGAGTGTTCCGCAAACCAAGCAAAAAATTTTAATACAGTTTTATTCGGAAACCGAGCAATTATTAGTTTACGAGCGCCGAGTACATCACACATCACCTGAAACTACGGATACTGGAAGCCTGTGCTGGCATTTCTCCTGCGGTGTTGCTATCAGTGTGTGAAGAGTGGGAGAAGAGGGTTGCATTGACAATCCATCACAATGGGCAGCACATTGAACACATTTTATAAGTGGTCAGAATAATATAATTAGTTCCAGTGAAGGGAAATTGTAATGCTCAATATAATTGTGTACTCTAAACAGCGTGGGGGGAAAAAAAAAACACATACTGTACTGTATGCAGTAGGTGTGATGATCAGGTGTTTGCATAGTTTTAGCCTTATATATTACTAGTATAAGTACCCATAGTTGAAAGTTAAACAGGTTGTAGAAACAGTTAAAAGGTTAAAGCTGAACATAATCAGCTTTGATGTAATCAGTGATATTATTATTATTTCAGGTTGACGCCCACGTCCATGTCTTTCTGTATGGCAGAGCTCTTGGTCTAACTTATTAATACAAAGAAATCGCATTCTGTAAGGTTGAGTATCTTATGCCTCGTTTACGCCAAGTTGTACTTCTTTTGTTGTCAACCAAATACACTCCCTGTTCGGTAATCGGAGAGTGAATCACAGATGAGAAATCGAAAAAGTAGATCGGATAAAGATGACGTTTTGTCCTAAAACGACTCCAGAGCGTTAAAATTCACTTATACCACATATGAACTAATCCCAGTAAAAATATTCAGTTTAGCATTTCTAATGAATATCTATTGAAGCAGGTGTTTGTTCACGTTGAGTTAAGATATTAAGTAAATCATTACTCAATTTATTATTAGTAGCTTATTTTATTAGTAGCTTATTTTAAAGTAGATCATTAAATCCATCACATAAGTGTTCATCAGGGGCGCAAAAAATGGGGTATGCAGTATATGCAGTGCATGGGGGCGCCACCCGGAGGGCGGGGCCATTGTGAAAAAAAAATCTAGAAAATTGTCTTGAATAAAGCTTTTAAAATATTTGAAAAATATGATATTTGTTAAGAGAATATTTTTGTTTAGCATTTTAAACGAGTACAAAAAAAAAATTTTAAGATATATATATATATATATATATATGGATAAAAAGAGATTGGTAAGCTTGACCTATCATTTTGTATTACTGTAAGTTCATCAACATTTGACGTTATTGCCACTGCACGCGAAGCTGGGCATAGTCACCGTCCGTTAATATTAAATCATATTATTCCTGAAAAAAAAATAGGCGTTTGGTTTAAAAATTGTAACTTATTGTTAAAAATGTTAACTGAGGTTCACACCACCAAGCACAACCATGTTATTGGGCTCTTGCCTTATCCTCTCAGTTCGTTATGTTCAGTCCAGGGGCGAAATAAATGCACAATTTCTTTCTCCGGAAAGCCCTGCTGTGTAACCAGAACGAGACTAGCGTATGGATCCCTCTACACCTTCATTCATACAGTATTCCAGACCCTATTGTAAGCTTTTTGTAAACAGGATTCTCAAAACAGCTTGAAAAACCACAAAGTTTCTATATATATACTTTAATGTTTTAATCACTTACATTTTTGCATTTCTGGTAGTTTTTAAGCACTCTTTCATAGTGTGTAGAAATATGCAAGTAGTTTCATACGGAAAGTTGTCTGCTGTAGTATAGTATAACATAATGGTAGAGAGAACAGGTAAGAATGGGCAAAGAAATATAGCAGATTGGAGTACTATGACTTAAAGGGGTCATGACATACATTTACCAGTTTAATGTGTTTTCTGATGTACACTTATAAAGTAAGGTACAGTTTTCGTGCATCAGAATTACAAAATGTTTTTTAAAGTTCAGTGACCTCTTATTTGTCAAGAAATCAAGTAAAATTGAATTTATCGTGTTATGACCACTTTAAACAATATCAAAAAACATAAATTTGGGGTTGATGATTTAAGGCATATATTTTGTGAAATATCTCACTCTCACTGAAAGTACTCAGCCATGAAGATGAGGAGGACAATGAAGCAAAGATAGAAAATGAGTTTCAGAGCAGGTGAAGAAAACAGGTAGGTAAAGGCCATACAGAATTTTTTACACATTATTAAGAAACATGCAGAATAAGTTATTGTAGCCTTACGAAAACAAAGTTTGTGAAACATCTATTTTGTTTACTCAGTTGTGAAGATGAAGATACGCCAAAAGCATACGTACTGTACGACCTTTTCCTTGTCAGAGTACTGCAGGGTATTTGAAAATCTTAGTTATTTTTGCAGCTTGCCAGTCTAAGGATTTGGACATTGACTGATGCCATTTAATGGGGGGGATCAACCCATGATCTTGCGTACCCCTCAGGAAATGTGCAGTTGCGCCCCTGCCGTTCTTAACATCACTTTTACTCAACATTTTGATTTCACTTACGGTGCAGGATAAACTTCAGGCAGATATCTAAGTACTGCAAAAGATTCATAAATTCTGTCCAGTGGTTGGTTTACGATGTACCCACGGTTTGACGCGTACGCAGTACATTGTCCCAATGTCCGGTTTGTAATCTGCCACATAACTGCTCATAACTTCACTTCTACTAAACAGTTTGATTTCATTTATAGCACAGGTTTAACTTGCCAATGTTTCATTGAATTCAATCCAGACAGTTTTGTTGTGACATTGTGACAAAATCTGGATGGACAGACATACAGACAGACAGACATACAGGCAGACAATTTACTGAGCCGGATTTCGGGTTCTGGATTTCGGGTTCGGGGTCTGAAACGAAAAGATATCATTGAAAGAGCAAGTTCTCGCAAATGTATAGACAAAACCTTTTTTATTTATATAAATACAGTATAGTCTGAAGAAGAATCCAAGAAGACATTGCAGCACACTAGAAAGGTATATATACAGTATATATATATATATAGTGAATGTAGTGAAGGTTTATTTTAGTACAGAAAGTTTCTAAAGAAACAGAGTGTTTTGTGTGTTTACAAGGTGAAAGCAGTGAATATTTAACATACTATATAACATCAAGTTTGAAGTAATTAAAACTGCCATTTAGGGGAAAAAATCCATATTGTTTAGCCAACTATTGAACGAGTACTTGTTTAAATAAACTAGTGAGTAATACGTGCTGCAGTCTAGTGATCTGATTCCTACAAGTCCTAGTAAGGAAGCCAAACAATATTTTGGTCCATGCCTCTCATGGGTCATCACACAAAACCACTAAAAGGTCAGCACCCAATCAGTAGTGTGTAACCAGCCTAGACAGTGTGTACCTTCAATTTGAAATACAACTCATTCTTATTGAAAGCTAAAAGGCAGCAGGATCACCAGGGAACCAACAGCATAATGATTTCCGACTGCACCGAGGACACCTAATCTATTTTCCAGGTATGATTCTCTCATTTATTGACCTAAATGAAAACACAGTCAGATTCTTTATAACCTGCACAGTGACTGGGTCTGATTTGTCTTCACTATTTCAGGAACATATTAAAATGTTCTGGCATGGTGCTGCCTGCCCAGGGATTTATATAACGTGTTCGCGGATTGCGATCGCTACACCAGACTGCAGAGAAATAAATCTGAATGCGGCTAGAGGAGCCGAGATCAGAGCTCGCGTTCCTCCTACGCACCGGACTAAATTACATTGCCATCAGAAAAACACACAAATCCATCATCTTTCAGTTCACCAATGGACTTGACTTTTATCTCCTGTCATGATGTCCCGCGACACAGATGACAATATCAAGTCATAGCATCTGACTGCTTTTTCAAAGTGCTGAGTGTGTGCTAAGAGTTCTGACACTATGGGAGGCTAGAGCTGTCATCGCGTGCCCCGCAGGCCGTTATTAAAGCGCTTCCTGTTCGAATGTCACTGCGAATATGAATCTCCTTATAAGCCCTTTCCTCAGGCTGTGTCATTGTGAAGAAGGCCTGATTATTTTGAGAACTGTCTCTGCCTCTTGGACAAGAGTGATTCTTTTCATGGAAACTTTGAACAGGATGAGTCAGAGCTGACAAATGGTTATGCTGAGGATCCAGAGAGGATGGCTCCCTTTGATGAATTGCCGTGGCACATTTCGAGGACTTTTCAACATTTTCAAACAAAAATCACTGAGTAACTTCGCGATTTTAAAAAGCAAATCAAGTTTATTGAAGACAGACATAGACTGACAAATCTGAACCAGCCGGTCTGACAGAGGCCTCACAAAGTCCCCCCTTTACTTCCCTAATTCAATCATGGGTTTATGATTGGTTTGCCCTAGATGAGTGACCGCTCCCAATTTCATATTTTTCCCCCCCTTGTCTTATCTTTGTTCCTCAATTATTCATGTGAGGGTTGGTTTCCTGGAAGTTTCCCCTACAAAGCCGAAACATTTGGACCATTACACCCACATGTGATTGTTGAGCATCACATTCCAGATTTACTCCCCTTTTCCTCTTAAGCCTCTGAAGACTTTTCTCTAAATTTTGGGGCATTGCTGTGTGGATTTGTGTTCGTTAATTTACTGTACAAGAATGTTAGTGAGATCAGGCGGACATTACTGAGATGTTGTTTGAGGAGGTCATCTCTAAGGCACCTGAGTTCTTCACACACCGTGTCTTCATGGAGCTGGATTTGTGCACAAGGACACTGAACAAATTTGAGCCTGTACTTAAGTCCTGCTATTTGTAGGAAGCGAGTTGACAAAAATATTTTCTAATTATTAAAGACAGAAGTGTCTTTGATCTTTGCACATTAGTTATATTCTTATATTGGCACCTGCCAACTGGTGGAATATACAGTATAGTACAGTATTAGGCAGCAAGTGAAGAATCAGTTCTCAAAGTTGATGTACTAGAAGCAGGAAAAATGGGCACGCATAAGGATCTGAGAGACTTTAAGAAGGGCCACTTTGTTCACAGCCCAAAAAAGTTTACAGCCCAAAAAATAACTAGTTCAAGGAGACTGACTCTGAGCAGTAGAAAGCCTTTTTTCAGTAGACCCTCCTTCTACCCATCAATCCCCAGCCCATCTACACTGAACATAATTGCAAAAAAAAAAAAATGCAGTGTTTTAATGAAACAGAGAAAACTGATTGTCATATGATTCACTCCATCTCTGACTGGGTTGACTAAAGTGATGGGAAACATATTTTTCATCTTCATTTCAACAACTCATCACTACCAGTACACCCCTTCCACCTAGAATAGTCGCCGGACTGTTTACACCTGGACGTAGCTGTGCTTGGCGATAAAGCATGTGAAGTACCTCAGCTCATGGTTTCGTTTCAGTGTTCTATCGGATCTTTAGCCAAGCAAACAGGAAGTTTGATCTTATCGTACAGGGCCTCGATACATAGTAGCAACGTATGCCAGTTACTGTAGATCAAATAAATGTTAGCTGCTAAATGCTAATGATGGAGCAAGGCTGTTAAACATTAAACTTAGCATGGGGTAATGGAAAAATGCAGTCAGCAAAATTCTGTGGAGTTCCCCTGAAATTAAACCCAAAGCCCTGCCCACTATGAAAGGTGATTTGCACAAAGCCCACGTTTATGAGAACGAGTAGGATGCAATCGTTTTTCTTTGAACTTTGCATATTAGCTAATTAATCATATGAATCGTTCCTGTTGAGCCCATTTTTTTAAATTTGGTGCAGGATCTCGAGGGAGAGACAGGATCTTAATTAGAAATATGTTATACCAAGAAACACATTTATAGTACACTTATACTGTAATTACAGATAAACCCGAAACCTACAGTATGTCGAGTGCGCTTGGTCAACTTCTCTATTCCACCATGAGCATGTTTTCTTTAAAAGAGTGCAACCAAATCAAGGAAGCGATTCTTTCATTGTAAAAATCTAAATGCATAATAAACACATGAAAATGCATTTCATGAATAGACAACCTTCGTTTACTATCTCAGTAAAACGTGACTGGTTGTTGAGTTTATAAACTAAACTAAAAAAAAAAAAAAAAACCGGCAGACACAGCACTTTTTACTCCTAAAGCTAAGCTGCACACTTTCTGGTTCTGCCAGAAATATTAGACCTGGCAGTGTACAGTTAAAAACAATTGTTCTTGTCCCTTGAGGCAGTGCCTGAGATTCACTTTGAGACTAGGAATACATTAATAAACATGAAAACTCTCCCTAATTCTCCTTAATTCCTTGAATATTTAATCATGTTTGCAGCTTAATAAAACAATCGTGAATAATGAAATCTTATTTTACTTATGGAGCTTTAAAACTGAGAATATTCTATATTCTAGTTATTTAAAAGTAAGAATTCTACAGTATTTATTTCCACTCTGTATTGCCAAAAGTAGTCGCTCACCTGTCTTCACATGCATATGAACTTGAGCAACATCAAATTCTTTAATCTAATAATGTTGAACCTCTGCTTGCAGCTGTGACAGCTTCAACTCTTTTAGTAAGGTTTTCCACAAGGTGTAGGAGTTGGAACCGGTGTGGCTCTAGTTTTCAGGAGTTGGGCTCAGCCACTTACCTCCAGTGGAGGGAACTCGCAATTCATTCAGCTTACCAAGACATTTTGGACAACTTCATGCTCCTAACTTTGTGGAAACAGATTCGAGATATACACTTCTTGTTCCAACATGACTGCGCACCAGTACACAAAGTAAGACCCATAAAGACATGGATGAGCGAGTTTGGTGTGGAGTCCTGACCTCAACCCAATAGAACACTCTTGGGATGAATTAGAGCGGAGACTGAGAGCCAGTCCTTCTTGTCCAACATCAGTGTCTGACCTCACAAATGCGCTTCTGCAAGAATGGTCAAGAATTCCCATAAACACACTCCTAAACCTTGTGGGAAGCCTTCCCAGAAGAGTTGAAGCTGTTATCGCTGCAAACGGGGCGGGGCCGACATCATATTAAACCCTTAATTTGAATTAAGAATTGGATGTTACTCAAGTTCATATCTTTGTGAAGGCAGGCGGGCAAATACTTTTGGCAATATAGTGTATTTTCTTCAGGGTTTATTTATGGCTCCATTTATTTTTGATGACAGGCCTCAACCCTCCTCGGGATGGAGCGTACCGGTGATGCACAGTGTCTGCAGAGGCACTTTTTATCAGTTGTGCCATGCTACAGGAATTGCGTTGCTTTACCTGTCTTTTTAAAATGCCCCAAAAGTGATTTATTGGGCTTAGTTGGGTTACAAACATAACCAGGTCATAGAGTTCACTTTTTTTCTCTTTTTCAACCTGTCAGCCAGTGTTTTGTTAGACCCACAGGTATACATGGTGCCATCTATAAATGTCCTCTCCACAACACCTTTTGGCCTCATGCAGCCCCGTATTATCACACTCTCACTTCTGTGCTTCACTGTCATGGCTATGCATTCACTGTGGGAGTAGTGGCCAGTTTCCTGCCACACATGCTGGATTCCATCTGAGCTGATTAAATTTATTTCGCCCTCATCTGACCAAAGAATAATGTGTTCTATATACAGTACGTCAGGATTCTTTTCTTGGTCTTTAGCAATGTTTGATCTTGTAGTTTTGTGTTTTCTTTTTCCTTGGATGCCCTCCATTTAGCTTGACATTATGCAATATCCTTCGCACTGTCTGAGCTTTCACAGAAGGTCTGACTTCCATAGATAACCCCTTTGCCAGATCTTAATCACTTGCCCATCTGTTTTTCACGGATAAAATAATGCACTGTCCGAGTGTTTTTGTAACTTGCGTAACTTGAGTGTTTTGGCAGGACAGCCACTAAGGTTCTACTTAGTGGACTTACAGTATGGCTCATTCTTCACCTCCCAATTACCGCTACAACTGTTTTCCCACTGCTTTGTACTTAGTCACCAAACTCCCTGTATAATTTTCCCTATGTGTGTAGGCACACATTCAGATTTTTCAATTCATATACAAACTTTACGAGCTCCAAACTCCATTACGAGCCACGATGCAGACATAGACACAGCTAAAGTCCAAAACTGCCAAAGTTCTGGTGTTCACAGGTCATGCTGTAACCATGTTTATGAAGTTAGCGTAACTGAAAATCACAAATTTGTTTCAGTGATCGCAGGGTTTCCAACTCATCTGCTTACTTTTAAAGACATATTCGTAACATGTTGGGGTCTTTCACTTAACGTTATCCCAACCTCAAGTAGTCAACATCACTTTTGAAAATCAAAAATTCCTGCTCGGACTAGGTAACTAAAATGTCAGTACCTGGAGCATGGGCAGTAAAATGCAGTGTTGGTGGTAACAGTGTGGAGTAGCCTTTAGGATATTTTTCAGTTTGGCACAGCAGCACTTTATGTCATCTTGTAGGGTATGCTACTGAGCTGTGGCTTTTAGAGAAAATTCTGACAATTCTGAAAATTCTCAGAGAGCTGAAAGGGTACAGTACAATCTCTTACAAAGATATTCTCAGTGTTTGTAGAGAATGTGCTGAGTGAAAACTGACAAGATCACTTAATAGAAACCTCAAAACAAGACACCAATTTAAATATCATTTAATTATTTTTCATATTCTTGCCATTTGTCAGACTAAGAATTAATTGATTAAATGAACTCAATCAACTCTCTAACCTTAACAGCTGCTAGCCCAGATATTTTTTGCACATCAGTAAATACCACAGTATTATCACACACTGACGGATCTACTGCGAGACACTGTTGAGAAATATTAATATATAACCCAAACAACAGGGGGCCTAATACTGGTCCTTGAGGTACACCCAAGGTAAATTTCATGTTAATAGGAAGAGCTTCATTACCTTTGAAACACTGTTTCCTATTTGATCAATATCAACACATTGTCGCTAGCAGTTTAGATAAAGTTTTAGAGACTGGGGAGTTTTGAGATTGACGGTATGATAAAGTGCTCCATCAACTCTTTTAGATTATACTTAATTTGCTTAGTTACAGTAGTTGTGAGTCCTCTGTTTCAGTAAAATCATTTGCTCCAAAATGAAACTGTAACCAAACTTGCTTGTGTTAAGAGTTCAACATTTTTTCAACCATGTCTATAGTGAGTACTGGTAATATGATTATTGGTCTATAGTGCCATTAATACTGTATACTTGTATTAATGGGATGACTTCATCATCATTGCTCTCTGAAGCACTACTTCTAATAATTAAGTGTCGACCAAAAGGTTCTCCTGGTTTTAACTTTCCGTAGAACCATCACATGGAAAACTTTTTGTGTCCTCTGTTTCCTACAGTAACTCCTGGGTTCCAACACATACAGTATACTGTACGTAGGCACACTTACTGTAAGTTTTGCAAAACAGTGCTCTTGTTAGGATCTACAGAGAGTGGGAGTTTATTATTTATGAAGCTGTTCACTCAGGTTTGCTGATGGTGAAGTGGCTGTCTGCTTTATGTCCCAGGGTGCCCTCCTGTCTGTGCTCACTTCTGGCTCTCCCTTTTAGTTATGCTGACATAGTTAGTCCTGTTGGAGTCCCTGCTTGCACTCTGCATAAAATATACATGGACCCTTAGTTAAATCTGTAATTGTTGGTCGTGACTCTAAGCAGATTGAACTGTAATGTGAGAGCAATAAAAATAATTTTAAAATTCATTATGACTGTCACTGTCTTTTGGGGGTTCTGAGATTAAATTTATTTGTGCTAGATGCACAACACTGATACAACACTAAAACACTGATGCCCCTCAACACAAGCAGGAAGCACAGAACAGAGAGACACAAGTCCCTCAAACGTGTCCAAATCGTGTACCAGTAGTATTGCATCGCCAGGGAGGCAGCAGGCCAACACGTGCTTCCTTCGGTGAACCACTGACCACATCTTTCCAAACTGTCATTCACGTGTCACACACTCAGAGGAAAGCTAACCCACACAATTGGCCAGTGTCACTATAATTGATGTGGGAGTGTGAGTGTGTGCAATCACCCAGCAATCTCCAGATGCCAGTGACATGCACGTGAGTAGGTTATTTCAGTGAAGTTGCTTTTTGACAATCTGCACTGTTAAAAGCACTATACAAATAAAACTAAATAAAATAAACTGAATTGAATCTTACGCAAATGACACACAAAAAACATTCAGTATTGAACGATACTCACCCACTCTGTGTTTTCTTAACAAAACAAAAGAGCACATGCAGTAACAGAGTGAGACAGGTTCACTGCACTAAGAGGCGTTACAGGAGGTGTTTTATACCTGCAGGCATTAGGCTCTTTAATGAGTCCCTGCAGGACTGGGGTATTGTTGACCTCCGTCTGCTGATTGATGAGGAGGAAATTGCCACTGTAAATGTGTTTATTCACGTAGCTGCTGGATAATCCTACACACTGTATGCGCAACATTTGCGCAAATTACTTACTACCTCCCTGTACAAGTATGTATATACTGTATACTGTTTCTAAGTGGATGTTTTAGTCTGTGTTTTAGTCTGTACTGCTGCATACACTGCATGAAAAGAGGTGTATCTGTACTAGGAAACTCCCGTAAATACACCACTGATTTTCGGAAGTGTCTACAGTACCACTGACCGTATACATCAAATTCTACCAAGCTAGGATACAATTCGGACGTATCTCGCTGAGGAATCCTTCCATGGTACAGCCATTTGTTGCCATGGCAAAATAATTCACTCAAGGATTTTGTCAGGAGACCTTCACACCTCAAGCCCCATTTGCATTTTACACCTTTGCACAAATCTGCTCTTCCCTATTGGTTTATTTATCTCTACTTTGATTGGTTGTTTTTAAAACACTCCCATTGGGACATTACATTACCCAGCTCATTTTTTATTCAGCCCAACCCAAGGCCTCATAACTTAGTGAGGAGGATAACAAATAACAAAGTAATAACTTTCATAACAAAGTAAGAATAAGGGGTAAAAAACATAAAATATGGAAGAAAAAAAAAAGAACAAATGTGCATTTATGAAGGTGCAATTAAAATGAAAGCAATGCTAAAACAAACATGCACCAGTGCTTGTTAGATGTACAGAATAGATGTCCTTATAGCTCGGTCCTGTTAGATATTACACGCTGACGGCAATGGCATCCTGTGTATCTCTGTGTGAACGACCCTATACCTGGACTCCAGCAACAGTAAAACACACCATATAGGTTAATCCCTAAAAACACTCAGAGATATACCAAACTTAATACATACAGTAAATGACGTACACTTATTCATTTTTGTCGGTTTTTAGCCTCCGTCTTAAGGGAGTCTCTTAGCTGAGACTTTCCTGGCCGGGACAAAGAGTATTTGCAATGTCTCATAGTAAGTCCGGTAACATGCTGGATGAAAAAAAAAAAAGCAATAAAAAATCAGAGAAGTGACAGAAACAATTAAAATTATTAGAGGGACAAACATTAAGGAACATCGTATAATTCTGACGTGACAAACTGTTAAATATGCTGGACACCTACAACAATGCAAGCTACAAAAAGTAGATGTGTAGCTAAGTGCTTAGGCTAACATGGCAAGGTGTACATTACTACTGTATTGACAACTAACATAAAGCTTAACTGACCGCAATGCCCGTGTTATGCGCGCTCTCAGCTCCTGCGGTCTTCTCTCATCAAACTTGCGCTCAAATGCATCAAGACGCTGGATAGCCTCTTTGAGAAGAGCAGTGTGTGCAGCTTGCTTCTCCTTCAAACCCTCAAGCTGAAGAGACAAAGGCACACCATGGCCAATCCCCCACCCGGCTATGATAAGAAGGACAGCACCTCTTTCTGCTAGTCATTAACATACAAAAAGCCTTTACACCTCACACCTCTCACTGCTAGCTGTGAGGACTCCTAGAAAGTTTCACAGAATCCCGTATATACATCCACATACATGAGGTATCTGGTCGTTTCACAGAATTTCCTTTTGCATTCTACCTTTCCAAGCACTCTGCCTCAGACATCTGGCAAACTTAAAGTTTAGCGGAGATTTCCCATACCATATTTGTCCGGATACAGCTCTTTTCATGCAGTGATAACTGCAATATCTTTTGTGATTAACAAAGATTTGTCTTATCTTATCTTATCTATAGTTGGAGTTATAATAACAGTCTCCACCCTCATTTTATTAGTCAGGCTGTCTCCTGATTTATAGCTGCATCACTTCCAATCACTGGGAACACTGACGGACCGGAAAATTAAACATGACCAAATGACAGACCAGGCCCTTCACCTCTCCACAGGCTCTGTGTGTTCTCTCTCTCTCTCTCTCTCTCCTTCTCTCTTCTGTTCCCTCTGTTTTAAAGTGCACATGCATAAACACAAACACACACCTTCATCACAATGCCATCTGTCCCTCTCTGGGGTATGATGGTCGTGCATACTGTATATACCGTATACTGTGTGTGTGTGTGTGTGTGTGTGTGTGTGTGTGTGTGTGTGTGTGTGTGTGTGTGTGTGTGTCCATCCCACGCTGAGCAAACAAAGGTTTCATCATGTATCATTCATACCCACACACGCACCATACTGTCAGCTGTGAACACGGTTTGTGTTGCAGCTGTACTGTAGGTTCAGGAGTGTGTGAAAGTGCAGCAGTTTAAACACAGTCAGAGTCTGGGTGAAATAAAGATTGAAATTTTACATAAACCACACTTTTAATTTATTTACCACATTTTCTATAAAGAGCTTATTTATCTAATGTGGTGTAAATTGATTGGAAGAACAGACAGTATAGATATGTTATATTTTAATATAATATGTTTTTATATATATATAGGATGGAAGGAAGGGTGTGTATAGAGAAATTAAGAAAAGATACAAATGGAGGAAGGATTTAAATGAAGGAAGAATGGAAAGAAGGGTAAATTGAATAAAGCAAAGATACAGTATCCAGTGTGTTAGCCTTCATCCCATGTGTGTGTGGGAGCTTTTACCCTGCGTGTGTTAGCTTTTACCCAGTATGTTAGATATTGTCCTGTGTGTAGTAACGTCCATATGGACGTTACTGTATGTGGGTTATCATTTACCCTTTGCATTAGCATTTACCCTGTGTGTGAAAAAAAAAAAGGCTTTGTGAAATAAAAGGTTTCTTCTGTATGCTTCAGCCTGTAGAAATCCCCAGCCGCATTACACTCAGACTGAACAATCCCCTCAGCAGAGTGTCGGCTTTAGAAGACAGACTTACTCAGGCGTTGCAAGTGTTCACAGTCAGATGAGAGCACTTCAATGTGTCCTCCTGCAGGGGCGTCTCCACTCACTGAGTGTATGTCTAAGATCAGGACATGGGAGACAGACTGAAGGCACTGGGTCAGACTTCAGCATGCATTATGGATCAGAACCAGGATGGAGCTCTTTAACATGTTCCTGCAGTCTGGCTGAGGTTCTGTGTCTATCATTTCTATTTAATGAGATTATAAACGGATCATTTATTCAGCAGGCTGTTAAACCGTCATATCATCACAATGTTTATTGAAAGCTGACATTTATAAAGAGCCACAGGCTAGAACCTGCCAAGAGCTAAATGAGAGCTAAATGGTCAGGAAAACCATCTTAGTTTTACTTATTGTTCCATTCAAAATCAAATGAAAAGGATTCCCTGGGAATAACTCACCTTTACTGGAAATTCAGGCCATGTGTTTATTTATAGAATATTCAGAAAATTTAATGAAATTTAATTAAATGAACCTCAGATTGCGTGTAATGCGGTTTGTGAGCGATTAGCAAGACGAGTCAAAAATCTTGACGTGAAAAATGAGCACGTCTCGGTAGCACACATGCTATGCCGAGCGTCACGTGATCACAACTGAGCCAATGGTTTCTCTCTCTTGCGCTGCGGAATTGTGGGTAATCATCTCCCCTGCTCGTTCTTAGTGCACGCCTCTCACTGGTATAATCAACATCCGTGCACGCATGTACTGTTTACTATAACACTGTGACCACATGTGTGTGTGTAAAACATCTTTTATTTTGTGTTTGTGTGCACGTGTGTGTGTGCGGGTGTAAAGCAAAAGCAAGTCTCATTAGAGAGGTTAAAGATCCATTTTCTCTCTCTCTATGTGTCAGCCGTCAGCGGCTCTCTATGTGTCTGTCTGCGCTCACTCGAGTGTCATTAGAGATGTTCCTTGATAATTGGCAGTGTTTCCGTTAGTGTGTGTGTGTGTGTGTGTGTGTGTGTGTGTGAAACTCAAATAAGAGACGAGGAAATGTACTGTGATGAGAAGAGGGAGAGGGGAGGGGCTTATTCCTCCTCTCCTCTAACTTTAGCTTCACACACAAACACACACACACAGCTCCTGCGTGCAAACAGAAACACTTATGGAACGAATAATTTGAGTTTCCTTTATTTCTTGTGGGAAAATTCACTTTAATCTACGAGTGTTTTGATATATGAACCTGTTCCCGATAATTATGCTCGCAATCCAAGGTTCCACTGTACTTATACAATGCCTCTACACTCAAGATGCTTCTGACTAATTGATATTTAGTCATTTGTACTGTATATATTCATATATGTTTGTTTAGTTTGTGTACACTGAGTCTGTGGATTATCACAGCAAACAATCAAAATGAATGACACACACACAGACATGCAGACAAATGATGTAAATCAAACATACATTAAAGACAAAGTCATATTTGGCATATAACACTTTATGACTCTGGTAATAAACGTCTAAATCTAATTATTTATACCTCTCCCCCACATGGAACAGAATTTCATCTTAATTTCAACTGAACACCAAGGTTCAGTCACACTACTGATCGCTTGAATTAAATTAATTTACAAGACAGTGTATTCACCAAGTAACTTTCTTATTAAATATTATATTATTTTTACATTTTCATTTTATTTCATTTACAGCATTTGGTAGACGCCCTTATTCAGAGTCACTTATTATCTCATATGTCTGAGCAGTTGAGGGTTAAGGGCCTTGCACATCTGGGTGGTCTAAACCTGAGACCTTCCAAGCAGTAGTCCAATGCTTTAACCACTGAGCTAGCCCTGACAAAGCTTATGATTTACAGATTAAAAATAATAATATCTGGTTCAAAAATGTTTTTTCTTTTTTGGTTGTGTGTGTGTGTGTGTGTGTGTGTGTGTGTGTGTGTGTGTGTGTGTGTGTGTGAGAGAGAGAGAGAGAGATGTTTCTAAGCAGAGGTAATAAAATGTCAAGCTGACAAGTCATGTGTTTGCGATTTTATGAAGACTCTGTACTAATCCAGCTCTGTGTGAAGGCTGTAAAAACGTCAAGCTTGTGATTCATCCTACAAGCCACATTAGAGCATTGCAATGTTATTATGTTTTGTTTCAGAAATTGGTGGTTGTCTGGGAAAACTCATCAGATGGCCTACTGTAGGTCTTGCTTCCAAACAGACACACTATCTTGTACAGTGGAACCTTGGATTACGAGCATAATTAATTCCGGAAGTGGGCTCGTATTCCAAAACACTCGTAAACCAAATCATAATTTCACATAAGAAATAATGAAAACTCAAATTATTCGTTCCAGAGACCCAAAAAATAAATACATTAAAATAATTAATACAATCTATAAAATGAAAATAAGACAAATTAATGTGCACTTTACCTTTAAAAAAAAGTACAAATAAATCCTGACAGATAAGTGTTTCCGTTGGTGCGCGCAGTGTGTGTGTGTGTGTGTGTGTGTGTGTGTGTGTGTGTGTGTGTGTGTGGAATTAGCCCCTTCCCTCTCCTCGTTTTACACATTAACACTCCTCCTCCCTCTCCCCACCTCACTTTTTAAGATTCACAACAAACACACACACACAATGGAAACACCGTTTTAACAGGAAAAAAAGAAATCACTCTGAGACTGGCATGAGCGTATATTAACGGACTCACTTTTTAAGTTTCACAACAAACGCATAAACACAGCGGAAACACCATTTTAACGGAAAAAAGCGAGACTGGCATGAGCGCATACTAAAGCAATCACTTTTTAAGTTTCACAACAAACACACACACACACACACAACGGAAACACCGTTTTAACAGGGAAAAAAGAAATCTCTCTGACCTGGTGTGAGCATATACTAAGGGAATCACTGCTGTAAAGTAAAAAAAATGTTAAAAAATGAATCAGCACCTTACCTTTGAAAAGAATCGCGACAGAGCAGAGTTTCTGTGTGTTTATGAAGACGGGGAGGGGGTGAAAAGGCCAGAGAGCGTCTGTACGTGTGTGTGTGTCAGTGTCAAATTGCACGCGCACACTCAAGAGACGAGCAGAGTTTCTGTGTGCTTGCGAAGCCGTGGGGGGAGGGAGGGGGGGAGGGGTCTCAAGTTGAGAGAGTGATGTCCGGTGTCAAAATAAGAGTCACATGTGCGATACATGATACTCGGCGCTCGTAAACTAATACTTGCTCTGTTTCCGATTAAAAATATTTTAAAAAATCTTTGCTCGGTTTGCGGAACACCACGTAAACCACGTTACTCGCAATCCGAGGTTCCACTGTATTTTATTGTTATCTTGAATAATATTTCTCCAGACTTCCAAAAGGAGTTTTAGTCCCCTACTGAGCAGTTTCAGAGGAATTATTTTTATATGTTAAGACATACCTATGTCACCTATGAAACTTTCAAGCAAAAAAACATCTAACTTAAGGCATGAACTAGTGAGGAACAGGTGCAGATAAAGACAGATGATCAGACCTGTGATTAGTACAGTATACTGGTGATGCTGAATGCTGAGAACAGACGAGAGGGGAAATGAGGTCGTTGCTGCCGATGTTGTTACATAAACAACCAATTTTTGTAATGCTATTTTTAGGCACTTCGCAGCCCATCACAGTAAAACATTTGTCCCCATTTCTTATATAAATAAAACTAGACTTGACTTTTAGCAGAGATCACACAAGAACCCTGTATATTAAACACAGCTATAGAAATGGTAAGTCTTTTAAAAAGCTGTTTAATTGCTAGTCATGCCTTGATCAAGTTGTTGTTTATAAATATCAGCTGTTCATTTATCATCAACCCACATGTGCCATCGTGAAACAAACACCACTGAACGAATGAGTAATTCTTTCCGCGCTGATCTAACAGCAAACATGGATCATTCAAGTAAAGAGAGATGATGAGGCTCTGGTTTGTCAAATCCCACAGCTGACATTTACCTCAGGATATAAGAACTGAGAGACTGATGTGGATTATTCACATGATTTGTTCCCTTACAGAATTTAAATATTTGAATATTTAAAGTGTCTCTAATGCTGTTTTTTTTTTCTGTGAAAATATACACAGAAGTGGATTAACTATACTTAATTGCCCTCAGGTGTGCACAAGTGAGTACAAGTTTGTGCACCCATACAGGGTATATTCCCATATTGACACCATTGATGTTCTAATGATAGATTATACATCCAGTGCGTCCCTGGCCAGGATAAAGAACTTACTGAAGTTAACTAGTAGCATACACTCTCATACATTAAGGTATCAAAATGTGATTGTTACTTCAAAGGAGAATACCAAAGGCAAGAAAATGGAGATTTATACACTGATACTGTTGCTGAACTTACCCCAGCATTCATGGACTACAGGTATCGCTGTTGTATGCGATATTTTCTATGAAATAGAACATTGTGTAGTTTGAACGTTGTGTGAACATCATATAATTTACTTAATAAAACTATAGGGAATACTGCAGTACAACTTTCTAAGTCAATACTTCTTTTTTCTCTCCTCCTGCCTCCCAGCCTTCTGCTATCATTAGCACTGGTTTTGGTTTTGCATTTAGGAGCCATAATGCATAATTGCATAATGCATAATGTATCCTGTTCTCCTTTCAGCTTCATCCTGTTCCTTACTGGGATTTCTTATTAACACTGTTATAACCTTATGGCACCATGGAGATACAGCCGTGACACTTGGAATGGTCTCAGGATGCTATTGTTGGCTTGACACAAGTCTGATGGTATTGCTCACCTTCATACATTTCAAGAAGGGCAGCAAAGAAGCCACTTCTCTCCAGGAAAAACATTAGGGATAGACTGCTAAGGACTGAGGTAAAGTCAATTTCTCTCATGAATCCCCTTTCCGATTTTTTTTTTCCCCCGGGCATCTGGAAAAAAGCTTGTCCGCAGAAGAAAAGGTGAGCGCTACCATCAGTGTCTTGGAGAACAAAACATCAACATTTTGGGTCCATGGCCTTGAACCTCCCCAGACCTTAATCCCATTGAGAACTTGTTGTCAATCCTCAAGAGGCGGGTGGACAAACAAAAACCTACAAATTCTGACAAACTCCAAGCATTGATTATGCAATAATGTCAGGATTATACGATCATTGCCTGACAGCATGCCAGGCCGAATTGCAAATGTCTTGATGAAGAAGGGACAGCACTGCACTCTTTGCATAAATCATGTTTCTTTGCATGTCAATATTTAATACTTAATTGCCATTAAAAGTCTATGATACTTATGACATGCTTGTACCTATACTTCAGTATACCAAAGAAACATCTGACAAAAAGATCTAAAAACACTGAAGCAGCAGACTTTGTGAAAATTAATATTTGTGTAATTCTCACAACTTTTGGCCATGACTGTACATTTACTGTAGTTGGTTGAGACACAAATGGGCGTAATACATCACATACCTATGATAAGGCACTGTCCACTGATGTGGAACTTGAAACTGGTAGCGGAAGAGGCTGATGCTGCTGTAAAGTGAACTTTTAATTGCTTTTAATCTTCCTCATGATCTTCAACAATCTTTGTAATTAATTTTTGCTTTAATAAATTTTTTCTGCCCGTGACTCACTACAAAAACACAACCAAAGCATAATAATTATTTTTTTTTTACATTTTATTTATTTATTTATTTTAAACTCAACCAACATATCAGTGATACCAAATTTCATACTTAAATTACAAAAAAAAAAAAAAAACAATACAACTCTTAATTTATTTTAGTGGAAAAACTGTGGGAGGTGAAGTTATAACATGTTGCTGTCAAGCTGTTCACATACAGTAGAAAACATCCAAATTAGACCATGTGAAGGATTTTCCATCATGTCCTTTGCAATCTGTTCTCCTCTTTGGCACAGCCAACCAAACAGCATTTTAATCGAACTGATCAGCATGGACTTAAGTGGCAGTGCAGCAATAAAAGTGATTTTCTGCTCCCTAAATATAAAATGGATTTTTTTATTTAAACACCCAGCTTCCTCTGAGGGAAAAAAATAATCATTTTATCACACTCACCAGAAACACACACACAACTTAACTTGAGTCAGTCTCATGAAGCCTCAGAGATTTACACTGAAAAGCAAAGCCTAGCAAAAAAAATAAATAGTACAACTTCACAGTCTGGTACTGTATATTTCATGCCGAGTCTAATGCAGATACAGTAGTTTAGTGCAGGCCTTCATGTTATTATGGCTAGGTTGTCCTGAGAAAGACACCCGAGTCGAAACATGAAGACAAAATGCAGAATGTTATCAGTTAAACTCATGATCTGAAAGGTCTGTGGTGCTGATATACTGTAGACGTCATCATCTCATCTAATAATAAACACAGATTGGTCTGACCCTCTACCAGTTGTCCAAACACAGACAGAGCCGGTCAAGCTGGCAGAATAAGAATGATAGGTTGAGAAGTTGATAGGTTGAGAAGTTCAGCAATCAGGGGCTAGGATTGGAGTGTAACTACTATTTCTGCTAACTATGAGGCACCAGATGAGATGGTTTGGGCACCATACAATGACACCCCTTGTTCAGTTCCAGTTAGAGGTGCATCCCAATGGACCCCAGGGCAGACCCTAGGAACAGCTTGAATTTGTTTCTGGGTTTGAGAAGTCTAAGCTGACCTTCTCAGCCTTTTGCTACTAAGCTCATCATGAAAAGTGGAATGGAAATGAATATCATCTTTATGTGTCAATAAGAGAATCTGAAAGCATATAAATCAATGGTAGTGTCATAGTGATAGTTCTAAATAAAAGATAATTAAGATATGTGCTCGCAGTGTCCTGGTCCTACAGAAACCGTTCTCTGATGACTCAGGGCCTGGTGGATTCGAGTGAATCACGGGTGAAGACACGCAATCAGTAAGACATGCTTTATGACTGTATTGGAGTCATGGGGAGACCATGCATGGTGTCTCAGACATGTGACTTGAAGGGAGCGTGTTTTACTGCAAATGAAGATGGAAAAGAGGATCTTTTTGAGCCACACACAAATCACGTTTAATCGCTAATACAGATACACAGTAAGTATGGACGAACTGGACATAAAGCAATTCCTTTAACAAATCCTACTCGAGTGTCACAGAGAGAGGCGGGTGTAGACCTCCAGCCCAAGTTCTCAGAGATATCTGAACTTTTACACTTCACTATCAGTCTTCACGTCATTTATGTGCACTCACGCATAATTGATTGGTTAAGTCGTGCAGAAAGTTATGTTCTTCCATAAAGTCACTTTTCTACACTCCAAATTCAAACTCGTCAAATCAATACAATCGGAGACCAACTTAAATAATCAGACTCCAAAAGTAGCTGGTAAGCCATCAAATCGTCACCCCTGGGGCTTCTTTTGACAACTTCTTCCGTTCCGTTCATATGGCCCGGAGCTTGCGTTCTCCGAAACGTAATGACGGATGCGTATCCACTGAGCGGATGATGAATAGTCATTTGCTACCCACTGCCACAGAACGTCTCGCAATTACCGAAAGCTTGATTCTTGCCAGTTACTGAGCATCTGCAGAGAGAAAACACAAGCTAATATGTCTAGCGGGGGATCGGAGACAATGCTACTGTAGCTCGCTCATTAGTTCACTCTGGGGGCACGTAGCACTCATCTGTCCGCTTTGTCTCGTCGAAGAGTTCAGTCTCTGGAACACTGCCTTGCCCCTGACTGTGCAAAACCGGTACACTGATTCATTTTTATATCCACTAAAGGAAAAAATGAAAAAAAAAAAAAAAACGATGCATTTTGATATACAATCCAGCGATGGAGACCATAAGCTTTCACATCCTATATAATATTTCATATCTGACGTTTTTGAATAGTCATTGTTATACCATCTACCAGATGTTCATGCCAGTGAAGTGTATTCTATATTACAGATCATATTTCTATCCTCATTTACTTAACGAGTCAACAGATCAAGACCGCAAAGACGATTTAGCACCTCATTAACCAAGAGAGAGGGTGTTTGTTTTCTGCTGTTAAATTTGTTAAAGAAAGTTAGATGACTCCATGATACTACCTGACAGTGTGTATTCACTCCATTACAATTATGTTGAAATAAAGACAATGAAATTAAAACAACTCCTGTTGTTAAAAGCGCTATAGATATTACATTTAATTAGACTGAATAATTTGGAATACTGGTTAAACAAGCATGTAATTTTTTTTTTTTATGCTGTTTGAGACATTTTATTTAATTTTAAATAGAGACAGAAAAAGGGAACTATTTAAGAAATAATGAATCAACAATCCAAAGTGAACCCAAGTAATTATACTTTAACGAGCAGACAAATTACCGATTGCAAGTATTACGTTATATGACTCCTGACACGGCGTTCTCGTTATTCAAATGTCTTTCTCTGGCATTATTGCAGACAGAAAATTTTATGTCTGGTTGTTTGCGATCCGCACGGCTGATAATATGTGCTCGTAACTCAAACTAGACAGCAGGCGAGCCTCGGTCTTAGAGCTACGTTTCTTGCTCCCTCTGCTCACGTTATTGATCCAGTATTGTTCCTTGTGGCATTTTAAACACGTCAATATAACGGTTCTTGTCACTGCGTTGGAGGCGGGTGCGGAATGATAATAGATGCAGTCAATTCTGCGGAAACACAAAAAAATAGAAAACAAAAAAGTCCTCTTTTGCAGAGCATCCTGTCAAGGGGGCGTTTTAAAAAGACTCATTAGTTACTTGAAGAAAACCACAAACTCCTTTCAAGCTTGAATTTAAAAAGGTTTGTACTCGACACAATGAGATAGCAAGTGTTTCAGTGGGATTTCGACGATAGAGGAGCCCTACTTTGTTCATAATAACCAAAACAGTGTAAACAGTACAATCTGTTGTAACTTCAGTATCAGTTACACAGTGTTCCAGTATAGACTTTACAACATTAGCATAATAAAAATGAATAAATAAATAAATAAATAAATAAATAAATATACGGTGGTGTACACATGTTCTCCCTGTGCTTTTCTGGATAATGTGGTTTCCTCCCACAGTAGCGCATGGTGTGTGTGTGTGTGTGGCTTGTGACACCAAGGTTTATATATATGCGGCAGGGGTAGTACGGTAGCACAGGGGTTGGGGTGTTGGAGTAAAATGCCTGGTTCCAGCCTCAGTACCACCAAGCAGAAACTGTTGGGAAGTCCTCAACCTTCAACTGCCCACGTGTAAAATAAGACAAATATATATATAGTACAGACCGAAAGTTTGGACACATCTTCTCATTCAGCGAGTTTTCTTTATTGTGTTCTTTAGCCCAAACGCGTCTCTTCTGCTTGTTGCCTGTCCTTAGCAGTGGTTTCCTAGCAGATATTCTAGCATGAAGGCCTGATTCACACAGTCTCCTCTTAACAGTTGTTCTAGAGATGTGTCTGCTGCTAGAACTCTGTGTGGCATTGACCTGCTCTCTGATCTGAGCTGCTGTTAACCTGCGATTTCTGAGGCTGGTGACTCGGATGAACTTCTCCTCCGCAGCAGAGGCGACTCTCGGTCTTCCTTTCCTGGGGCGGTTCCGCATGTGAGCCAGTTTCTTTGTAGCGCTTGATGGTTTTGTGACTGCACTTGGGGACACTTTCAAAGTTTTCCCAATTTTTCGGACTGACTGACCTTCATTTCTTAAAGTAATGATGGCCGCTCGTTTTTTTTTTTTCAAATTCAAACTCTTTGAATGAGAAGGTGTGTCCAAACTTTTGGTCTGTATTATATATATATATATATATATATATATATATATATATATATATATATGCACACGCATTACAGATCCAGTGGAAATCAAATAAAGTAAACAATTAAGCATAAAACATGTCGTGGCCAATTAGCTACATACCGTAATAAGGCCGAAACTCTACTAAAAATACATTTTCATAAACAAGCTAAAGAAAGATACAATGCATCTTAAATATTACAAACCTCAGAGGAATCACAGAACAAAGTTGAAGGACAGGTGAAATTTCAATCATTTATCAATAAAGTATATCTATCTACACTGCAAAATTCCCAGTGTTGATTTAACACCCCAAGTGTTTATATATGACCTCAGAAATGTACTCTGAAAGTGTTAAATCAACACTCTGGGTGTTCATTCAAGACTAAGGATTTTGCTGTGTATGTAATAAATAGCCATCCATTGTACAGTATACTGTATAATGCTATGACGTCTGGTTTGTGTCCTTGGGACCTCAAAAGGCTAAGGTGCCAACACACCCAGCCATACACTACAGGAGATCTGGAAACACCATCCACATGCTGGTATCCTACACCGCATGTTTGTGGACTGGGGAGGAAACCGGTGTACCCAGAGGAAACCCACCAATCATCGGGAAAACTCCACACACACAAAAAATATACCTGAGAACCCTGGAGGTGGGAGGCAACGATGCTAATCACTAATCCACCCTGCTGCCTGTAATAAATATCACACACATTAATTAATTAAAATTTATGAATACCAAAACCACTGTTAATAATCATTGTGCTTAATCCCTGACTCATGCTCAATCTGCGCCATAAACAGCATCCGTCAAAGTAAGATTAGAATAATATGAGCTCCACGGGCGGTTACAAACCTGCTCAAGGGTTCAATCCATTTTATAAAGGCTTTATTTCTAAACCTTTAAAACTTAGAGCTCTCTGCCAGCTGGCAGCCTTGTGTATCATCAGAGCATTATGGGGTTTCTGCACTGCCATTCTGCAAATCTGAGCAGCACACAAGCCTTTCGATTTCCGATCCTGGAGGGGATCTCTACTGCGGCTGAGACCTTTATGTAACTGCAGCTATTGAGGTGCATGTCCTTGCTCTTTTCACATGTAACCGGTTGCGTAAGGCAATCTTCGGGCTCATTGATCAGAATAACATTGATGCTCAGTTTTGAAACGAATTTACGTCGCAAATATGCTCTTTGAAACATACGATACTGATTTACGCTTAAATCCTAGTACATTTTCAAATTGAAAGACAAATTGCATCTTGATATTTTCTACCTTTATATTAGTGATTTGTTTACTGCTCTCTTCCACTTTACTCCTCCCGTCTACAACTTCATCATGAAAAATGCATGACAGCATCTGACCTCGCAACAAACTCTGATTTTTTATTTAATTCTTTTTTTATCCCACAAAATGACTATAAAGAAAAGCCCTGAGCTTGTACTTATGTTGGTTTTATGTTGATGCAGAGTGCTCATGAGAATGCTGGATAAAAGAAGTTAAAAAGCTATATAGACTGGATGTGACTAGTTCCTGTGGACCACTGTGGGGGATTTATGATTCTCAGTGCTAGACAAATTATGAAGAAATGAATAAACTGCGATTAAAGTATAAATAATAAATCATCATCCTATACAACTTCATGTAGAAAAAATGCACTTAAGTGAAAATGAAAATAAGTGTTTTTAAATGACGAAATTAAGCTAACGCCATGTAAAATGTTTTTCATTAAAACATTCAATTCAATTCAATTTTATTTCTATAGCGCTTTTAACAATGGTCATTGTCTCAAAGCAGCTTCACAGAAATGAAAAGAAGACTTATGGAAATGTATATATGTGTAAGAAAAATGTGACTAGATAATGAGATTGTCCCTGATGAGCAAGCCAAGGGTGACGGCGACAGTGGCAAGGAAAAACTCCCTGAGATGGCAACAGGAAGAAACCTTGAGAGGAACCAGACTCAACAGGGAACCCATCCTCATCTGGGTGATAACAGATAACAGAAATTGTATAACATCATGTGTGTTATGCAGATGAAAGTTCCATAAACAGAAGTTAATTTAAATTAACACAAAGTCCAGTTCAGCACAGGGATGAGTCAGCAGGTGCAGAGGGCAGATGGGGGTCTGGATCACTGGGAGCTCAGGAGCAGCATGTGTAGATCCAAACCAAAATGAAGAAGAATCCAGCTGGAGTTGGTCCTTCTCTGGATGCCTCTGGGTCAAAGCAGGGTCGGCCTCTGTCTACTGAAGCTGGCACGATCTCCAGATGCCTCGGGATGGGTGGAAAAATAAAGAGCAGGTGAAAAGAATTAGCGTGGTTGCCATTCAGGATAGATGTACTGGAGTATCAGGTAAAGAAATTAATTATGTGTATGCCAGATTAAAGAGATGCGTCTTGAGTCTACTTTGAAATTGGGAAACTGTGTCTGAGCCCCGAACACTGTCAGGAAGGCTATTCCAAAGTTTTGGAGCTAAATATGAAAAGCCCTACCTCCTTTTGTAGATTTTGATATTCTGGGAACTACCAGTAGTCCGGAGTTTTCTGATCTTAAGGAGCGTGGTGGATTGTAACGTATCAGAAGACTGGTTAGGTATGTGGGAGCTAGACCGTTTAGAGCCTTGTACGTAAGTAATGCTATTTTGTAATTAATTCTAAACTGAACAGGTAGCCAGTGCAAGGATGATAATATTGGGGTTATATGATCATATTTTCTGGATCTAGTGAGAACCCTGGCGGCTGCATTTTGGACTAACTGTAGCTTGTTAATTGAGGATGCAGGACAGCCACCCAGTAATGCATTACAGTAGTCCAGTCTGGAGGTCATGAATGCATGAACCAGCTTTTCTGCATCAGATACAGATAAAATGTTCCTAAGCTTGGCAATATTTCTAAGGTGGAAAAAGGCTGTTTTTGTGATGTTGGAGATATGATTTTCAAAGGATAAGTTACTGTCTAATATCACACCCAGGTCTTTCACTGTCGAGCTGGTGGTAACAGAACATCCTTCTAAACGCAGGCTGAATTGTGAGAGCTGGTGTGTACTGGTTTTTGGACCAATAAGTAATATCTCTGTCTTATCTGAATTTAGTAAAAGAAAATTATCGGTCATCCAGTCTTTTATATCTTGAATACACTCAGTTAGTCTAGACAATTTGGGTATTTCATCTGGTTTTGTGGAAATGTATAACTGAGTATCATCAGCATAACAATGGAAACTAATCCCATGTCTTCTGATGATGTTACCCAAGGGAAGCATGTATATTGAGAACAACAGAGGTCCTAAAACTGACCCTTGTGGCACCCCATATTTCACTGGCATTACACCAGACTGTTCTCCATTCAGATCTACAAAATGGAATCGATCAGACAGGTAGGATCTAAACCATTTTAACGCCTGTCCCTGAATACCAATGTGATTTTGTAAGCGATCTATTAGAATATCATGATCTATAGTGTCGAATGCAGCACTAAGATCAAGTAAGACAAGAATTGAGATGCAGCCTTGGTCTGAAGCTAAAAACAAGTCATTTGCAATTTTAACTAGTGCAGTTTCTGTACTATGATGGGGCCTGAAACCTGACTGAAATTCCTCGAGGATATCGTTTTCCTGCAAGAATGTGCATATTTGGGCTGATACTATCTTTTCTAATATCTTTGATATAAACGGAAGGTTTGAAATCGGTCTGTAATTTATTATATCATTTGGGTCTAAATTAGATTTTTTAAGAAGAGGCTTAATAACTGCCAACTTGAAAGGTTTAGGGACATGACCTAGACATAATGAAGAGTTGATAATATTTAGAAGTGGCGCTCCGGTTATATTTATCACTTCTTTTAAAAGTCTAGTTGGGATTGGATCCAACAAGCATGTTGTTGATTTAGCCGAGGTGATAAGTTTGTACAGCTCTTCCTGTCCTACACCTGTAAAGCTCTGAAAATCAAATTGTGAAGCTTTAGACTGGACTGGATCATGAGATGTTAGAGGTTGAATTTCCATTATTTTCTTCCTGATACTATCAATCTTTTCATTGAAGAAGTTCATGAAGTCTTCACTTCTAAGCTGTGATGGGATACTCCCTGCAGGCATCTTAGGATTTGTTAGGCTAGCCACTGTACTAAATAGGAACCTGGGATTGTTTTGGTTTCTTGCTATGAGTTGGCTCAGATGCTCGGCCCTAGCCGCTTTTAGAGCCCGTCTATAGCTGCACATACTACCTTTATACGCGATTCTAAAAACTTCTAATTTAGTTTTTCTCCATTTTCGCTCGTGGTTACGGGTTGCTCTCTTTAGGGCGCGAGTATGACTGTTGTACCATGGTGCAAGTGTTTTATCTCTGACTTTTTTTAATCTGATGGGAGCAACAGTGTCTAATGTACTGGTAAAAATAGTGCCCATGCTGCTAGTCACTTCATCTAGATCGTCTGCACTTAGGGGTCTGATAAGAAATTGGGACAGATCCGGCAGATTACTTGTGAATTTGTCTTTAGTAGTCGGATGAATATTTCTACTGAATTGATAACGTGGGGAGGCACAGCTACGCTGTTCTACAAGTAGAGTATATACTAAGAGATGATGATCTGTGATATCATTACTTTGAGGTAGAATGTCTATATTAGAGACATCTATACCATGGGATATAATTAAATCTAGCGTATGATTAAAGCGATGAGTTGGTCTATTTATATTTTGTTTAACCCCAAAGGAATTTAGCAAATCTATAAATGCGAGTGCTGAAGTGTTGTTAGCATCGTCTACATGAATGTTAAAGTCTCCTACTATCAGCACTTTGTCAGAGTTAACCAATAGGTCTGATAGCAGATGTCCAAACTCTTTAAGAAAATCGACATATGGCCCTGGGGGTCTGTACACGGTGGCCAGAACGAAGTGTTGCAAGGGTTTATTATGTATTTCGCTGAGTGCAACATTAATGATAAGCACTTCAAACGAGTTGAACTTGGGCCTTGTTTTCTGGGTAACAGTGAGAACATCACTGTAGATAGTTGCGACACCACCACCACGACCAGTTTGACGGGGTTCGTGCTTATAGAAATATCCTGACGGAGTAGACTCATTTAAACCAATATATTCATTTGGTCTGAGCCAGGTTTCAGTAAGGCAGAGTGCGTCAAGGCAGCAATCTGAGATAATTTCATTAACAATCAGTGCTTTAGGCGCAAGGGATCTGATGTTGAGAAGCCCAAACTTTAGAGGTATATTGTGATTACTTACTTGGCCTTTTTCTGGTTTTATAGTTATTAGATTGTTTCGAGCAATTTTAACAAATTTATTCTTTTTTCTCACTATTCGGGGAACAGACACAGTTTCTATAGGAAACTATATAAAACATATAAAACATGATTCAATGTACATTTTCATACACATTTACGATATTTACCAGTAGCTACCGTCGTATTCACCTTTCTGCTAAAGAATGATATTCGCTACTGTAATAAATTCTAATCCAGCATTAGCCGCGAAAGCATGTAAACGTAATTAATGTTAGAAAATTACATAAATCGGCCTCCGAGTGGCGCAGTGGTTAAAGCGCTCGCCCTATCATCCGGAGATCGCTAGTTCGAATCCCGGGTGGTGCTGTAACCTCTCGCAGCCGGAGGTCTAGAGAGAGCTGATTGGCCAAGCTCTCTCAGAGGGGAGGGATGAGAGGTACATAGTGCTCCGACATTAATCACGGCTCTACAGCCAGTCAGGGGCGTCTGTGAGCTCGCGCAGTGGAGGGAGCGGATAGCGCTGTCCTCCGAGTGTGTTACGCCGCCCCCAACGGTGCGCGAGCGAGCAGTTCGAAAAGATGCGGTCGGCTGGCGTCACGTGGTTCGGAGGAAACACGTGATAGTCTTCGGCCCTCCCGGCTGAGTGGTAGTAGTAGCCTTAATGTGGGAGCCCCCTAGTGACGGGGAGGAATTGGACACGACTAAATTAGGGAGAAAATCGGGGAGAAAAATCAATTTTTTACATAAATCAAGGTTTAGCTCAATAATTGTTGAATAATTAAATCTAGCCCTTTAGATTTCGATAATTAATAATTATAATGAACACAAAAATAGATAATAAATAAATTAATAATTCATAAAATAATAAATAATTAAATATAGCTTTTTAATGTTAGCAAATTAAGAAAGTAAGGCTCAAAATACATTTTTAAATTAGACAGGGTTCATGGAGATGGAAGCCAAGCAGAAGACTTATTCCTATACTGATTAATCTAACTGGGCAGCTGAATGTTAAACTAAACTAATCCCATTTGATATATATATAGTATACTGTCATTAGGTGTATGAGAGGAAAAGGGAAAAACATACCATTGAGATTTGTATTCTGTATTTTCAAAGTTTCATTAAGAGTACAAGTAGTTATTATTCAAGTGAAATTACAGGAATCCATGCTCAATAATCTTCAAATAAAATACAAGCATGACAAAATAATATTAAGTATACTCACTCTTTCTATTCGTATTTATATCCGTGCACAAGGCGGGGAACATCCTGGACAGGGCGCCAATCCGACACAGGGTACACACATGCACACCCTTACTTACACACTATGAGAAAGGCCAGTTAGCCTAGTCTGCATGTTTTTGGACTGTAGGAGGAAACCGGAGTACCCCGAGGAAACCCACTAAACATGGGGAGAACTCCACACAGAACCTACGGTGGGAATCGAACCCTCGACCCGGGAGGTGTGAGGCTACAGTGCACACTACACTGTATGACAAAATAATAATTATTATTATATTAACAAAGCGGATTACAATACTAAAAATACTATAATATGTATAAGCAATTTAATGAGCAAAACTAAATAAAGAGAGTTCTTTTTGGTTTAAAAAGTTCTCTGATCTTAATTTCCATAAACAGATGTAAGACTTTCTGCACCAGTGTCTGTACTAAGAATACAAGTGAGCAAAAATATCATCTCAGAACATATAACTTATACATCACAAGGGACCTAGGTCTAAATCTACACACATATTTCTGTAAAGCTGCAGCTTTTCAAATGTAGCTTATGTTACTGGGTTGAACTGAATACTAATAATCTTATACACCTATAATCTTATAGATTATATACAACAGGAAAACAGGATTAATTTGATTATGTTTCCTATACATGGTTATTAAAGAAGATGCTATTGATATTTACTTGAAGATTTAAAAGTGCCCTTTTTTATATAGACGCTGTTTATTTCACTCATCCAGTGTATGTCCATGTTCTGGGAACTTGGGACACAAGGCCTTGGAACCCAATGGATTTCTTTGGAGTATATAGGAAGAAAGTCAAGTAACTGGGGAAAACCTGACAAGCACAGGGAGAACAGGAAAACTTTAAGGCAGACCGAGGATGAAGATCTGATGCCCCAACCTTGGAGGTGAAAGTCAACATTTAGCCACTCTGCTACTGTCACCCTCCAAGTATATTTTAAATTTATGTTAATGCGTGGAAGAGTTGCATATACAAGAGAAGAAAATAATATGCGTTCAAATAGGACGATGTCGTTTCTACCTTTCTATTCCTTTGGCAATAATGGTTACCGTTGTCATGTTTGATACTTTGTACGGCAGATGTGGGTAGAGTGGCCCAAAAATTTACTCAAGTAAGAGTAGCTGTACTTCAAAATAATATTACTCAAGTAGAAGTAAAAAGTAGTCATCCAGAATATTACTCAACTAAGAGTAAAAAGGTATTCGGTGAAAAGACATAATGTCCGATTTATTATTTTAGAAATTATGTAAGCAGTCAGACAAAATGATAAAATAATGTACAATTTGCAACATTTCCAAATAATAAAATAAATTCAATAAATGTAATAAAATAAATGAATAAAACTGAATATCTTTACAAAATAGCAAATTAAGGAATAACAAACACACATTTCCTAATCTCCCTTTTTTCACAATATAAAGCTTTTGAAATAAATCCCTACTGTAGGTAACATATGTATGTTTGAACAGTGTAACTATTTCCTGTGTAAGATATACTGTATATTCAGTCACCCAGCAATGACTCAGCAGAAAATAACATTAGAACACGTGTACAAGAGTCTCACTTTACCATAAACTGTGTCCAGCAGAACAAATGTAAGAAAATTATATATATATTTTAGCCTCTAGATTATTTGCTAATTATATATGTTAAGATTGCAACATTAAATAAAACGGCTAAACTAACCGCGACATGTTTGCTTCACTGTCTGCTACTGCTGCAGACAAACCCCTCCCCCTTCCGTGTGGTCATTTGACTCTATGTGGTTATTGTTATTGCAGCTGATTGGTCAAACGGAGTCATGTGATTATTGTTGCTACATCTGATTGGTGAAACACAGTCACATGGTACCGGCTGCATTTCTCTGGCAAACACAAAGAATATCGAAAGTGTTGAATAAATGGTTTTATTGGAGTAAGAGTAGATTTATTTTTTTACAAATCTACTTTAAAGTAATCAAAGTAAAAAGTATGGTGCAGTAAAACTACTAATAGAAGTACTTTTTTTTTTCTTCAAAAAGTTAGTTAAGTAAATGTAACAGACTAAATGTAACTCATTACTACCCACCTCTGCTGTACGGTCTCATGTTGTCGCTCCCTTTTTTTTTTTTTTTTTTAATGCTGTATGGTTTAATCAGCAGATATTTAAAAATGCACTGAACAATAATCCACAAATCTGGAGTTTTCAAGTTAAGCTATTGACTACATGGACTTGCAGAAAGTTAAAAACTGCCTTTATTTCTCTATATAATCCCCTGCTACACTAATGCACTTCTCCCAGAGTCTTACTAGAGCTTGAATACCATCAAGGTCGAAAGTTTTTCAAGTACACCCAGAGCCATGATCAGCCTGCCAGCTTCATGTCTGGACCACTGGCCTCCCAGGAATTCCTTTAATGACCCAAACATGTGGAAATAGCTTGAAGTGAGGCGAGGACTATAGGTACATGTGGCAATATCTCCCCGCCGAGTTCCTGTAATGGTAAGTCCGTCCGTGAGTGACGATGCCACCGATGAGGTGGTTTGGAGCCCTCTGCAGTCATTGCCACTGACTTGCATAAGAAATGCATCTGTCTGTGGGAATTGAACACACTATCATTCACCAACACAACAGCCTTCTTTAAAATGTTTGCAGATAATGGATTCTGATGTGATCTTCAGATGCTGAAGCTCATCTCCCTTGAGGTTCCTTGTATTCTGAGATCCTTTTCAGCTGATCATGTTTGTAAAGAGTAGTTACATACAAAAAGTCAGCGTTCAGTGGTTAAGGCATTGGATCATGGTTCAGAAGGTCCCAGGTTCAAATCCCCTGACCATATTGTCCCTGTTGGGCACTTGAGCAAGACCCTGAACCCTCACCTGATGTATATTAGATGTATAGTATAGATGTAGATGTATAGATGTATAATGAGATAAAAATGTACAGTATGTTGCTGTGGATAAGGGCATCTGCCAAATGCCTAAATGTAAGAATTAGTGTTGCGCTTAAGACCAGCCCAGCTGTTCTCTTCTGATCTGTCTCATCAACAAGGTGATTCCACCCACAGAAGTGTTATTCAATGGATGTGTATTTTTCCACATTGCTCTTTTTCAGCTCTAGAGACTGGTGTGAGTGTGTGAAAATCCCAGGAGATGATCAGTTATATACCCAAATACCCAAACCGTGCCATCTGACTGCCAAGCAATCACGCAATGGTTAAAGTCACAGTGATTATTTTGTGTTTTTCCCAGATGTGCTGTTTGATATGAATATTATCTGAATCTCTCAAGCTGTAGCTGAATGATCTTACACAATGTGCTTCAGCCTCATGATTACCTAATTGGATCGGGTTCCAGTTAAAAGCGTGGTATATGTAATATTAGTTAAAAGAAAAAGTAAAAAGAATAAATCAGAGTGTAAAGATGAAATATCATGATACTAATGAAATATTGAGAGTCTTTCAGATGGTAGTTTGTAGTCAGCAGCTTGAGGGAACAGGAATAAATGCATCTTTTTATTTCATACTCAAAGACATTTTGTACCCCTTTTCATTTAACCTTCAGTATCTACTTGATTTGTGCATAATTTCCCGGTGATATATCCTTCTTACCATGACAGTTTATATAACCCTTAGGAAATTCTCCCTCTGTTAGACTAACAGCTTCGCAGTATAATTTTCCTGGTAAATATAATATGAGTGGCTTTCAAGTCAAACCGGGACTTGTAATTAATTTTTCTGGTGAATGAAGGCGTAAAATTGATTGATGTTTGCAGAAGTCTTCAAACACAGTACGGTGATGAGACTCTTAGCGGCAGTAAAACATCTGAATGGAGCAAATGTTTTAAAGAAGGTCGTACGTCCGTGAATGGTGATCACGACCGAGGTGGATCGGAGCCCACTGCAGTCGTTCCCGTAAAACATTCAGCGAGTGGAACGTCTGATACTTGAAAATTGGTGGACGATTTGTTGAAAAACCTGCAGAAGACGCTTCTGTCTGTGTGAACTGTACACACAGTCATTCACCAACACCACTTGCACATTACAGAAACTCGGCTGGGAGTTATTAGCGCACACTCGTACAGTTCTGATATCGCTCCAAGCCATTTCCACATGTTCGGGCCATTAAAGGAGTTCCCGGGAGGCCAGAGTTACAGACAAGAAGCAGGAAGTCTGATCATGGCTCTGATGTACTAAGAAAACGTTCTACCTTGATGGTGTCCACTAGTGAAACACTGTGTTAAATGCATTAGTGTAGCAGGGGATTATGTAGAGAAATAAAGGGAGTTTTTACTCTCATATCTGTGCAATCAAAAGTCCCAGTTTGACTTGAACACCCCTGGTAATAAGGTTATACAATCCTATGACTAGAAAAAGAATAGCAACGTAGTCTAATAAGTATATGCACCATACATATGACAGTATATTACAGTTGTAACTGAAGGAGTCATCTATACACAATTACATTTCATTATAATCTAAGCCTGTAGCATGATGGAAATGGATTCCCTGCATTCTCTAATGAGTACATCAGTCACACTGGGGATCAATATGTTCTCCGTCTGTGTGAGAGAGACGCGTGGTGGTGGTGTTCAGAAATAAAGATTAAAAAGCTGAGAGGTGACCTTTCTCCAGGTTGCTAGGATTAGATTAAGGTAGTTACACTCAGACCCTGATTTACAGAGATGTCAGATAACCAATACTGATGAGCGTGTGCGATCGGATAAACTGTGTGCGCTGGGATTTATGAAGTGGATTACTGTACATCATGTACGATCGCTATATGGCAAGTTTAAGGAGCTAGCAATATCTATGAGTCATCTGATATATGAATGTCATGTTTGTTATGGCTGATCTGTGTATCTGTACCACTTTATTCCTAATAAAGTCACATTGAGTGACATCACACTGAGTGACCACATAGTGTGTTGCTTGTTTTTTTTCCAGCATCTGGGGATTTTTGGAGGTCTAAACTAAAATTATGTCATAATGACATTGGGATATCCCCTTTAAATGCACGCATAGCAGTGGAAACTAATCCCATGTCCTTTAATGATGTTACCCAAGGGAAGCATATACTGTATATTGAGAACAGCAGAGGTCCTAAAACTAACCCTTGTGGGAACCCGCACTTCCCCGGCATTACACCGGACAGTTCTCTTTTCGGATCTACAAAATGGTATCAATCAGACAGGTAGGATTTAAACCATTTTAATGCCTGTCCCTAAATACCTATGTGATTTTGTAAGCAATCTACAAAAATATTATGATCTGTGGAGTTGACTGCAGCACTAAGGTCAAGTAAGACTAATATTGAGATGCGCCCTTGGTCTGAAACACAAAAAAAACAAAAAAAAAATCATTTGCTTCCCATATTTTATATCCTCTGTATTATACACAGTATGTTTATAAAGTTTTCCTTTTTTTTAACCAAATGCCAATCCAGTTCTAGTTTATGTACTGTAAATTCAAAGCATTTCAATGCACACCATTATGTTTTTGGTTGGATGCAGTACACACACACACACACACACACACACACACACACACACACACTCTGTCAAATGTTGATGTGGAGTATGCAAGTGCAAGCTAACAGGAGTTTGTTAACAGGAAACAGCATACACGAGAATCGATACCTGGCAACCGGAACCGAGCAAGCGTCAAGAGATCTGTGCAAAACATGAATAGGCCTGGAGTAAAATCAACGTGAAAAGAAACCAGAAAGAGCACCATGAACCGTGATATTAACAATAAAAAAGACAAAGCATGTTCTTTTCAGTATGGATGTGTTCAGGTCCACAGTGTACTTTAAAATCTACTCCCTGATCCCTGTTCCCTATGCATGGAATGTCAAGATTACTTGCCTTGAGAAATTTCCTCCATTCGGGACACACTACAATGTGACCAACGCTGACATCACATCCTCCTTGGATTCCTGTTGCTGCTACTGTGAAGGATTTAGGATTTAATGGCACATTAAATCATTCAATTTTATTTGATTACCTTTCAAGATGGAAGCTATCATTCATAAAGAGCATAATATTAAACAGGTTGATATTCTATGTATTATTAATGATTTATTAACTGACTCAATCTGCAATAACACTGACACACCTGCAAGGTGTACATAATGGCACTAATTATCAATTATATACCAGTACACTGGCGACAGGCTCATGGCCACTCAATGGCTCATCTGGGGAGCAAAGATGATAGGTGGCCATGATAGATACTGTAGGTACTGTATCAGAACCTTCACAGGCTGCGTAACGGGAATTAGCCGGCAAAGAGTTCAGGTTTGACCCGGCCTCCAAATTATTCAGATATCAATCCAATCGAGCATCCATGGAATGGGCCGGATTAACAAATCCGATCCATGGGGTCCAAACCACACAACCCACAGCACCCAAAGGATCTGCCGCTAACGTCCTGGTGGCAGATACCCCAGCACACCCCCTGAGGCCTTGTGGCGTCACGCCCCAAGGAGCCAGAGCCGCCCCGGTGGCACCTCACTGTGTTTTAACCTTTAGGTTAGAACTCCTCAAACCACATCTTCACTGAGGCTCCGCATGGAAAACAAAACAGACAAAACCCATTACTCACAGTAGCTCATTTAAAATGCGCAACCTTCTATAAACCCTGCTGCTAAACCAGCTCAGGCTTTACACACAAACATCCAATTATGCGCTTTATACTATTCAGAGAAGAAATGTTTTTTTTTTTTGCATTTTTGTTTTTTCACTTTCAGTTACAGACTCTCTCAGTTTCTCTACCTGTCCTTTATCAAATAGCACTTTAGAAACAGGATCAAAAAGAGAGCAGGCAGGATTATCCCTGATGCTTCATATCGAGTTTGCAGCTCTTTAGCTGTGAAATAGTGTAACAACACCCTAAACACAAACAGACATCGCCTTTCTCCTCCCAGGGCTGCAGCTTAGTAACACACTGCACAAACCTTTAACATCATCACACACACACACACGCACGCACGCACGCACGCACGCACGCACGCACGCACGCACGCACACACACACACACACACACACAGTCCATATAATTTATTATTCTTTACTTAAAATCATTCTTCTCTTTTTGAACTGTGAACACAATTACTATATATCATAATTATATCATAATCATATACATAATTACATCATATATACTGTGTATAAATCCGCCAACACATATCCTTCAGCAACTGCTGGAACTAATTAACCACAACTTGCAGAGCTGGCAACCAACAGTTAGTGTAATTAACTGGAGTGAAAGTAGTTTTAAATTCGTAACGGTATCCTGTAGCCAAAAGGTGGTGAGAATAAACCATGGAGGTGGTGAACAGTGCTGAGAAACCTACAGTAAAATATTTACTTTATATTTTCACTTTTAGAATGTCAGTTACCATCTGGGGATGCGGGTTTGAGTCCTAAATGGAAAGCTAGTGTGCTGTGGAGGGTGTACAATCCCTTGTTCTGCACACCAAGTAGTGCCCTTGATCAAGGGTTAGAAAGGGAATTGGGATTCAGCCTTGTGTTAGCCTTGTGTTGGAGGAAGATAGCTTTGTAGCATGCCTTAGGTGTAAGCAATAATAAAAAAATGTTCAGTTACTTGTAACTTACAGCAGAGTGAATTATTTTTTTCACACGCGGACAGGGTTAAGGGCCTTGTTCAAGACTTCAACAGAGGCTACGAGGTGATCCTGAGGCTTGAACCCCCAACCTCCCGATCAGTAAACTAATAACCCACAGCCTTTACCGACTGAGCCACTACTGCAACCTCGAGACCATGGAATTTGGCGGGACACACACACACGCACACGTACGCACGCACGCACGCACGCACGCACGCACGCACGCACACACACACACACACACACACACACACACAGGGAGTTGTGGAACGAATTACTAAGAAAACTATGTGTGCTTGTTTAGGATGACAACATTATCAGATGTGTGTTCTTGCTGAAAGTGGTTCTGTGACTGGTTTTGAGTGTGGGTTTTGGCAGGCAGCCGCTCTATCCCCAACGCTGTGAACTGTACAGATCTGCTTTCACCCATGCTGCAAACAAGAGTTATTAATGTAATTACCAAATGTTAGAATACCTGTGATGCAGAGTGATATACTGTATATAGTTAAACATCCCAGTGCTGTTATGCTCTATATCATCACTCATGGGATCCAATTAAATTGCACAGTAAGAACTAACTGTTTTGCCCTGCGATGTATCGGCACCCCATCCAGGGCATCATGCCTCAGGTTCCCTGGGATTGGCTCCAGCCCTCAGTATGAAACAGCATGGGTTCATGCACCCATACACCAAGGCTGAATGAGAGAGAAATAGAGAGGTCATATATTAAATGTAAGTTAAAGGAGAGAAAAAAACAGACAGATTTTAGACCTGTTATTGTCCTGAATATGATGATTATGATGATGATGATGATGATGATGATGATTTTAATAATAACAGTAATAATAAAGATGATGATTTATGACTGGTCACTCAGTACTTCTGAAGATGGCTCTGTTCACCTATCCTGAACAATACATTACTAAAAACAGTCTATTCCCAGGTCTCATCTATTATTCAGTGAATAATGTGGATACCGCAGACGTCAAGATAAAAACTGACTACATTTTTTTAAGTCCCTGGTGTTTGTGCTGAAGAGGCTTTCAACACACTTAGCACTGTTTGACTTTATAGCTCGTAGATGAGGAAGAGTAATGACTCATAATCGCACTTTCCGATGTCACCCAGAAGACGACAAGCTCCTTTTTGTCTCTTGCTGTTTCACAGTGTTTTCCTCATCACTCAGTCCTCTGGCTCGTTTATAAAAATATTTATTTATATCTGGATTTCCTGCTTATATGCAAGTGTTATACACATGCAATTGTCTATAATGTGTTATACACATGCAGTAAACATGAAATTGGTTTAATTTCAACCATATCACGGTTATAATGTGGAGGAGGAATAGGATATTATGATGTAATCAGTGATAATTAAGCAATATCACATAAAAGGGAGTGCTGAATATTAGGGCACTGCCGTCCAATCACAAAGTAATGCCCTTGATTGGGGTTAAAGAAGGTCATATGTACAGTTAAACGTCCCGGTGCTGTTATACTCTACATCACAACTCGTGGAATGCCTCTCATCCAATCATATCCAATCCTAATTATAGCTGTGATATATGTGTTATAATGCAAAATGCCAATGATGATCAATAAAGTAACTTGATGATGACAGTGGATGAAGAGGGTTATGATGAGGAGGATGAGGAAAAAAAACAGATGAGGAGGATGAAGAAAAGGATGACGAGTATGAGGAAGTGGATGGTGGAACAAATGAAAATGAGGAATGTTGAAAAGGATGACAATGATGAGGATATGGAATGGAAAGTGAATACTGATGAGGAAAATAAAGATGATGATGATGATCACAGTGATCAATGATGATGTTGACGATCATTACAGTGATGATGATTAGAGTGACTGATGATGATGATGATGATGATGATATAATGATGATGATGATTACAGTAAAGGTTGATGATTATAATTATGATGATGACAATGATGATCATAAGGATAGTGATGATTATAAAAGTGGTGATCACAATGATTAAGGTGATTGATGATTATTACTGATGGTGATGATGATGATGATGATGATGATGATTACAGTGATGGTGATGATTATAAGGATGATGATGATGATTATTATTATAGTGATCATGATGATAAGCATGATTGATGATTAGGATTGCTATAATAATGGTGATGATGATGATGATGATGATGATGATGATGATTACAGTGATGGGGATAATTATAGTGATGATTATTATTATGATGATGATGATGATGATGATGACTATAGTAATAGTGATGATGATGATGATGATGATGATGATGATGATTAAGGTGATTGATGATTATGATTACTATGGTGATAGTGATGATGATGATTATAGTGATGATGACGATAATGATGATTAAGGTGATTGATGATTACTATAGTGATAGTGATGATGCTGATGATTATAGTTATGATGATGATGACGATGATGATAATTATGGATATTGATGATGATTACTATAGTGATAGTGATGATGATTATAGTGATGATGACGATGATGATGATCAAGGTGATTGATGATTACTATAGTGATAGTAATGATGCTGATGATTATAGTTATGATGATGATGATGACGATGATGATTATGGTTATTGATGATTATGATTACTATAGTGATAGTGATGATGCTGATGATTATAGTTATGATGATGATGATGATGATGATGATGATGATGATTAAGATGATTGATGATTATGATTACTATGGTGATAGTGATGATGATGCTGATTATTATACTGATGACGATGATGAATATAGTGATGATGACAATGATGCTGATTAAGATGATTGATGATTATGATTACTATAGTGATAGTGATGATGATTATAATGATGACGACGATGATGATGATGATGATGATGATGATGATGATGATGATGATGATGATTAAGGTGATTGATGATTACTATAGTGATAGTGATGATGATGATGATGATGATGATGATGATGATGATGATTAAGATTATTGATTATTATGATTACTATAATGATAGTGATGATGATGATGATGATGATTAAGGTGATTGATTATTACTATGATGATAGTGATGATGATGATGATGATGATTAAGGTGATTGATGATTATGATTACTATGGTGATAGTGATGATGATGATGATTATAGTGATGACGATGATGAATATAGTGACGATGACAATGATGATGATTAAGATGATTGATGATTATGATTACTATAGTGATAGTGATGATGATAATAGTGATGACGATGATGATGATGATGATAATGATGATGATGATGATGATGATGATGATGATGATTAAGGTGATTGATGATTACTATAGTGATAGTGATGATGCTGATGATTATACTGATGACGATGATGATGATGATTAAGGTGATTGATGATTATGATTACTATAATGATAGTGATGATAATGATGATGATTAAGATGATTGATGATTATGATTACTATTGTGATAGTGATGATGATTATAGTGATGACGATGATGATGATGATGATGATGATGATGATGATGATTAAGGTGATTGATGATTACTATAGTGATAGTGAGGATGCTGATGATTATACTGATGACGATGATGATGATGATTAAGGTGATTGATGATTATGATTACTATAATGATAGTGATGATGATGATGATGATGATGATGATGATGATGATGATGATGATGATTAAGGTGATTGATGATTATGATTGCTATTGTGATAGTGATGATGATTATAGTGATGGCGATGATGATGATGATGATGATGATGATGATGATGATGATGATGATGATTAAGGTGATTGATGATTATGATTACTATGGTGATAGTGATGATGATGATTATAGTGATGACGATGATGATTATAGCGATGATGACAATGATGACAATTAAGATGATTGATGATTATGATTACTATAGTGATAGTGATGATGATTATAGTGATGACGATGATGATGATTAAGGTGATTGATGATTACTATAGTGATGATGATGATGATGATGATGATGATGATGATGATGATGATTAAGATTATTGATGATTATGATTACTATAATGATAGTGATGATGATGATGATGATGATGATGATTAAGGTGATTGATTATTACTATGGTGATAGTGATGATGATGATGATGATGATTAAGGTGATTGATGATTATGATTACTATGGTGATAGTGATGATGATGATGATTATAGTGATGACGATGATGAATATATTGATGATGACAATGATGATGATTAAGATGATTGATGATTATGATTACTATAGTGATAGTGATGATGATAATAGTGATGACGATGATGATGATGATGATGATGATGATGATTAAGGTGATTGATGATTACTATAGTGATAGTGATGATGCTGATGATTATACTGATGACGATGATGATGATGATTAAGGTGATTGATGATTATGATTACTATAATGATAGTGATGACGATGATGATGATTAAGATGATTATGATTACTATTGTGATAGTGATGATGATTATAGTGATGACGATGATGATGATGATGATGATGATGATGATGATGATGATTAAGGTGATTGATGATTATGATTACTATGGTGATAGTGATGATGATGATTATAGTGATGATGACGATAATGATGATTAAGGTGATTATGATTACTATTGTGATAGTGATGATGATTATAGTGATGACGATGATGATGATGATGATGATGATGATGATGATGATTAAGGTGATTGATGATTACTATAGTGATAGTGAGGATGCTGATGATTATACTGATGACGATGATGATGATGATTAAGGTGATTGATGATTATGATTACTATAATGATAGTGATGATGATGATGATGATGATGATGATGATGATGATGATTATGATGATTAAGGTGATTGATGATTATGATTGCTATTGTGATAGTGATGATGATTATAGTGATGGCGATGATGATGATGATGATGATGATGATGATGATGATGATGATGATGATTAAGGTGATTGATGATTATGATTACTATGGTGATAGTGATGATGATGATGATTATAGTGATGACGATGATGATTATAGCGATGATGACAATGATGACAATTAAGATGATTGATGATTATGATTACTATAGTGATAGTGATGATGATTATAGTGATGACGATGATGATGATTAAGGTGATTGATGATTATGATTACTATAGTGATAGTGATGATTATAGTGATGACGATGATGACGATGATGATGATTAAGGTGATTGATGATTACTATGGTGATAGTGATGATGATGATGATTATAGCGGTGATGACAATGATGACGATGATGATGATTAAGGTGATTGATGATTACTATAGTGATAGTGATGATGATGATGATGATGATGATGATGATGATTAAGATTATTGATGATTATGATTACTATAATGATAGTGATGATGATGATGATGATGATGATGATGATGATGATGATTAAGGTGATTGATTATTACTATGGTGATAGTGATGATGATGATGATGATGATGATTAAGGTGATTGATGATTATGATTACTATGGTGATAGTGATGATGATGATGATTATAGTGATGACGATGATGAATATAGTGACGATGACAATGATGATGATTAAGATGATTGATGATTATGATTACTATAGTCATAGTGATGATGATAATAGTGATGACGATGATGATGATGATGATGATGATGATGATGATTGATGATTACTATAGTGATAGTGATGATGCTGATGATTATACTGATGACGATGATGATGATGATTAAGGTGATTGATGATTATGATTACTATAATGATAGTGATGATGATGATGATGATGATGATTAAGATGATTGATGATTATGATTACTATTGTGATAGTGATGATGATTATAGTGATGACGATGATGATGATGATGATGATGATTATGATGATGATGATGATTAAGGTGATTGATGATTACTATAGTGATAGTGAGGATGCTGATGATTATACTGATGACGATGATGATGATGATTAAGGTGATTGATGATTATGATTACTATAATGATAGTGATGATGATGATGATGATGATGATGATGATTAAGGTGATTGATGATTATGATTGCTATTGTGATAATGATGATGATTATAGTGATGGCGATGATGTTGATGATGATGATGATGATGATTAAGGTGATTGATGATTATGATTACTATGGTGATAGTGATGATGATGATGATTATAGTGATGACGATGATGATTATAGCGATGATGACAATGATGACAATTAAGATGATTGATGATTATGATTACTATAGTGATAGTGATGATGATTATAGTGATGACGATGATGATGATTAAGGTGATTGATGATTATGATTACTATAGTGATAGTGATGATTATAGTGATGACGATGATGACGAGGATGATGATTAAGGTGATTGATGATTTCTATGGTGATAGTTATGATGATGATGATTATAGCGGTGATGACAATGATGACGATGATGATGATTAAGGTGATTGATGATTACTATAGTGATAGTGATGATTATAGTGATGACGATGATGACGATGATGACGGTAGTGGTGGTGATGATGATGATGACGATGATGGTGGTGGCGATGATGATTATTATTATAGTGACTGGTAGTGGAGCACTGGTTCACGCACGCACACGCACGCACGCTCGCGCCCACTTGCCTGCGGAGCTCGCGCGCCCTGCCCTTTCTGTTCGCTCTGCCAGTGCGCGCGGCGCGGTGAGCGCGTGTCGGCGGCGCGCATCCGTCTACAGGCAGCCGCGCGCTCCTCCGTCTCGTGCCGTGGCTCTGTGTGTGTGTGTGTGTGTGTGTCGCAGGAGGGGTAGAGCATGGGGCAGCATGGCACAGCGCGGGGCTTCGCCTCCTAAAACCGCCGAGCCTCCCAGACCTGCCGCTCTCCGTCCCTGCTGAGGAGCTCCGGGGAGACAGGTGAGTGATGCGGGGTGACGCGGGGTGATGCGGGGTGCACCGGGAGCTCGGATTTATTCTCACATCATAGAGGAGGATTCTCACCATCAGACAGTAAGAGCGGAAAAAGCAGCGCACGAGCTGATTATACCGAGCTGCAGCGTGATGCGGAGAGCAGAGCAGAGCAGAGCAGGGGTCTGCACATTAATGCATCCTCTAATGATCATTAATATGTCTGCAGTTTGATTTAAATACTAAACAGGCGTTATTAGTTGGATAAACATGCAAGAATCATAAATCATTTCCTTGATTTGGATTCATCTTCTAAATTTAGGGAAGAACGCGTATTTCTCTCCTTATGTCGAATAAATTGCACTTTTTTTTTTTTACTATAACAACTATCCCCGCCTGGTTAATAAAATTTTTAATACATATTACTGAACTGGGTATTTCAGTGTGTATTCTTCCATTCTCTCTCTCATCCCTCTCTCTCTATCTCTCTCTCTCTTTCTTTCTTTGCACCTGAACAATATCTGATGAGGAGCACAAGATGTACCATCAGCCTATCGTGCTTGTAAAAGTGTGATTTTTCAGAAAGAGGCAGGGTTTATAGACACACACACACACACACACACACACAGATAGTAACAGAATCAGATATTTCCAGCTAGAAATGCAAAGGCGCCCCCTGGTGGTTCACCGCGCATGCGCGCTGCTTAAAAAAAAACAGACATGAGACATGACCATCAGTACAAAATCAAATCAAAGTCTTCTTCTTCTTCTTGCTCTTTGATGTTTTTAACAGCAGTTGAAATCCATTTACCGCCAACTGTAGGCCTCATTCTCCGTCATCTTCCTGGGCGATTTTCCAGACCAGCCTTCCTTAAAAACCTAATCAGTGATTCCTTATTCTAAAAAAAAACATTGCCTTCTACTCTCCCTACACTACTGTATTTCCTGTAGCTGTGACATCATATCTACCCTCTCCTGCATAGTATATCCATATTGTATCCATGCTTTTAAGGTCCTCGTTTCATCTCTCACATCACTACCACTTTCACACCATGTCTCCCATACAAACAGCATGTGATGATGATCTTAGTGTTTAATTGATCGCGAGCTCGATGCTCATCACAAAAGGACACTGTAAGTGTTACTGATGCACATGCTCAGATGTACTCCCTTATGTATTTATTGTGCATACTATAGTGTTGCTCTGTATATCATTTTCTAAATCTGTATCAGTTTTTAATTCATAATTCATGCTTCTTCTTTTTTTTTTTTTTTTTGCCTCTCTGTCACTTGGACTTAAATACACAGTTATGTAATTCCTGCCCCCATCACATTAAATCAAAATCCATGTACCCATGCAAGCACTGCAGGATTTAAATATAGAAAATGCTTTACACATGGAGCGAGAGAGAGAAACAGAGAGAGAGAGAGAGAGAGAGAGAGAGAGAGAGACGAGGGTGTAAAAGCGCGCCATAAAGCACTTGGCTTGAATTATTCAAGCATATGCATTTGTGCATTTGGGAAAGCCTCTGTGTTTGTCTTGACCAAAAATATGCATCATCCATGGTTCTGAAGATGGCTCTGGAGCTCAGGAGTTACTGTATGAACCCCATCCTTAGGAGCCTCTGGGCCAAAGGCGCGAATAATAATGTTGCATGTCGTTCATTTTTTAAAAAGCATTTATATCGCGCATTAAAAGATGAGTTCTGCACATAAATATACTGTAAAATGAAATAAAAGTGAAATTACAAGGAATGAAAATCTAGCGAGATGACAAAACATGATAAAATGCAATGTAAGGGAAAAAAGACTTTATGGAGTGCTGTTATGGGAAAATAATCTCTCGCGGGGCAAAAACTGAACTGAATTTATTGTACTATCACCCCGAAAGACTATTATTTAGATATAAAATATTTTTTTATTTATTTCCCATATTTTACTATTTCTTTAACAACTTAACACAGGCCTCAAAGCTCGCCAGTGTGTGTGTGTGTGTGTGTGTGTGTTACCTCTCACCATTTTTTCATACCTTATACTCCTTTTATTTCACTACTCCTCCAAATCTCAGTGCCCTTGTAAATGAGCTACTGCTGAGTCACACCCCTCCAGAGAAATGCAGGGCTGAGAAACAAGCTGGGGGAGGGGTTCTTCTTATATGAGGTCACAGTAGGGGGGTGGGGGGTCTAATTGGATTGTTAAAGCTGTATGCAATATGGAAAAAATGAAATGGAAAAAATGACAACTGAGAAAAAGAAAAACTGAGAAAAGGAATTGCAGAGCTGAGCAACAAGCCATGGGAGTGGCTATTCTTATATGAGGTCACAGAGGAGGGGATTGAATTGGCTTGTTTAAAGCCTGGCCAAAAGGGAAAATGCATAATCGGTCCAATTTGTGTGTTTAACATGTATTTAATTATTAGCCCAAGATTATTTTTTACATTGATTCACTTGTATTTACTTTTGGTCCTAATGTTCAAAACTTCTATTACACGTTTCAGCTGACGCATTTATCAATCATTCTGTCCCTAAGCAACATTTGTTCTTGCTTGTTTTACAGTCGCTTACCTGAGCCAAGAACCATGGATCCGTCCCCGAGCGGCCAGCAGTATGGCACGAAGAAACGTGTCAAAATACACCCGAATACAGTCACTGTAAAATACGCCACGCACTTCCCGCAACCGGGGGATGAGGGCTATGACGATGCACCCTCCTTCGAGGATTTTGGGTCCTTTATGGAAAGCAACCCCAGCAAGAGGCTGGTGACGGACTCCGGCCACGGGAGGACTTTCTTCGGGACTATGGACGTGCGTCCCAAATCATCAGGAGAGCAGAAGGATAAAGGAGTAGGCAGCCAGCTGGCGAGTTTTGGCGAGGCCTCGGTTTTAGCGTCACGGGTCACCTGGGGAGCGCTGTTCGGTGCCGCGGTGGCTCACGGGTGCGTAGCTCTGATCACGCGTCTTGCGGCCGATCGCTCCAAAGTGCCCTCCTTAGAGCTCATTTTCATCCGCTCTGTCATTCAAGTGTTGTCCATATTAGTGGTCTTGTACAATAAGGAAGCCCCGTTCGGTCCTAAGGGATACCGTTTGCGGCTCTTCTTCTACGGGGTTTGCAACGTCATTTCCATCACTTGCGCCTACACGTCATTCGCTATCGTCCCGCCTAGCAACGGGACCATCATGTGGAGAGCCACGACGACGGTCTTCAGCGCCATCTTGGCCTTCCTTCTTCTGGATGAGCGCCTCGGATACACAGATATAGTCACGGTAGTAGGCAGCCTCTTCGGGCTGTGCCTGGTCATGATTCCTAACATCACCGACGAGGAGAAATCACGACTGGGCTTCTGGAAGGAGGCGTTCGGCTACACCATGACGGTGATGGCGGGGCTGACCGCTGCCCTCTCGATGATCGTGTACCGCGCCATCAAGGAGCGCGTCAGCATGTGGACGGCGCTGTTTACTTTCGGCTGGACGGGGACCGTTTGGGGAGCGTCCACCATGTTCGCCATGCAGGAGCCCATCATCCCTCTGGATGCCGAGACATGGGGCTACCTGATTGGCATCTGCATCTGCTCCACCGTGGCGTTCCTTGGCGTTTACTACGCCTTGAACAAGTTCCACCCTGCTCTAGTGAGCACCGTGCAGCACCTGGAGATAGTCGTGGCCATGTTCCTGCAGCTCGTCGTGCTACGCATGGTGCCGTCCGCTTACGACATCTTCGGCGCGCTGGTCATCATGATTAGCGTGTTCGTTCTCACGGGCCTCAAGCTGTACTGGGTGGGACGCGCCATTCGACAGGATTACCAGGAGATCTTGGACTCGCCGATCAAATGAGAACGCCACCGGCATCGGTATCTGTGTTTTTATGTTTGTTTTTGTGTGGGGCGTGTACAGTACGTGGGTGTGTGACAGTGTCCAAGGCTCCGTGTATGCGCGTGTGTGTTTGTATAACAGTGTTTTCCCAAGCATCCCCGCTTCCTCGGGCACTCCAAATGTGCAGTCGATGAATGTCTTAATATTTTATTTATTTTGTATAGTGTTGTTGAAAGAGTGCCAATGATATCATGTCTTTGCTAAGTGTTGACGTGGAAAATAAAAATATATATTACAAAAAAAAAAAAGGTTTCACAGTGTCTCACTCTTCACACTGCAATGGTTTTTTATTCAGGTTTTATCTTCATAAAGTTTGTTTTTAGACACTTTCTCACTTCCACAATCTCTGCAAGCTCCCTCGCGATCAGCAAATTAGCTTTCTCTGTCCTTATTCCTTTAATTTGATTAAAGTTCCCCAAATAGAATTCCTTCCTTCCTTTCACCCATTTGGTGTGATATAATGGGTCTTAAAAGAAAAAAAAAAACGACTAAGAGATTTCCTTGCACCATTCAAAAGGCTGTGAGAACAAAAAAAATAAATAAATAAAAACAGTCCCTGGCTGAAGCTTTAACCACCATTGATTTTTCCTCCCTGACATCGTCTGAGACGTCCAAAGCAATCAGTGCGCTCCCCGGGTGAGGGAAGGTGAAGAATAACTACGGATTTGTTGACTCAGGTGGAGCAAAGGGTCTCGAGTATTTCTTAGGCTTTGTCCAATAAGGACATTTATGCCGGACATGCCGCACCCTGCAAAGACATTATTGATTGCGCAATAAAGATTCCTCGGACTCCTTAGTACAGATTTATTCAAGCATCAGGCTCATTATTCACACATACAGTATGTAAATATTAATAACACTGTAGTTAGGTAGATATTTATTGACGATGTAGAGCGTTTTCTTTTTCTTGGACAAATAATTCAAATACTGTGACATGTGACAGGTTAATATCTATAAGACCTCTCTGATACATATAATATTGGCACGGTGGCTTAAGTTCGATTCCCACCTCGGGGTCTGTGTGCATGGAGTTGCTCCATTCTGCTTCCTCCTGCACTCCGGTTTAATCCCACGGTCCAAAGACCTGCAGACTGGGCTAATTGGTGTCTCCAAATTGCCCTTAGTGTGTGAATTCTGACTGGAGGTCCTACTACGATCATAAAAATGGTAATCAACATCATCCTCTACGGCCCCTTGCTGGTCTACAGAGGTTCCAACATTGGATGGATGGATGGATGGATGGATGGATGGATGGATGGATGGATGGAGGGTTGGATGGATGGATACATGGATGGATGGATGGATGGATATGTAACCGACTTGGACCAGAAGATGCTCATTCTGTTTATAATATGTACTTAGTCGCATTGTAATATTTTCATTACTGGAACTGCAGCCAAAATGTGTGTATGGGGTCTGTTTATTAAAAATGTAACATTTTATTTTATTTCTGATCAAAAGACTAAATGACTCAGAAAAAGATTTGTTCATTGTGATGAACAAGATTCAAAGAACTGAAAAATTATCCAAACTTCCCATCACTAATTATTTGTTCACAGCTCACACGAGCTACAAAGCTAACTAGCTCCTAAAACAAGGCTGTATCCCAAATCCCTATTTAACCTTTGATCAAGGACACTACTTGGTGTGTGGAACGAAGCCCTGTACACCCTACATAGCACACTAGCTTTCCATTTAACGCTATTTCTATCTGTTAAGTTAATTACTGAACATCACCTGCACACCATTTTATGAAACGTAAAGCACAGCGTATTCCATAACATTTGCAACGGAGGCACTAGAAGAGCTAATGCTGAAGCTAGCAAACGCCACCAAATCCAGCAGGAATTATGATATTTGTCGACGCCGAGGTAATCAAATTACGATAACAAATCGAGCTTCTGCAAACTAGTATCCTTACTACACTCTTCATCTATTTTCACACATTTGTTTCTCTTTTCAATAAGTTACGTATGTCCACCAAAACATACTGGATATGAAAATAATAAGCAGAATAGAAGCTATCGGTTGCTAGGTACGATGGTCATCAGTGCTGCCTCCGAGTGGAGATCATGAGTTCGATTCCCAGGTCATGCTGTAGCCTCTCGCAGCCGGAGGTCTAGAGAGAGCTAATTGGCCGAGCTCTCTCAGAGGGGAGGGATGAGAGGTACTTAGTGCTCCCACATTAATCACGGCTCTACAGCCAATCAGGGGTGTCTGTGAGCTCGCGCGAGCGGAAGAAGCGGATAGCGCTGTCCTCCGAGTGCGTTACGGTGAGTGAGCGAGCAGTTCGAAAAAGATGCGGTCGGCTGGCGCCACGTGGTTCAGAGGAAACCCGTAATAGTCTTCGGCCCTCCCGACTCTGAATGGTAGTAGTAGCCCTAATGTGGGAGCGCCCCTAGTGACGAGGAGGAGTTGGACACGACTAAAATAGGGAGAAAATCTGGGAGAAAATCCCTCCCAAAAAAAAGGTAATCAGTGCTGTCTCAAATACTGATGTATTTGTCAAACTGGGGAAAAAATTGCCATTTTCCATTTGCTGACTTCAAGATTACACAAACGTAATATAGACGCAGGTAAAACGATCCACCTGCAACAATCCTACAGTAATGCTGCTCAGTGAGAAGAACAAACTCCTGTGATGACAGACTCTTGGCTGAGATTCAGGTGGGTTTTGAGTCAGTGCCTGCTTTGACAAGAAACAAATTCAAATCTGATTGATCATCATTTCATCATTTGAATAACTAAATGAAATACTGGATCTGTTGGCTATGAAATTGCCTTTTGGACATCATGAACACATGGACTGTAGATGAGGATTCTATGGGAACAGGAGTCTATTATAAGGTCGATGATAAATTTAAGGTCTATGATAATAGACACAGTGTGTCATACATCAAATAGTGAAAAATAATGATAACTCACGCAGAACTAGTACACAGATCTACTGGAATTGTCAAAAGAAGGGTTGGGTTCATTCCATCAGTGAATTAAATGCGGTCGTGTCTCTGATATCAGCACACGTCCAGGTGGCGGGAGGTGACGCATCAGGAGTCTGGAAGTGAGCGCAACATCTGGACTCGGAGACATGGAGAAAGGAAGAGGAGAAACACAGACAGAACACAGACCAGTGGGTGTGTAACGAAACGATTGACAGCGACACCTCTAATTTGGCTAAATTCGGTGGCTAATGATTAAATAGATGGAGTTGAATAAGCTTGAGCTGAATAAACTCTCACAACAGGATGTAGAAGCTCCGCCCTTAGATCTATGCAGATTCTTTAGGACTGTTAGGAGTGTCATGAAATCATCTGCAAGTGCACTTTGGGATCTGCTGAGACTGAGACTCTTCATGTTTTTTGACACTGTTCAGATTTTTGGAGCTCTGTCTGTTTGTGCTGGACTCGTGCTGATTTGAGACTGAGATGTGGAGTGGAGTGCTGGGACACTGGGAGGGAAGTGCGTGGGAAATGACTGACAGACAAACAAACAAACTATTCCTGACTGTAACACTCCACTTTTTCTACCCTCGTGCTTAAACAACGATTGATTTTTATCTTGATCTCCTCATCATTTGTAAGAGTAAGAAAGGTTACAAATTCTCTTAAAACATTTAGGACTTCTTCATCATTAGCAGTCAGATTGAAACAGGATTCTGAACAGGTGTTTAGAGAACAGACTGGAAGAGGGCATCAAAGTCATGATCATGATGATTCAATTATTTGTCATGTACTTTAGGGTACACTGAAATTCTTTTCATTCTAAATCTTAGACAGAAAGCTGGCATCAGGGCGCAGGATCAGCCAGGAGGAGATAGGGTTAAAGGCACACCAGCAGGAGCTTGAGTGGCTTAGTGGTTAGCACCAGGTTCCACCAGGTTCCTGATTCGATTCTCGCCATGGGGTCTGTGTGTGTGCATGTCCTTCCCATGCTTGGTGGGTTTCCTCCAGGTTCTCTGGTTTCCTCCCACAGTCCAAAGACATGCAGATTAGGCTAATTGGTGTCCAAAATTGCCTGCAGTGTGTGGATGGATGTGTGAATGTTGACCGGAGGACCCACCACTGCCATAAAAATGGGAATAAATGCTGTACATTACAATAGTAATCACCATTGGCCGAGTTGGTCTACAGAGGTTCCTACATGGATGGATGGATGGATGGATGGAGTTGGAGCTTGGCAGTGCTGGGGCTTGAACTTTTTGATTAGGAACCCAGAGCCATAACCTTTTGAGCCCCCATTGCCCCGTATATACAGTAGACTGGAGGCAAGATTAGAACCTCAGATTTATAAGGTGACCTTGAAAACCACTAAGCCACCATGGCGCCACTCTGTGTACCCCGCCTACTGCCCCGAGTCCCCTGGGATAGGCTCCATGTCCCCGCGACCCTCTACAGGACGAGTGGTATAGACAGTGAGAGTGAGTTTGAGCGCCTGTGAGCAGTGTTACAGCTGCAGTGATGTTAATGAAGTCGTCTCGTCTATTTCACACCAACGGAAATGACATCATGCTTCTCCACATGAGTCCACCAGGTGGCGCTTTACGGCTTTTCATCTGCTGTTGTGGTGTTACTAATCATCACCCTGACTCGTTAAATACAGCAATCCTTTTTCTGTAGCTAAAACTTTCAGCTTCTCAAAGCATGAATAGATACGCGTTGTATCTATTCAGATTTACATTTTAAAGAAGAAAAATCTCTGAACCAGAAGGTTTTCTGACCACGCACTCACGCTGTTGAGTTGGGATTAATGCTCGTGTGTAGTCTGTAGCACAATGTATGAGTGTGTGTGTGTGTGTGTGTGTGTGTGTGTGTGTGTGTGTATGGTGAGCAGAATGAAAGGGAAAGGGAGGGGTGCTGTAGCACGAGTACAGTGGCTCCATCTGTTTATGCAGGAAACAGATTGCATCCTGAAGTGTGTCATGCAGCCCTCCATTCAGCTCCCTCAACTGTGACTCAAAACAAATTACAGGAGGACATGTTTCCACTGAGGCATCCATTAAACATGGACAAAATGCACTACAGTAATGAATTAGTTATATACTGATGGGGTTTAAACACTCGCGATCAGGCCAGATGCTGCCATCCATCTACCCAATTCATACGGATAGCGGACGTTATTCCGCTAGTAACGTTACCTCACTCTGATCAGCGGTAATGTGGTTCAATGTTAGCTGTGGCAAAAGTAGTCATCATTTAAATGGTTCCTACCAACCCATACTGGTCAGATACTACATCTGCTGATATTGACTACATTTGTACTTGTAAATTAAATAGTAAAACCCAATTTTGGATGGAACAGTGATTCAGTGATGAGCATGCATCCACGAACATGCAGATTAAGTCAAGTCAAGTCAATTTTATTTATATAGCACTTTTAACAATTGACATTGTCGCAAAGCAGCTTTACACAATAAAAAGAAGTAAGTTTGTATGCAATGTGTATGAATCAAAATGATAAGATTGTCCCTGATGAGCAAGCCGAGGGCGACGGTGGCAAGGAAGAACTCCCTGAGATGGTAATAGGAAGAAACCTTGAGAGGAACCAGACTCAACAGGGAACCCATCCTCATCTGGGTGATAACGGATAGCAGGGATTGATCAGCATAATAATGTGTACTGGAAGTTCAGTGCAACAGGAGATGTGTTAAAATTAAAATTAAAAGAAGTCCAGTTTGTTCCTGGAGGCTCAAGTAGACTGTAGGAGATTCCAGTCCAGAGCTATCGAACAACTGAAGTCACAGGTCCCCAGAGCATCAATCGATGATAGGACAGTCTTCATGGAAACCATCCCCAGCCACCAAGCGCATCCAGGCAGACCACACGGGGCATCCATGCGACGGGATCTCCAACCAGAAGCAGGACTCCAGGACGGGTTAGACGGCTCCAGAGGGCAGAGGGGTCTGGATCACTGGCAACTCAGGAGCGAACATGTATAGCTCGACAGAGAGACAGAGAGAGGGAAAGAGAGAGGGAGAGAGAGAGAGAGGAGAAAAGGAGAGAACAGAAAAATAAGGAGAGATGGCAGTTAGGTCTGGTCACAGTCAACATGTATAAGGTGAATGTATATTAGTGCAAAGTGCAAGCAGGGACTCCGGCAGGACTAACTATAACAGCATAACTAAAAGGGAGAGCCAGAAGGAAACACAAACATGAGGGCTCCCTGAGATGTAAAGCAACCAATCACCTCACCGTCAACAAACCTGAGTGAACAATGAGAGTGGGGAGGACAGCATCTAAACATACCAGTTCACCAGAATACTCTACGTCCATGAGTCCCCCAGATCTGCTCCTTTACCTAAGGTTAAACTATTTAAAAAATACTTGGCTAAATAAATAGGTTTTTAGCCTAGACTTAAACACTGAGACTGTGTCTGAGTCCCGAACATTAATAGGGGCTCAGACTTTGGGGCTTTGGGGCTTTGTAAGAAAAAGCTCTGCCCCCTGCTGTAGTTTTAATAATACGTGGTACTGACAGGCAGCCTGCATCCTTTGATCGAAGTAGGCGTGGCGGATCGTAAGACACTAACAGTTCACTCAGATACTGTGGCGCGAGACCATTTAGTGCTTTAAATGTCAAAAGTAGTATCTTAAAATCGATGCGAAATTTCACAGGGAGCCAATGCAGTGTAGATAAGATAGGGGTGATGTGCTCGTATCTTCTGGTTTTAGTGAGGACTCTCGCTGCTGCCTTCTGGACTAACTGAAGCTTGTTTATACACCTAGTTGAACAACCAGACAGTAAGGCGTTACAATAATCCAACCTATAGGTGATAAAAGCATGAACTAGTTTTTCTGCATCACTTAGTGACAATATGTTTCTTATCTTGGCAATATTTCTAAGGTGAAAGAATGCTATCCTGGTGATATTATCTACATGAGCTTCAAACGAAAGGCTGGAATCTATAATCACACCAAGGTCTTTTACTGTTGCACTTGATGGAACAGAAAGGCCATCTAAAGTTACAGTGTGATCAGAAAGCTTACGTCTAGCTACTTGTGGTCCTATGACCAGAACTTCTGTCTTATCAGGATTAAGCAGAAGAAAATTAATCTCTTATGTCCTGCACACACTGCTCAATTTTAGCAAACTGGTTTTTCTCATCTGGTTTTGCAGAGACATATAATTGTGTGTCATCAGCATAACAATGAAAACTAATACCATGTTTACGAATTATGTTGCCCAGAGGAAGCATGTAAAGGGAAAAAAGCAGTGGGCCTAAAACTGAGCCCTGTGGAACACCAAACTCCACTTGAGAACATGAGGAATGGTCACCATCTAAATCTACAAACTGATAACGATCAGTCAAATAGGATCTGAGCCACAAGAGGGCAGTTCCCTTAATTCCTACTACCTGTTCTAATCTGTGAAGGAGAATACTATGATCAATGGTGTCAAAAGCTGCACTGAGGTCCAGTAACACAAGTATAGTGACGCAACCCTGATCAGAGGCCCATAGGAGGTCGTTTACTACTTTAACAAGTGCTGTCTCTGTGCTGTGATGAGGCCTAAATCCTGACTGATACAGTTCATTTATGCTATTTCTGTGTAGATGTGAACATAGCTGCTGTGATACTACCTTTTCCAAAATCTTGGAGATAAAGGGAAGGTTTGATATCGGCCTGTAATTAGAAAGCAGACAGGGGTCAAGGTCAGGTTTCTTGATTAGCGGTTTAATAACGGCTAATTTGAAGGATTTGGGGACATACCCACTACTGAGTGAACAGTTAATTACTTTCAACAGGGGTTCTGTTATTGCTGGTTCTATCTGTTTGAGAAAATGTGTGGGTATAGGATCTAATATACAGGTTGACGATTTTGAAGAAGAGATGAGTGAAATTAGTTCCCTCGCTTCAAGGGGACTAAAGTATTCTAAGTTTTGATGTGATGTGGTTAGATCATCTGAATTATTTAAATTGTCTGGTTTCAAAGCCTGAATTTTTTGCCTAATATTTATGATTTTGTTATTGATTAGAACATGATAACTGGTGTCCAGGCCCCCCAAGACACTTTACACAAACATTGGTATAGAGTCTAATATTGAGCTTCAAAAAGCACAAAGATGCATGGAAATGATAAAAACTCCAAAGTAAGAGGGGGATAAAAGGCCAAATCAATGTATCCAGCCTGTAGAGTGCTGATTCAGACCCATCAGACCCATAGAATGTGAAAATGTCACATCCATAATGCCAATGATTCGGAATGATTTATTCCAAAAATGACAACCATTTTGAAAAAATATACTTTTTTGTTTGTCTGTTTAATGTCGCATCAATAACACTGATGACATCCTAGATATTATTATATTATATAAAATTATTATATACATTTTGAGGATTTGTTTGTTTTCAGCTAAAGACATTATATTTAAAGCAATGCTAATTAGTTCACTGATGCTAAGATGCTAAGCTTATTCATGCACTCAGGCTTTTTGTTGGTCCGGTTGTCACGCCCGTAATGCTGGGACTGCCCATATGTGCGTGTATTACATACATCATCATCATCATCATCATATAAGGTGACACGGTGGTGTAGTGGCTAGCACTGTGGCCTCACACCTCCAGGGTCGACTGTGGAGTCCCTCCCAAGTTTTGTATGCGTGGCGTATACATGTTTTACCGGTGCTTGGTCGGTTTCCCCCAGGCACTTTGGTTTCCTCCCACAGTCTAAAGACATGCAGATCAGGTTAACTGGTGTTCCCATCGTATAGTGTGAATGAGTGTGTGAGTGTCTGTGCCCAGGATTGGCACCCTGTTCACCCGTCCAGCTCGTGCCATAAGTCTCCTGGATCTCCTCCTCCTCCTCTAGGCCCCCCGTGACCCTGTGTAGGATAAGTGGTATTGAAGATGAAATTAAAAATTTTAATTGTTATAATTATATATATATATATATATATATATATATATATATATATATATATGGCATGCCGTTTAGGAAAATATTCATGAGAGAACTTATTGAAAACTCTGAATATATTGAATGAACTGTGAGAATATTGACTGGATTCCGAATATATTGATTGAAACTCTATATATATATATAGAATGAATTCTGAATATATGGATTGAAAACTGATATATTGAATGAAAAGTCTGCATATATTGAATGAAAAGTTTGAATATATTGAATGAAACATGACGTCATCGAAACACAGCGCCATCTTTAGGAAGGATGAGTGAGTCGGCGAGAAACTTGGTTGCTGCAATTGTGAGAAATGAAGAGATGGTGAACACATTGATGAGTGCGTGTACGGCCCAAAGTGGTGGCACAAGCAGCACTCAGTATCAGACTACGGATGAAGAAATATATTCGCTATTTCACCGCGGAAGACCGGTGTTATGCGCTAAAATGCTCCCCTGCCACAGATTGCACCACCTATTTAATCTCCGTCGAATATTATATTAGAACAGATATTTCTAGGTTTATGATTTAGAAATTACAAATTAGACCAAATGGATTTGATTATAAAATAAGCATTATAAAAAAATTACATGTTGTATAGGGAAAAAATATAAATTATAATTTTTTATATACAAGATGTATTTTTGATATTGCTTATTTAATAATAAAAATCATTTCGTTAAATTTTTCATCATAAATATTTATTTAGTGCAAGCATTTTTGTATTACATGACAAATCCCTGTAAAATAAATGTGCCACAAAATAAACATTATATGAGAATTTGTATTCATGGTCTCGACACCTGTCACGTGCCAAGGGTTAATTATAATAGTTATATCATATTTGATAACAATAAACCTATGAATTTATGTTGTAATATAATATTTGATAGAGATTATGTAGGGGGGGGGGGAATCTGTGGCAGGGGGCCATTTTAGCGCATAACACCGGTCTTCCGCGGTGAAATAGCGAATATATTTCTTCATCCGTCGTCTGATACTGAGTGCGGCTTGTGCCACCACTTTGGGCTGGACACGCACTCATCAATGTGTTCACCATCTCTTCATTTCTCACAACTGCAGCAACCAAGTTTATCGCCGACTCACTCGTCGTTTCTAAAGATGGCGCTGTGTTTCGATGACGTCATGTTTCATTCAATATATTCAGACTTTTCATTCAATATATCAGTTTTCAATCCATATATTCAGAATTCATTCAATATATATATTTTTCAATTAATATATATTCGGAATCCATTCAATATTCTCACGTTTGATTCAATATATTCAGAATCTTCATTCAATATATATAGAGTTTCAATCCATATATTCAGATTTCATTCAATATATATAGAGTTTCAATCAATATATTCGGAATCCATTCAATAATCTCACGTTTCATTCAATATATTCAGAGTTTTCATTAAGTTCTCTCATGAATATTTTCCTGAACGGCACGCCATAATATATATATTAAATGAAATATATTTAAAACAATTTCTTAGACATATCACATTTCAGTTTCATGTGAGAATGATTGATCATGTCAGTATCGTACCTATGTGTAATGTAAACAACTTTGAACCAAAGAAATTTTCCTTTTCTAGTGGACGGATTTTGCATGTTTGCACAACATGAGCCGCGTCGTTCACACATTCGCTTCGTATCTTCTTTACAGTAGCTCTGGAAAGTTTAACAGCAGCAATCACTACAGTAGATTTCACATCAGACCGTGAACATCTGTATTTATCAGGTTTCCAAGTCCATCTGTAAAACGTTACAGTCATATTGTATATCCTCACCGTTGTCGGTTATACAGTATGTTAGATTTATAGATACTAGAGATATATTTCATCACAGTGACGTTATAAACACATAACACATAAAATTCATAAAGAAAGAAAAAAAAACGTATGTTTCCTCCACTTTTTTCCTCATTGAACTCTGGCACAGCTGCTGGGACAATGGAAAAGGTAATGTGATTTGTTTTTCATATGCATACAGGCAGCTCATTTCCTCTTTCAGTATTAAGTTGTGGTTTATGAAACTCTCAGAAGCACAGATATTAAGAATCCTATCACAAAAGGATATTCCTTATACTGTATCGGAACTTTCTTCTTCATAGAGTTAAAATATAGAGTTTTTAATATGAAATAGACAAAATCTATCTTTGGTATTTTTGTCTCAGGTCTAAAATGTATACAGATATATAAATATAAATGTATATAAGAGTATACATTTTATGTGTTTAATCCACATTAATCAAGTTTTTAAATAACATGGACATATCTATACATGATAAAAAAAAATATAATAATGTAAAATGACAGTATTGAAATTAATGTAATAATGTAAAAAATAATATTATGTGAAATTATAATCCATCTATCCATCCATCCACCTAGGAAACTGTGTAGACCACATAGGGACTGTAGAGGCCAATGGTGACCATTGTATTTATTCCCATTTTTACAACTGTGGTAGATCCTCCTGTCAACATTCACACACAATCACACACTACTGGCATTATGGGGACGCTAAGTATCCAATCAGCATATCTTTGGACTGTGGGAGAAAACCGGAATACCCGGAGGAAACCCACCAAGCACGGGGAAACATGTAACGTCAGACCCCGAGGTGGGAATCGAACCCGGACCCTGGAGGTGCAAGGAAAATTATAATAATGAAAATATACTGTATATACATGATAAATAAGTGTTTAAAGCAATGGACTTATGTGGCAGAGAAAACATATTTTAAAAACTGTGCTATGGTCCAGAGGAAGGGTTTGTATTTAGATATGCCTTTGGTTAGTTACTTTACAGACACCGAACAGCATTTCTTATCTTCACCCGTCTCTGCATTTTGCAAGCACCCAGCACAGCCACAGGAAAAAAAGGTTTTAGTAAGACACCTTATAAATCAATCAGTTTTTCCATGACAAGGTCATTTATTGCAGGTGAAGGAACTGAAGCTTGATTTATAATTAATCATGTTGCTCCTTGACAGGCGGGTAAACTTACTCTGTGTAAAGCTTTCATCTGTTCACATGGACGGGTTTGAAAATCAAGTGGACAGCAAGTCTCACATGAAGGCAGCACAGTGGTGTAGTGGTTAGCACTGTGGCCTCACACCTCCTTCCCGCCTTCGTGTCTCTGTGTGTGGAGTGTGCATGTTTGCACCCTGTGCTTCACAGCAGCTTTACAGAATAAAAAAATCTGAGGTAAATTTGAGGAATTCAAAGTTTTCTCAAAGTTAGAATTATGCATAATCCTAGTTATATGCATAATTATGCATAGTAAGTTGAGAACAACGGTGACAGTGGCAAGGAAAAACTACCTGAGATGGCAAGAGGAAGAAACCTCGAGAGGAACCAGACTCAACAGGGAACCCATCCTCATTTAGGTGATAATGTATAGGGTGAGAACAGGGTCATTTCGAACCGTCCCCAGTCACCACGGCCTCCATGCGACCAGATCTCCAACCAGAAGCGGGGCACGAGTCAACGATAGAACTGTAGGTACAGTATGCTACAGTAACAGTCACATAATCTACAGTATAATGCATATAGTTCCTAAAACATTTCAGAAACTTTGTTGAAACTTTCCAAGACCATTATCCAAAATATTCGCAGATCATTCTTCAAAACATTTCCAGAATGTTACTTGATCATTCCCAAAATGGTGACCAAAGCTTTCCCAGAACTTTCAGAAAATTGGACAGTTCTAGCAGCCAAAAACCATAATGTTCTAAGAACGTTTTGCTAACCTAAGACTGATGTTCCTCACACTGTTAGACTCTGTAAGCACAAATGGGTCGCCTCATCAGTGAGTCCCATCTGTAAATTGTTAGCTGGAAATATGGACAATGAGCTTCATCTTGAAGTGACATCTCCTTTCCTCCCTCAGAAACTCAACCGGATCTCAGCATGTCTGGCACGCATCTCATCCTGGATGCCGGCTCTTCAGCTGAAGCTCAATCTGAGTAAAACCAAGACCTTGTGATCTCTCTGGGCAACTCCAGCCACTGCTCGAGGTAACTGGACAATCATCTGTCATTTTCTCCACACATTGCTGACCTTACTCGCTCTTGTCGATTTCTTCTTTACAACATCAGAAGAATCCGCCCATTTCTTTCTTCACAGGTGACTCAGGTGCTTGTTCAGTCCCTTGTTGTTTCAAGACTGGACTACTGTAACTCACTCCTGGCAGGTCTGCCTCTGTCCACCATTCACCATGTCTCGTTTTAACCTTCCCAGATTTTCCCACACCGCCCAACTTCTTTGCTCACTGCACTGACGTCCTGTAGCTGCCTGCATCAAATTCAAACCCTGATGCTACCATCTCTCAGGAATCGGGGAAGACATTCATTCAGACTCTTTTCTGTTCTGGCACCTAGGTGTTGGGACGGATTTCCTCTAGATGTCCTCTAGATGTCCATCCGTCTTTGACAATCTTTAAAAGACGACTCAAGACATATGTGTTTCTTTAATATTTAAGACTAATCCCCGCCTCCCCATTAAAAAAAAATAAAATAAATTCAACTATGTTTGACTGATGACGCTTGGTTGGTAACCTACTAACCCAATGTAAATTTGTATCCAATGAGGGAAATTTCAAAGCATTTTTTGGTAAGTTGCTCTGGACAAGAGCATCTGCCAAATGCCTAAATGTAAATCTTTAGGATTATTACATTCTTTTTTTTATGCTTTATTAATAGTTGACTTGTTTATTGAGATAGTTTAAAAGTGAAATGCCCTAGGTTAGGTTCAGGGTTAGGGTTACGGCCTGATTTTGTCTCAGGCTTTGTTTGGTTTTAATGTCTTATGTTAATCATAATTATATGTAAACTTACAATGAACATTAAAAGAAAGCGCTATTCTTGGACAGGCGTGCTTTTCAGCCAATGAGAGTGCCCATTCCCAGACATGCAACCAATGAGAACGGACAAAGGCTCGTCTCTCATGGCAACGGAGGCGGAACTTCTCACGCTGGATATACTGTGCATACTGGAAAACCGATTCCTCTCAAGTCCCGCCTCTTGGATTATGTTATTGGCTATTGTGTCCGACTCTCAGTATTGTGATTGACTGATACTATTCGGAGTGTGAAAAGCTATCCAATCGCAATCACGGAGGCGGGATTTGTCCTTTAGGGAAAATAACGTTGGAAAAGCTTCCCATAAAGGCGAACGGTGAGCGTTACAACCCCAGTTAAATGTCTTCAACACAGAAATTGCTCAGATAAACCGGTCAAATAACAAACAAAACGATTATCTAGCTCACAGGCAAGGTGAGTGGTGTTTTATTTTCTGTAAACCTCTATATGCTTTCTGGCTTGTTATTTTTTTAATAGTTGCTAGCCTTGTACAAGCGCTGGAATGCTAACAGGTAAGCTGTGACGGCTGTGTTCCAAATGCTTTCTTTAGTGTATGTACAAGTGCACTCCAAAGCGCGAGCTTTAACAGTGTACGCACCCTATGTAGTGCACTGGATGATTGAATCATTGCCGTTTAGGATACGGCCTGGTGAAATGTCTGTTTTAGCCAGGACAAACGAGTGGAAATTGTGTTCAGGGTCAAATATGAGGATTGAAATAGAGATTATTTTGATTCAGAGTTTGTGCCAAGTGATTTTTAGTGAATATCCGGACTGATTCAAAGCTCCAACAGTGATGAGTAAGGATCAATTTAGCTGGCATGCTGAGATTTGTTAGCTAGGTTAAGTTAACCTGACTAGCTTCACCACTTTATCCAGACATCTTGGTGAAATCACTCAATAATTGGTAAAGACACACATAGCTAATAAAATAATAAACAATATTCATTATTATGATAACTAAAAAAGGAAATATGTTGGTAGAAAAAAAAAACAATACCGTTATTTGTACATTATGGGTTTGGATATAAATAAATTATTTACATTTATATAATATATTATTAATATGTTGTGGTTTTTTTTGTATCATTATAATGTTTGTGATGTTTTGTCTCCTGTGTAATCTGAACAGAACGATAAGGGATTGAAAGAGGTTGTGTTGTATATCCGTAAAAGTCTGTAAATGAATATAATATTTTTTTTTTCTATTTTTATTATGGAGTGATTTGGTATTCACATGCAGAAATTGTGGCAATACAAGCAGATTTGTTTATCTTATCTACATCCAGAAGATTTACATAGAACTATAACCCCTTTTCGTTCTGATCCCGAAAAAAAAAAAAAAAGACTTTGCATGTGTTTGAGACCGATAAAGAAATCTGAGCTTTAGGTGGGTTTTAGACGTTATTAAAAAACAGACACCAGCTATAAGAGTGTTTGGTGCTCTGTGTAAAATAGTACACAAGTAGATGATCTGAGACGGACTGTAACTTTGTTCCTTGAGTTATCTCCTACAGCTCAGGTGCCACAACCAAGGACTGTAGGGTGTAAAAACTCCATGCGTAGGTCGCTGGTTCGACCGCCTCCTATTATTATTCGCTTTCATTTAATTATTCAGTATTTTATTTGAAACCACTCTGGGTATCTTGAATATTGTTTTGGTTTAAGGTAAAAGGCAGGAGTGCTTTAAGTAATAAAAAAATAAGGATTGCGAAATTTTAGTTTAGGCAGCGTCATGATCATCTAGTGGCTTATGCACAGATTGGATTCATTATTATCAAGGACATCATGCTGTTAATAATACATGCTAACAATAATAAGTCATTTAAAAAAGTGCTATATCTATCTATCTATCTATCTATCTATCTATCTATCTATCTATCTATCTATCTATGTATCTATCTATCTATGTATTGGTACACCATGGCATTAAAAACCTCCAATCTGCCTTTTCCTCTAAACTCTATTATCGATTTCGTCTCAGACCCACTCATTAGACATGCTTACATCAGTCTCAAAATGCCACAAATTAATTAGTTGACAATCGTTAGATGCAGCACATGCTTGCAGTCTACTGAACCTGCGCACTCGCTCCTAAAGGTGGCGCACTCTGAACTATTTACACGTTTTCATGCTGTGTGGGAGGAATGAAGTATTTCTTAAGATTAAGAAATAATAATTATGGCAGATGACGGAAATAAGAGACATGCAGCTCAGTAAATATGTTAAACTTTTGTTTCTAAAGTTTGTATTGTTTAAATGCTGTGTGTGGGTTTTAAGTGAGAAAACTAATGTTATAAGAAATTTAAGAAGTTTAATTATTTATTAAGTTCTTTAAAGATTTAAAATTGTAACAAAGTCAGGGGAAAAATGTAATATCAGATTGGGATATTTATAAATTCGTAATGCTTATAGAATTTCAACTGTAATCGAATCGGCACAGGGGTATCGTGATAATGTCGTGTCAGGAGGTGACTGCCGATTCCTGTTCCTATTACATACAGTACCATTAAAAAGTTTGAACACAAGTTTGTATGTATTTTCTACAATACTGGATTTTTTTAAGTATGACATAACACACGTCCTTAGGTAATTAAAATTATTTTTTTAAATTCAGTTTTGTCATGTACATGAACATAAACAGTATGATATACAGTTAAATGCTTATATGACCGTCTGTGACCTAAAAATGGTCAGATACAGCAGAAGAGAAAGATTTTAATGAGATAAAAGGAAAAAATTTATTAGTGTGTACAATTAAACTAAGATATAATTTCCAATAAAAATGAATATTTAAAAATTTTAAGAATACAAATTTACAGAAGTTACAAGTAAAATAGAATTTAAATAGAAATGTATTAATGTTTTTAATTAATTTTAATTAATGTTTAAAATGCACAGATTGTGCAAAGTGAAAACTGTGAGGTATAAAATAAATATATAGAAGGGTAAAGATATGGTGTGTGGGTGTGACAGCAGCAGTGTCAAATGAAATGATTTGTGTGACAGCAGCAGTGTTATTGTTCCAAAGTGCATATTAGTCCTTATTTTATGGGGAAAACAAGAAATGTGAGATATACAAGTATAATTAAGTATTAACGTCGTCAATCAGTTGTTATTTTAGGACATGAAGGTCGGCTGTTCTGGAACAGTTCTTGCAAGAACAGTATTGTGTCGAGTGCATTTGTAAAACCCATCAAGTTCCATGATGAAACTGTGTCTCATGAAGACCTGCCCAGGAAATCAAGACCAAAACGTTAGCTCTGCTGCAGAGGAGAAGTTCATTTTGAGTCACCAGCCTCAGAAATCACTAGATTAGATTAGAGCCATTATGAAGCTTTACAGAGCAGAAGTAGCAGATGCATCTCAATATCAACTGTTCAAAGGAGATTATTGTGTATTTTGGATAAATGCCTTCAGTATTGTTTTACAGTGTAGAGAGAAATCAAAATCTGGAACGACCATGGAGTTAGAAGTTGTGTAACACAAAGAGGAAGTGATGTCTGTGTTAGTGTCCTGAATAGAGAAATTTTGTCTACTTTTTTTCAACCGACATTCTCTCAGCATGGAGCAGGCGTACAGTTTAAATTACAGCTCGTCCCCGACTTACGAGCGAGTTCCCCTCCAGGAGCATGTTCGTAAGTCGGATTTGTTCTCAAGTATGACAAAGTAAGTTTTATACACCTTTGACACAAATATACAATGTGACGCATACCAATCCACTTGACGAAATGTGGCCAAAAACCGTACCCGCACCTTAGGAAATGAATCTCACAGTGAAATGTAAGAGTGTTGTCACTGCGAGGGGAATCCTGGACGGAATAATTTTGTCTCAGGGCTGTTTTCCAATGTAGTGAACAGTGAGCTCTGTTTTGTTGAGGATTTTTGAAATTAGGATTATTCCCCATCAGGACAGATTTACAGGACGGACATTTTCTATCATCGTTCTGACGGACTGATTCACTGAAACCGCTGAGGCTGACTCATTTCTCCAACACCTCCACACGTACACGCATACAATGTACCTGACTTTTACGTTTTATACATTCATTTACACAATGAAAATATTCTATGTAATTGTAAATATTGGTATCTGGTGCCCTGCACTGTCTATTTTTGTGCAGTACACATGATCTGCTTCCTTGTCTGCTTTTTTTTATGCTGATCGGAAAAACAGTCCAATCTAAGCCCCCCAAAAACGTGATACGACCTGCATTGTGATCCTGTTAGTTAAGGCCCTAGGTTACTGATCAGAAGGTTGGGGGTTCAAGACCCAGCTCTGTCAAAGCACAAGAAGATCTTTGACCTTCTGAACTCTCACTTCCTAACAAGTAGGTATACATGGGGGAAAATAATTTCACTGTGCTGGAGCGTATACGAGAGTGTCTTCTGTCTTCGGAAGTGAGGATTCGGGCTCGGTGTGTTCTTCTCTAATATGTCCTGCGACGTCACATCTTTCCTGCTTCCTGCCATTTCTCAGTCCTGATTGTACACTTGACTTCAGAGATGACGTGAGGTAAAGAACGTGAGATGGTCCATGTGTAGTTCTGCCTGCTTTCAGGTTGTCCTGAAACTCTTTCCTGCTGCCTCTCTCCATTAGTCCGATCGCTCGTTGTGAAGTTTTACGAGCCTTGCCTGCTCAGAGAAAGCTTAGATCGTTCATCCTGCGTGTTATTTGATTTCGTTACAGCTACAGCTCAATTGTTCTTACATTGGTGTGAAAAGGAAGAAGTGTGTATGTGTCTGTATGTGTCTGTATGTGTCTGTATGTGTCTGTATGTGTCTGTATGTGTCTGTATGTGTATGTGTGTCATTGATTTACATTTCATCATGATCTTTTTACATGCTGCTGATATGAGTAGTGTAAGAGGATGTTCAGATGTTTTAAGGTTAAGATAGGTGACACCTCTTCCTTATAAATCAGACACACAGAAAGATTAAAGGATGTTTTTTTTTTTTCTTTCTCTCCCCCTCCTCTGTGACACCAGAACATTTATTCCCTCACACTGGTTTATTTGTTTCATTTGATTATTTCTGAGCAGCTGATGAACCCAGACATCAGATCTGTGTTTAGTCTGTTAACACCAGTTTTCTGTCTCACGTGCACACACACTCGGGTTTATACGAGGATCTGGAGGTTTGCACAATGAGCTCCACATGTCCGCAATTACTCTGATCACATGTTGATGCGAGCACGCGGCGGGGCGGCGGTTTCATCCGACTTTTTAAGAGTTCACGTCACTGTTAGATCTGTAGCTGATTTCGATAAGGGCTGTTTTTTGTCCCAAACAATAATTCTTATTAAAGAAGTCAAGTTTGTTTTTATGCCTCTGGTGCAGATTGTTTTAGAGCTTTCTTCCTATTTGTCCTGGAAGGATAAGTTAATCTTAATAAGATTTTAATGTTCGGCATAAACAATGGTTTACAGAATTAAAAATGTACAAATTAAAAATTAGAATATGTACAGGGAATAAAAGTGTAGACTATAATTTTGAAATCGTCCCCGATGAGCGAGCCACGGGCAGCGGTGCCGAGAGGAAAAAAACTCTGAGTTGGAAACAGGAAGAAACCCTGAGTGGAACCGGGCTCGACAGGGAACCCATCCTCATCTGGATGATAACGGAAAGCAGAGATTGATCTGCATCATACTGTGTGTTAGGAGACTGGAAGTTCAGATTAGAGGGGTTTAAGTTAATATGGGTCTACTTGGGATGCGTGTGGTGACTAGGGATGGTTTCACATGAAAAAGGTCTTGGACTCTGCTGATACAGACAGCTTTTTGTTTTTTTTATTTATTTGTTTATTTGTTTATTTATTTATTTATAACTAGATGAGACCTGACTTTGTTTGCATGGAATATAATCGCACACTCATAAGCATTTAAAAAAAAAAATTTTTTTTTAACATGTACAGCGCCACATCCGTCGGATTTTGGAATGAACTAAAACTTGCATGTTACCGTGAAGTGCGGGGAATGAAGGTGTGAGATATCACACACTTATAAGCGCATATTAAAAATGTACAGCAGCGTCTGAATTTTGAGATGAACTAATGATTGGAAGTTGATTTAAAAAAAAAAATAATATAATGCCGTTTTTTTTCATTTAAAATTCATTTAATTTTAATTTAATTTAAAAAGTATCATATCTTCTCTTCCCGCGGGCCGATTGCGACGGAACAAAGCCTGTATGTCACCTCGAGCTCGGCCAAATACACCTGCGAAACCCCCATTAAAGTTAATAAATAATAATAATAAATTACTTTCTTACAAATATCTTGTACAGACATGTCATTACAGTTTTATGTTATGTATGAAAGATATACATTTTTAAATATAATTTATATAATATTTGTTATTTATTCATAAAAGCAAAATATAAATAAAACAATTTAATTGAATTGGAATTTAAGTCCTTAATTATTGTGTCAGTGTGACTGTCTGAGATCGAAGAGGTTGTTAAATATTTATGCGTTTATATGCAGTTTAACCAACAGCGAACGGATTCCAGTGAGAAACACATCCAAACAGGGTCAAGGTCAAGGCAAGGTCAAACGTCTGACGCCTTTTCAAAGACCTCCGCCGTTCTGTCCCTTGAACATATTGATTTATTATCACCGTAACCAGGAGATGAACAGATGCGAATGAGAAACCGATCCAGAGGGTGAACGTCAATATCACATAAATTTTGAAGCAGGGACGGTTGGACTTGTTGATGATTGAGGCTTCCCCATCGACACAGTCTCGATCAAGCTCGACTCGCTTCCATTTACACGTAAATAACACAAGTTTTGTTGTACATTATTTTTTTGCCCCGTTTTAAACTGAACACAGCTTATTTCAGGACGTCTCTCGCATCTGGCGTGACGTGTGACCAGGCTAGAGGAAGTGTCTGTGATCATTTTCTGGTCGACGAGTAACCTTATCAGAATTCGCATTCTTCACCACGTATGGAAAGTTCATATCACGATGACCGACCTGTGTCTCTGCTCTTTATATGACGTAGTTACAGCCTTTCAGACGCTACGTGTAATGTGTAACGTCACGCACTTTAACCTGGTCCTAAAACAATCTGATTCCAGGAAAGACACACACACACACACACACACACACACACACACACACGTATACTGTTTATAGTTACTAAGTGAATGATGTGTAGTAGTGTAAACAAGTGCACAGGGTGTCTCAGAGGTTTCTCTACAAAGGAAATTTTAGTTAAGTTTAATGCTTACAGGAACATCTGTAAGGTAGGTTTGGTCTCATTCTCACACGTGCTATTGTAGAGACAAACGGTTTATCTTTTTGTTGTTTTTTCCTTTGTCATTTTTTGAAAATAATAATTAGTTTTGTCAATCTATATGTAGCCAACCTACTGACGGGAAAGAAACGAAAAATCACCAAGCTAAAGCCTTACCCGCCTGAGCCACCGCTCTTACGTCTAAAGTGTTCTTGTAACAAGTAGTTTTTCTTGAAGGTAGGTCAAGCACCAAACTTTGGGTTTATCGAAACTTCTAGAAGCTTTTTATAATGAGACTTGCCATTCAGTACACATGGTGATGTCTCCTCAGGCATCTTATTATCCGCGTTAAATGTGCCGTTATCACACACAGTCAAGTAACCGCGCTGTGATTACGGAAAGCCATACGGGTCAAACTTTGTCATATGATTAATTTGCGTAAAAAAATTTTGTAACGTTAAAATGTTTTGAGTAATCACATGCATCAACGTAGTAATATCGACAGCACTAATAGCAAGACAAACCCCACAGCTGCTTGTGTTGGATAAAAGAAAAACAAAAATTTAAAAGTGGTGATGATGGAGACTCCTCTTTGTATTATCAAATGTTGTGATAATAAACACAACGGTGGAATACAAGGAAGAGATGCCGTTAGAGAAGGTGAAACAGCACCTCCCGACCAATCAGAACCCAGAGCTGAACATGTTCAGAAGGTGATATTTAACTCCGATCCGTGACTCGAGCGAGGTGTTCACTGGTGGTGAATCAGAAACAAACTGAGGTGAGAAATCCACAAATATGCAAAACAAAAAAAAAAATACAATATCTTATAATGTTATATATGTCTTATATGTTATAAATTTTATAAAGAATTATATGCAATATATTCTGATTTACTAAGATAATATTTTTTTATATTATATATCACATATTTGTTCTAAATATATTATTTATCTAGACTTAAAATAAGATTACAACAAACCAAATATGAAACTATTAAACCTTTTAAACTGTTAAATTTAAGCAAAAAAAATATTGTTCTTCTATTGGCAGAGGTCTTAGGGATTTATTTCTTAAAAAAAGCAAAGTTTGACTAGAAATAAACTTAATAATCTAATATTTTGTTTGTTGAGAACCGGTTTTAAGAAACTATAGATTTCAATATTTTACTTAGTAATTTGTAGTTTTTTTCCGTGCAGGAAAAAGAATTTAATAAACAAATGAAACAAATTTCTAAGGAAATCTTTATGGAAATGAACTTTATTCTTTAATGAAGGTTGAAATTGCGAAAGAGAGAAACTTCTGAACTGAGTGTTCAGGACTTTGCTCGGTTAACATGTGCTGGTGGAAACCTAGTGACGGGACGGTGTCTCTTAATTTTTTTAAGGGACAATAAGCTAATAACAGAATGTTGCTTTAGTTTAAAGTAAGACTGGGTGTGTGTGCGTGGGGGGTGGGGGGTTGCAGCTGCTGAATGTTGTAGTTTCTGTAATTACCACGTCTCTGACCGGTCTCTCCACAACCTCTCATTAAGGTGGGACAGAGACAGACGGAGAGACGAGCGGAGACGGAAATGCCGTTGCTTGAGGCCCCAAATCTGAGCCGAGAGGCCGAATCAGGGGGCGAGGGGCAAATATTCATACATGTCCCGTTCCCTGTAGGGCCGGAGTGATCTTATTCATAATTTTCACCTTCGTGATTGTGCACAGCGAGCCAGCCTACAATGTTTATCACTTTAATAACTTTTATAAACAATTTAAACACAATCAGCAAGTTATTTAATATAAAACAACAAAAAAACGAGCGTCTCACAGATTAGTCAGGCAGTGACTGGATTTGGCCGGTTTTTCAGCTTGATCTGTCCTTCTCCATCATACGAATGGTTGCGAGTTCGAATCCCGCCGCAGCCGTCTGTACCCAGAGCTCTGATGTGCACTGTGTCTCTCGCATGTCAGTCCTAGAGACAGCAACCAATCGTGCATGTGCTTGTGTGCTTATGTCCCGCCTCCTAATAGTGTGTGTGTGTGTGTGTGTGTAGCAGTATAAGAAGCTTGTGTCTCAGAGGAAGCATGTCCGAGCCTTCACTCTCCCTCAGGACTTCAGTTGGATTTTATTTGTATGAAGAAGCTCTGCACAGTCCACAGAAAGTTACACTTTGT